>CAXKVY010000352.1:0-366835 GCA_964058915.1 Tetropium fuscum
CGATAGCTTGCAATTCGTTCATCTAAAATTAATGTAGGTACGATTGCGGCCACCCAAATGTGAACGAATTTTGGTTGTCATAGAAATATCAGCTGAATTTAAATTGTTGTAAGTCAGACTTTGTTTAGTGACGTACCACAGAGAAGGTATACTTATAATTATTACTTTAGGCCAGTCAAATAGTACAGCAGAAATCGCAAACCAACGGCAACGGCAAGCCCTGATTTTTTAATATATATATATATATATATATATATATATATATATATATATATATATATATATATATATATATATATATATATATATATATATATATATATATATATATATATATATATATATATATATATATATATATATATATATATATATATATATATATGTTACGACGATTACCAGTAGTGTAAATCTAAGTTTGCAGCCTAGAAAGATCTGTGCTAACTTCGTAGCACTCGAAACACTGCGAAATTTTTGCACTTTTTTAGGTTTTTTCACTATATCTTCTGAACTGTGCGTATGTTCATAAAACATGTTATTACGTTTTCAATAGATTAAATTTGCTACAATGATTGAGACCAGGACTAGCTCTGTAGGTATAATAGTTACCAAGATGCAACCCTCCAAAAATTGGCAATTTTCCCAAAAAAGAGAAATTGTAATATTTGCTCAACTTTCGTCCCAGAAATCGCGGATTTTATACACATAACCTCCAACACGGCACAGACACACAAATAACAAGTTATTTTAATTTCTTCACGCACTGAAAATTTACTTTATTTCGTATCTGCAGACTTAGATGCTGGATTTTTTATTTATTTTTTGTGCCCAAGTTCTGAAAATACCCACGAGCTGCCACTGTATATCAGATATATATGTATATATATATATATATATATATATATATATATATATATATATATATATATATATATATATATATATATATATATATACATATATATATATATATATATATATATATATATATATATATATATATATATATATATATATATATATATATATATATATATATATATATATATATATATATATATATATATATATATATATATATATATATATATATGTTGAATTATATTGTAAATATATTGGGCTAAATAGGCTAAATATATTTTTCTTTGTTTCACTTTAAATAAATGCAGAGCGTCGCAGGATAATGCTACGGACGTCGTTCTGTGTTTAAATTAAATCTAATGACATTCGCTATATTTTCCCCGATGGACAAAAGTTGATCAAACCTTAAAATTTCACTTCTTTGGAAAATATTGCCCATTTTTGGAGGGCGGTATCTTGGTAAATATTACACCTATAGAGCTGGTTGTGATATCAAATTGTAGCAAATTTAATCTACTTGTTTATATCCTTAAAAAGATTTATAATAAAATGTATTATTGGAATTTTCAACTTTCGAAGTTCCTGTCAACGAATGATTTTTTCTCTGCGTCACGACGCCTACACTGTCATCACCAATAACGCGATTTCAACAAAGACATGTGGTCACCCAAAGTGTGCATTTCGTGGATTTTGAAGAATTTGGATTACTTTCTTCGTTTCCCAGCAGTGGCGGCACCTCAGAGACGGCAAGGGAGGCTAAGCCTCACCATTCATTTTGCTAGCACATAATATTTTCATTTTTATTATTTTCTTAAAAATATTTAAGTACCTATATTATATTATATTTATATTAAAATTAGTCTAGGTTCATTTATGATGGTATAGCTGTAAAAATATGAGCGCCTAATTTCCATAATTTAATTGAATAAAAACTTGTGGCGTGAACGCAGCGCCAACGGATACTGTAAAAGTCTGAAATTATAACTCGGCCCACCATCCCTTATTCGATATTACGTTGGAATTACCATGAAATGTAAACGGATACACGTCAACGCTTTGTGTGATGGTGCAAGTAAAACTCGGCGATTTATGACGTAGTTTTAGGTTAGCCAGCGTTGCTAGTCAGAGAATATCGCGGAGTAATCGTGCACCCTCAACCTTCGGGCCAGACGAGACACTTAAAGACGACGGACGGGACGTAAGTAGGTCAAGTGCAGCACTAGACAAGTCAAAGTGAATTATTAAAGTGAAGACAAGTCAAAGTGAAATTAAGCAGTGTGATCATTAGTAGACTGGCTGGTAAAGACGGTCGAAGACGGGATAATATGCTGTTTTAAAAAAATTACCACGATTATTGAGCGGCATGCAAAATAAAAAGAACATATTTCTGCGTCATGTAAGATTAAGTTATTTGCTAAACAAAATATTGCAACTATTATAGATAGCACGCACGAAAATGCCATACTCGCATATAATAATCAGGTGAGGGAAAACCGTAATAACTTAAAACGACTAATAGACATGACAATATTTTTGTCTTCGCAAGATTTAGATTTTCGTGGTCATGGCGAATTAACATAATCTTTTAATCGGGGAAATAAAGAAATAAATACGATATTTAGCAAGCAGCATCCAAATTTCTGTAATTTTGTAAGCGGCCTCGTAAGCGCCCATTTCGGGGAGGAAAAATTATAAAAAATTTCTATGTCTTTAATACGCCATTCAAATACGTAATAAAATAAATTCTAAACAATCGTATAGTTTAGAAGATATAGTGAAAAAAATGAAAAAAGTGCGAGTTTCGCGGTTTTTCGGGTGCTACGAAGTTAGCACAGGTCATTCGAAGCTGCAAACTTGGATATACACTACTGGTAGTGGTCCTAACAACATATTAAAAAATCAGAAGTAGCCGTTAGTTTGCGATGTACTATCACTGGCCTACTTTAGTATTTTCTATTACAATGATGAGTGGATTGCCTTCATTCTCAGTCTCCACTGAGAATGAAGGCAATGCTCTGGTTCAATTTATCCATCAGAATCCTTTCGAAAACTAAATCTGGCCCTAAGAACTGCGCTGTTGCTCACAAAGTATCTAGTCGGCACGGTAGTCGGCATTTCCCATTTTGTGGAAGGCATCCCCACCCCCCAAATCGACAAAAACAACCCCCCATGTAGATATTCTAGACGAATTGTTGAATTTAGAACCAGAAATTCACATGAGTGAATCTGATACATATACAGGCGATGAAAATTGTGACGATGAAAAATGTGATGTGCACTTCGAAGATTATCAGCCATGTAATTCTACTTGTAAGAGGCGACGAATGAATTAATCTTATTGTAAACTTAGTAAACGAATAAACGTTATATGTAGCATGGGTAGCATGTATTCAATTTTTTTTATATAGGTAACTAACTTTTAATGATAGTGTAACAACATTAGTTCAATTTATTAATTTTTATTGTATGTCCATACCTATTTGTTTTTTAATATATACTGTCTGCAAATTAATCAAGAAGCTTTTATGAGTAATAAAAATGAAACCACCCCTATTACTTAGGTACTTCTTTCCTACATATTTTCAGCGAATCATCCTGTAGCACAACAATTTGCACAAATTTACCAAGTTAAAAAAAAACATTTTCACCCTCGTGGGGGATTGTTTTGTCTATTTGGGGGGTGGAGATGCCTTCCACAGAAGGGAAATATCGACGACCGTGCTCAGCATCTGCGAAAACGAGGGGTTACGTTGACTCGGCCGATTTCATACATTTCTTCCATATTCACCCTCGTGGGGGGTTGTTTCGTCGATTTGGGAGGTGGGGATACCTTCCACAAAAGGGGAAATTCCGACTATCGTGTTCAGCATCCTCGTAAACGGAAGAGTTTGTCAAAACGTTTAGTTTAAAAAATGTTTCCTTTGAGGGTAGTTGGGGGGTGCGGAGGGGTGGGAGGAGTTGGGGACAGTTGCACGGTGTTGGCCATCCGCGAAAACGGGGCATAGATGCAAGTTTTGCTTATAAAAGAGAGCGAATCGGGAATTCTTATTTTGGGCGTGGTGTTTGTCCAATAGGGGGTAAACGCAAGCTGAAAAAGAAATGTGCCCTACGCCATCGTGTTCAGCGACCTCGAAGACGGGGGAGGGGGGGAGGTGGTCTGGTCCCGGGGCAAAAAGCTTACATACTCTTTCCGACTTACAGACTCCACTACTAGTCCAAAGATAAATGTAGTAAACAAATTCTCACTGCACCCTTAATGCCTATGACCGCACAGAAGTGCTTATGAAGCATTATGTGTTTATTCTCTATTCGGAAAAGACAACAAGTAATACATATACAATCTCAGTATATGACTCTAAATTAGTGCAATATACACGATGTTCCATTTTAATTTATAAGGCTGATTAAAACTCAAATTTTGTAAATTTTTTCCTTGCGAATGATGAGTGTGAGAAAAATCGCAAATGTACTTTTCGCATTCTAAAATTGTAATCGAAAACACACTCCTACCTCGGGCGATGGCAACATCGTGGTACGCCACCTATATCACCATTATTGCTTTATTGTTGTATTTGTTTTATTGTTGTAAGACTCACACGCCTGCAAATTGTCAAGAATGTTCTAACAACATGTAATTTTTTTGTAATTTTTATATTAACATTATAATGTTACGCCACTGAGTTCGTAAAATAAAAACAACAAGTTACAACTGTTTACAATGATAAATCACCACCGAACACTTTTAATTAGTTGTTACTAGGTCTTGTCTCTAAGAGCATTCAAACTAAAATAAGACTAATGTCGCGATCGACTGGCCCTCACATACTATTTTCAATGTTCTGGAAGGTTCTAGAAACTTCTCTATTATTCCATCCTATTCTAGACTGTTCTCATTAGTTCCATCTCATTCTAGATTATTCTCATTTATTCCATCCCATTCTAGTTTGTATACAAGGCATGTCGAAAGGTTCTACAGGGGGTAGTCGATGTGTTCATATATAGCAACTTTTCTAAATTCGTCCTTGGGGGGTTATATCTGGCACCCCTAGATGCGATGTTGCACAACGTCGGGTGCAGTGTTGCCAGATTGTGCAGTTTTTCCCTAGATCTAGGGATTTTTCAACATATCGTGCACAATCGCTTCTGACGATTCCGTAACAATAACATTTCTATATAGGCTGCATAAAACCAAGTTTGCAGCTTCGAAACACTTGTGCCCTCTGCGTAGTAGGGGAAAAGCCGCGATATTTTTGACCTTTTTTTAGTTTTGGGTTATAACTCGTAAATAATGAACCCTACGTAAAAAAATAATCTAAGCTTTTTTCAATCCGGTAAAACTTCCTTCACTTAGAGACTAAAGTGCAGTTTTGTATCTAACGAGTCATCCAGTAGTGAGATAATGAGTCTATTTAAATCATCTAAAGATGTGTCGTCTATCACCAGTTGTTTTCTCATTTTTTCCTAACACAACTTGAAGTTGCTTTGGCGTCAATATCGATTTTAATGCTTCCAGCTTTTACATCTCCAGTTGCCTTTTTCTTTCCGTCGAAACTAACTTTTCTTTTAACTTTATCTTTTTCATTTTTCGATGTCAGCGCTCCTATTTTTAGCTTTCCTCTTTGAGAAAAAACCTCAGGGCATTTTGATTGAACTATGCTAAGACCACTCTCATTGGCGTTAAATATTTGGATAGCTGAAATGTTTTTTTCCTCCATTTCTTTCTCTAACAAATAAAAAAACTGGTTAACCTTTTTTTGGTAAAGCCTAGCTCGTGAAAACGATGTTTCCGTTGGCTTTCGTAGGCTTTTAACACGTCCTTATGCCTTAATGTAAAATGTTTTAGCCACTCCTTTCGACCGTTTTTTTAAGTAATGAGAAGCAATTTGGGATGTTGTTTCTCCTAGCTAACTGAAATGCGAGATTACATGCATCCCGCCTAGTTAATTCATAAAAGGTTTGCTCCATTACCAGGCTATACTTTACTAACTCCATTTCCAGATGATCTGGAAAATAGGGGTCCTTCCTAGTTTTGTTTGGCATACCTCACCAGCAGTACCATCCTTCTTGCAGAGCCTGAATAGGGTAGCACGAGGCACATTAAATGTTTTACATGCCTTCAAATAACCCATTCTTTTGCTTCTAACTACTAGCACTGCTTTTTTCATATCTTCCTCATTCCACTTCTTACGTTGTGGCGATGTAGTTGTGGCATTTTTTTTCGTTTTTTTTTCTTCGTTTGTAATATGGAATTTTCTTTCGTAATATGGAATAATTGCCGCCTATATTCATTTTGAGGTTACGCCAAAAAAAATACAAGGTAATAAATCTAAAATGAGCGGTATCCCTATATTAAAGCTTTCATATATCATTCATCTACTTAATTAAACAATAATATTAAATAAGATCACATTCACAAATGTTTGAAATAATATTTTAATGTACGTACCTAAAAATATCATGCGCACACCGAAATCATATTATCCGTTAGAACAACCAAACGCTTAATGAACATAGACTACGCACTCTTGTGGAAGAAGTTTCAACTCATTGGCTTGAGATTTTAGCAACGGAGCATAGATGGCACTAATAGTTTTGTCAAAAGTGTGGTATTCCATATGACCGGATATATTTCATAATCCCCGACTCTACTTTAACTGTTTAATAGAGAAAAAACTGTTCGAAGCAGACACGAAATGGACGTACAAGAAACTTTGCATAAACTGTTGCTTGGTTGTTCAAAAAAAGTCACCATCAACAACCGATCTCGTACAGATCAATATGTACCTGTTTCCCTAGGCAAACAGTAAATAAACTTATCTCCCAGTTCGAAATTTCAATTGTATCCACATGACTATTGACCAGAAAAAGATAACTGCCACTTTACAGCATATTTTTCGTTAATTGCTGATAAGATAATAGCTTTATTGAAGTAGGTATTTTGCAAGTCGAAAATATTTCTAGTCGGTGTTTCCTAAGCGCGCAAGTGAGCACTGTGAAAATGGCGAAAACCCTGTTGGACGTCATGTTCGAGGACAAAATTAGGAGCCAAGTACATAGGCAAGTACTTACTTAAAAAAATACAAACAATTTTGAAAGACAAGTTATAATTATATTATAGGTACCTACTTACGCCCAATCACGTAGGTTATCATAAAATAATTACCATAAAATACCTACATGTGTTAAAATAAATATTGAGTCATTAAATTCTTAGTGGTAAGTGGCTTATTAAGTAAAATCTGACGGAAATTAGAGATGCATAAACATGTTTAATGCAACCTGGAATGAAAGAGTTACACGGAGAAAAATATAAAATGAAAATTAAAATTGAACCTGATTCATTTATTTGATTTCTCTTTAACAACTTTGTTAATTTAAGTCCGATTTGATTATTATATTTATATCATAAGTAAATTTGTAATGAAACTCACATAAGTTTGAAATTTTAATAAAATCGACATACCTATGTCCATATTATATCTAGCGGTGGAAAACACAGCATTATCTCCATTGCTCTCGTTGGTGTCGTTCGCATAGCTCCGGTTATGATCAGACAGGCAACTCTTGGTACCTGGTATAGCTTAAGTTTTGCTATTATTTGTTGACTCTTGGGCCAACAAACAACAGCTCTGTAGGCCATCATTATATCCCTGTGTTTCATTCCCCAGGTTTTCCCTATGGTTCTGCGACACTGCTCATATGATATGTAGGCCTTATTTATTCTTCTTTCGATGTGAAGATTCCAGTTTACTTTAGCATCGAAAGATACCCCCAAGTCTTTCACCTGTGGTGCAAAATTTAATGCTGTGTTTAGAACGGGTGCTCTCATTGGCTCCAGTTTTCCTTTCCTTGTGAAGAGTACCATTTCCGTCTTCCTGGGGTCATCTGTATTCTCTGGCTTCTTCAAATTTCCATTAAGCAGTATCGTTAGGTTATCTGCGTATGCAATTGTGTAGAATCCTTCCATGTTGAGGTGGTTTAGGAGGCTGTCAAGAACCAGATTCCATAGCAGTGATGATAAAACACCTCCCTGCGGACAGCCTTTTTCGCAACCAGTCCTCTTATGACAGTGTCTCCTGCATTGATTTGTACTGCTCTTTTAGAGAGCATGTTGGATAACGCACCATCTATGAAGACACCCAGGGTGGATTCCTTATGATCCAGAGATTTCTCAATTCGACTTGCTACCACATGATACAGTGTCGTTGAATTTTCCTGGTGTGTATGCATGTTGGTTGGGGTGCACAGGATTGTTAGTTAATGTTACATCCCTCAGATATCGCTCACTTCTCCATCGTCTTCAGTAGACATGAAGTTATGCTAATAGGACGGTATGCTTTGGGGGTGGAATAGCTTTTGGTATGAACAATACTTTTACTTCTCTCCATGTCTTTGGGATGTAGAGGTGTGCTAAGCAAATCCTAAACATCCCAACCAGGTGCGGCAGTAGTTTATCCAGGCAACACTGGAGTAGTGCTGGATATATGCCGTCAATGCCCGGCGATTTGAACGGGGAGAAGCTCTGTATTGGCCACTTGATTCTGTCCTCACTTAATATTTGGTTGGCGGTTTGCCAGTCCGAATTTGTTGGTTGGGTGTCGACTACATTTGGCCATTCCCGTCGATCTGTTGTGAGAGATTCATATTAGGTATATGTATTTATTATTTATTGGTTTCTACCAACAAGCATATCGATGTGCTCATAATATCCGTTTAAAATAATGGAAATTATTTTACTTTATATCTGCAATAGTGAATTAATTAGTGAATGCCAGATAAGGCATCATGTCGACTATAAATAAACAGATAAATTGTTGTATGATATTTTACGGTCATAATATATGTACCTAGGTAGTAGATATTATCACGTCATGTAACCTATTCTATTTCATTTTTAAAATACCTACAACTCCGTGCTACTTTATGGTTATATAATTGCTTCATCAACTTGTTTCTTCAAAAACTGGGTATAGACACTGAATTGAACGTCATAAATAAATGTTACCTTGTCTGGAACCGAACTAATATATATATATATATATATATATATATATATATATATATATATATATATATATATATATATATATATATATATATATATATATATATATATATATATATATATATATATATATATATATATATATATATATATATATATATATATATATATATACACATATACATATATCAATTTAACACATTTATTTATAACAAAATTGATGATTCCGATACTATAAATATATATATATATAGGTAACTACGATCAAAATAGAATATTGTAATGTGGTAGGCATTAGAAAATGATAGTAAATAAACTATAGTAAAAATCTATCCGCTACATAACCTAATACAAAATTATTGACATTTATAACATTAGTGGAATTTTGGGAAATTTTGAGTAAGTCCGAATTGGTTTCACGATCTTGTATCTGTCTATGAGCTCTATTTAAAAATTGTTTTTTATGAAGGTAAGCAATTGATAATTCAGGTAATTGTTCAAAAGTTTTGATATCTCATTTTATAGTCACGACTTACTTATATTCGAATGGTATGATAAGGTACCTTAAATTTGTCTAACGTTGCTGCAAAGCGTTCTTTACGCTTTCATTTTCACAAATTTGCTCTTCTCCGGCTAATTGTTATTATTTTTTAGCATACCCCACCTATCTAGTTTCTCTGCAACTCAACAATTCTGTTAATCCTCTTCTCCCCTTATTTCTATCTGCAATCTGCTTCTAAATTTCTATCTGCAATCTCTTTTTCTTATTTTTTCCCTAGCACCCAATTTCTTTCTGAATCATTATTTTCTTGCTTGGTTTCCACCCTTTTTGTTTTCCTGATCTCTTGATTTCTATTTATAATAAAGTCTATGCCGTATACCATTCCATATACTATATGTCTATGCCATGCACTTTCTCACTTTAGTTATCGAGTTTATTTATGCTTAGCATCTTTACATATTCACTCTGTCTACTATACATACATTTTACATACCTAATTCTTATTTATTACTTTATTACTTTATTCTTACTGTAATTTTCTTTTCTGTATATGATATATTTTGATACATACCTATATATAATTTTGTATTCGTAATTATTTCCGATAATATATTATTTGATACCTACTCTGGATTGTCTTGCCCAATACCTTAACGAGAAATCTCTACGCTAAGTGATTTCTAACATCATTATAACTCAATTATATTTCATCTATTATAAAATATGATTATTTATAGATATACTTAGTTATAATAGCAACAATTCACACTTTTCTACATATGATTTTGTATTCTATTACGTGTACTGTCTACTGCCCTAACCTATGATTTAAGATGATGGTACATCGTCCAAAGTCTATTTTCATCTTAATATATATATATATATATATATATATATATATATATATATATATATATATATATATATATATATATATATATATATATATATATATATATATATATATATATAATTGTAGAAGGATATTTTACATTATGTTACATAAAATTTAAAAACAATTAAATCAAAATATAGATTAAGAAAGCTAAAAGCAAAACAGATCGCTAGTATCTAGTTCTTTCAATACAGTTTATCTGCGGCTTACTATGGACCGAATGATTCCTGATGTTGATTGGTTGATTAGGCGGAATTAGTAGGGATATTAGTAAATCCCAGATAAAGGAACAGTAGTAATTCCACCAGTTTCGTGACTACAGCTATATCGCATCTCCTAATATATAATGCAGTGAGTTAATCAATACATATAAATTAAATTGAAGTGTCTGTTTGTAATGTTAAAATAACGGCTTTTTACTAAATGCATATGACAGTACGCGGAAATTAGGCAAATGACCCCACACACATTATAGGGAAAAACCGGCTTACGTTAAATCGCCGATTTTATATGACGTTGAATCATCATTCCTATTAAAAAAATTTTGTACCACTGTCGCCCAAAAAGCTCTCGTTTTTAAACTGGACCATAAAGAGTTGTCAAAATCGGGATTGTTTGATTTTGTCGCTACTACTCAGATCGGCGCAGGCAATGTGGTGTTTTTAGTATAGTTTGTAAGAGACATATATGAAAAATGAAAAAATGCCGCATCGTCAAAGGGAAACCCGATGTTTTTGATCAGCGGCGCAAGCCGACTTTGATCTCGTCAAAGCGTAGCCGCATCCGTTGACGATGCGGCATTTTTTAAATTCTCATATATGTCTGTTACAGACAATATATACATATTTAATTTATGTAAAATATAGGGTCGTGCTCCGCTCTCTGCCCTGCCCAGGATCAACGACGGGGACGTAGCAGATGTCTGATCCTATGTGTAGTTTCTCAGTGTTGTGCATATGTGTGTGTGGTGTAAGATGTGTGTGGGTGGATGTATTAGTGGGGCTGTATTCTTTGATTACTATGTTACAGTTCTAGTCTCAATACTAACTATTAGCTGGTCGTTATTTGGATTCCAACTGTTACCTGCATCTTTAATATAATTCACAAAGGCACGATCGGGATATTTTACAACTTGGTGCCTAGCATATCCCAAATACCATAGAACACTGGTTATGTTATGGGCACAGCATCCTAGTGTTCTGGCTCCGGACTTCGGAGACCACCGATGCAAATCTTTACTCTGCCGCATAATAACCCCCATTTGTTATATCCTTTGGATATAATATTACGATTGTGAGACTTAGATTGTGAGATATTACGATTGTTCATTCAAATTCAAATCCACGTGCTCGATCCGTGAGCCTGCGTACTTTGAGTATCCTGAGGATATGGCGATAACAATGTGCAGTAAAATGTGCGCGACTTCTTCCGCCGCCCCCGTTGGGGAGTTTCATTACTGACGTACTGAGTTTCATTACAACAGTCATGAATTATGTTCCATTTCTGCTAATTTTCATCTACTGTATGTAAGTGCGGTACTTATAACAAAAAAACTAATTTTCAATGTCTAAATAAACTAATTTTTTTGTTTGCCGTTTGTTTGTTCCGGCTTATCTCCGAAACGGCTGGAACGATTTTGACGGGACTTTCACCGACAGATAGCTGATGGTATAAGGAGTAACTTAAGCCAGAATTAGGATTCCGCGCAAAAAACTTAAAATCCATGAAATTGTGAACAGAATACGATTCAAATAGCAAAGTATACATCCAATATAAACTACTAATAAGCACTTAGTTTTAGGCGCCTCCCATCGCTTCCCCCTCCCACGACTTAATATCACAAAGCCTGCCTGGCTCGCGGGATCAGAACTCGCAGACGAAGTTGCGGATGACAGCTAGTAGTGAATAAACAAATAAATGTGTTCAAATTATTGATAAGCCTTTAAAAATTAATGTCCATGGCCATAAATTATTGATGTTTTTATTATATGAAAATTTTACTTTTATTATCAAATTTAATTTTCTTGTAAAATTAGCATAAAGTTGTTTATGAACACAATAATAACTTCTTGGTGATTGGTGGTGGTGGTAAACTTCATAGATTATTGGCGCTTCTCACACCAATAATCCCTGATTGCGGTTAAATAATTAATAAATAGAACAAATAATAAAGGCCCTAGATTTGGTCCTTGCGGTACCATCAAAGTATCTTGAAAATATATTATGTAATGATAAGTCAACGAGGCTGGGTAAATTAGTAGCCCAGAATTCGACCCTTGGCGTACTATATCCACCTTAATTACCGGGATTTTAATTTTTTCAGGTTTGGCCCAGACTACTATGCTAGACAAGCGTCCGCGCCATCGGGGGGAAAACTTAAAACCACCGAGGTAAGTTTAGGGCGCAGAATCAAACAGTTAGAAAAAATGTCTACGTATTCTAGCCTGCCAAGAAGCTTATACTCCCCCAGAAATTCTAGCAGGAATTTCGTAAAAAATCCGTTGCTCAACTTTCCCGAAAACTACAGCTCCCTGTGATGTTTCGTTTCCTTTTACAGATATTTCTCTAAAACTTTTTAGTGGGACATTTAGACTAAAATGGACTATTGTACAAATATTTTTTAATTATAAGACCTGTTGGCAAGTGTTAATGTTTGTTGAGTATTGTTAAGATATTGTAAAAAATAAACAAACTGAAACCAGAATTTATTTTTCTCTCGGCAGAATGTTACTGAATTGACAAAAAAATTGGTAAGTGTTCATGTACCTAACTTGTAAAAAATGAAATTAATTGGGACATCTACAAAGTATTTTCTTTCTATTGGAAAATCAAAAATGTCCCAAAACTTTTAACGAAAATGCTTGGTAACTATATTGCATATTAACAGAGGCAAGCACTATAACTATTGTCTTTGTTAATTACTATTATAGATAACGTAAAATTAACCAAATAGGTAGTAGGATTTAGCAATACTAACAATACTCAAATGCTTCATGTTATCATTGTGTAAAAATATGGGCTTGTGTGCTTCTTAAAACATTTTACCTTCAGAAAATTCATTCAATATGACATCATCATCAAAATTAACCATGTGACTGCTTAAATAAATGCTTAGCAATCACAATAAAATTCAGAATACCTATATCAGAAACGCATTTATAGTTAGTTGTCTGACACCAACATATTGTTCCCACAAGACTTACCTACAATGTTCATCAATCCAACTTCTTAACTCAATATTATGTACATACTATTATCCAAAATGAACATGTATATAAGTACTGTTTATATCCATTCAAAATTCACTTATATTATCAACTCAAGTCCATTTCTAATCCTCCATTTCCATCATATAGGTCAAAGAATTCTCCTGGCCTCCACAAGGCTCCCAAGAAGAAGAAGTAACCATCCACAAGGCAGTTCCAGTTATCGTCTCGCAAGATGACAATGTTTTCTATGCTACGAGAACCGAGCCTGAACCTACGACCCCCGAAATAAAACCCCAGGAATGCTCAGTCCTAGAAATAGCTGAACCAGCAGTTGCTGAGTTAACCAGCGACAGTGACTTAAGCTACATTAACTTTTACGACGTAGAAAACTCACAGGTCTACAAAAAGACGAAGGATGATCAGGTGATACTTCTAGAAGCAAAAGCGCTGCCCGAAGACCAAGCAAGGGAGATATCAGATATGAACGGCAATTTGGAAAGCGAAAAAGACAAGCATTCCCCGATACCAAGCGAGGAAGAGATAGAAGTGGTTACTAGGGAAGTGCCAAAGGTCAAAGAACGGACTATTATAAGCAGGAGCAAAGTAGAAGACCGCCCCGACTATGTAAAAGCCAAACCATTCGTAAGGCAAAGAACTCTACCACAACCCTCCACTTCTAGACATTTAAAAAGATTTAAAAGCGAGACTGACTTATTAGAAGATTCGTTTGATAGGCCACCAACTGTTATTACTAAAAAGAAAGATAATACACTCATATCTAAAATATATCTTAATCCGCAAGTGAGGAGCTTTGCTTTATCTAGCAGAGAAAATTTGCCGGTGGAAGCCACAGCAAGTAAACCGCCGCTAAAAAACCAGTTGAGTCTAGATAGCACTGTTTTTGCCCACGTCACTGGTACTAGTCCAGAGAAGAAGACTAATTATAACTCTGATGATGGTATTGCTATAAGCGACAATCACAGAAAGTCTTACTACAGTTCCGAAGAGGATTTAATAGACTTAGATAATCCTTCTGTCAAGAAAGAGAGCAACGTCTCCAAGATATACCAAAATGCAAGCGTGAGGAATTACAGATTGAAGAGTTCCAGACTGTCAGTCAGCTCTGAAGATGGCCTTCTCTCAGACCATGGCTCAGTGAATTCCGACAAACCTTATAAAGTGATAAGTACCAGAAGTCTGATATACAGCTCAAACGAAGATTTGTTGTCAATAGATGAAATCGAGAGACCCCTCAAGAGAAAGGATAACACCTTAATTTCAAAGATATACCAAGATCCCAGAGTGAGAAACTTTGCGTTATCAAATAGAGAATACATTCCTGTGTCAGAAGAAACTTTTTCCAAAAGCTCCAAGAAGTCCTACAGCTCTGATGAAGACCTATTATCTGACATTGTTAGACCAAAGCCTGCAATGAGGACACCTACGGAATTAAAAGTAGCAGAATCCAATGGCAGTTCACCCACTTACGACATTAGCTTGGATAGTCTTAAAATAGAAGAGATCTATCTTACGCCTCCAAAAGAACTTGCAGAAGATACTCATATAGTCGAAAGGAAAGTTGCCACTCCAGATCCAGATATCGGCGAACTAGCAAAGAAAAAGATTGTGCATAATATTCTAGGCCAAATTTCCAAGTCCCAGCCCAATTTAACATCGATCCCGCAGGAAAGGAAACTGTCCATAGATGCTGAGGAGGTAATGGTGTCAGTGAAGGATTTGAAAAAGAAATTTGAAAATAACGATGTAAGTTTGAAAGTAATATAAATTGAATAAGCGTTTATTTGTAATTTTGCAGGTTAAGAGTAGAGTAATATCCAGTTTGACTGCAAGAAGTATATCGAAACAAATGAGGGAGACGTTGAAAAATTAAAATAGACATTTTAGGTATGTAAGTATCTATATTTCATAATATACTTAAAATAGTTATAGTAAAAAAAATAAGTTTCAAATAAAATAAAGTAAAAGTTTCAGTAAAAACAAAATACTTCCTTTGAACTGTCCACATTGTTAGTATCACTATTGGGCTTCTGGTAAGGGTTTGTTATCAATGCCTCCATTCAGTATCAAAGCACAAACAATACTGCCTCTCTTATAGGATACAATTCTCTGATATTCTGTACAATTCCCCTTTATGTAATGTCAGTATCATCGGTTTGTGAGACTTGACTAGAGATCAAATCCGTGCTTTTGTCGCACGGATATTGTAAGACTCATTTATACACACATTCATTTTTCAAGTGATAAGGGACAAATTACATGATTCCATATAATACGTTGTTTAAATTTTTAATTTACCATCGCTGTTAATGTACCATCGTTCTTTACCCCTATCGTCCTACCGGCGACTCCGGCATTTATTAGCATACATTAGCATAGCATCCATTTGTTATATGCGAGCCCCCTTAAATATTTATTTTATTCAGTTTTTAGTATTTGTAGTTATAGCGGCAACAGAAATACATCATCTGTGAAAATTTCAATTGTCTAACTATCACGGTTTATGAGATACAGCCTGGTGACACACGTACAGCGGAGTCTTTAGTAATAAGGCCCCGTTTTACACTTTGGTACGGAACCCTAAAAAAGCAGCGCAAATGTA
Source organism: Tetropium fuscum (assembly GCA_964058915.1). Lineage (NCBI taxonomy): Eukaryota > Metazoa > Arthropoda > Insecta > Coleoptera > Cerambycidae > Tetropium > Tetropium fuscum. The sequence goes on from CAXKVY010000352.1 coordinate 16,093, forward strand.
ACAGGATAAACGCAATTATGGAAGCAGTAATGGTTTTAGATCGAGAAAAAATTTACGAACAAAAGTTGTCCAGCGGATGATTTTACGTTAGGATTCAGTTTTAATTTTCGTGATATTTAGTGCCAAAGTTAAAAAATCCGAAAAAATTAAAATACGATAAAATATAGGACATTTTTTTCTGAATTCGTTGAAATTGGAGAATATTATATAGCCATAGAATATTATATAGCCATTAGAATGCTTAACAAAATGCGCTGCTTCCGATTGAAAAATAATAATATGGCGATCTATTTCAAAATTGTTGTTGAAAGTTCTGAACGCTCCCCAGCCTGTCACAGCGTACCATCTTGATGAAAATTATAGAAATCGGTAGGTAATAATAATAATATCTTACAGCAAGCTAATTTTTGATAGCGCAGTTTACGCTTATTTGCTGTATCTTTTCGTGGGATTCTGTTGAATACATGGTCGCCCGGTTATAAATGAATACACAAATGTTTGAAGTTTATTACTATTTATTTAAGAGACATTAAAATTATATGCGATGTCGTAAGAATACAAAAAATTATAGTGGCCTGTTTTTTGTGCCGGTATTTTTCTTCTATCTCTTGTATAGCCCCTAAAAAACAGACCACTATAATTTTTTGTATTCTAACGACACCGTATATAATTTCAACGTTTTCTTAAATAAATAATAGTAAATTACAAACATTTGTGTATTCATTGATAACCTGGCGACACCATGTATTCAACAGAACAACGTTATCCCACGAAAAATAAGCGTAAACTGCGCATTTCCATGTTCAAACGCAAACTTGTAGGTTATACGCTTGACTGAGCGTAAAATAAGCAGTACTATCGGCTGACTGAGGCAGCTGAATGACCGCGTGGCCGCACGTTTACGCCCTACATCAACAACGATTTCTTCACGAAAAATTTCTCGATTCGCTATGAAAAAAATTCGTTGTATAGCTTAAGCTTCCAACTTATTACCAGCCAAGTTTCGAATGTATAATTAGAACGGCTGCTACGCGTTAAAAAGTGAATGTCGCGCATCTCGGCTTCTATTGGTCATGCAGCATTTTTTTTTAAATTCATGTAAAAATCAGCGGAAACGAATGCAATTAGCTGCAAATCCCTAAATTGAAAAGTGGCAAAATTATGGCCCTTTTTATCCAATATCATTTTATCCAATTTTTTGTATTTTTAAACTGACAGTAAATATCGCAGCGAAAAAAAAATGCGATTTTTTAAAAATAAATCCTTACTTAAAATCATCCGCTGAACAACTTTTGTTGGACAACTTTTTTCCTATAATCATTATTTTTCCCATAATTATGAGAGAAGTGAATAAAATTCCATGACTCGTATCTCGCTGGTTGTAACTCTTTTAATGGCTTCCTATATACGTTAAGATCTTTTATTCAACCCAGCCAAAGTCCAAATCCACGTTTTTTTTTCTCTGACAACCAACCCCCCACTGTTGGATAGAAAGAAAAGCATCCATTTTTAATCATAATAGGCAATACCCATTTATATTAATCCCAAAAACAAAAATTCCGTGGGTACGTAAAAAACGCTACCAGCGCATTCGATAGTAAGGTGACAAAAAAACATGTTGAGCTGTTGAAAAACATTTTTGTGACGCTGGGTTGGTCATATAACATAGAAACATAGGTCAGTTTTTATCAAATCAGGATGACACATACAACGGCTATTTCAATAAGCCCTTTTTTACAGTTACCTCAGTTCATCTTACTACCCCCTTAAACATATTTTATAAATTGCTTTAGTGAAAATATGTGAGCTAATATATCACACTTATATAATTATCTGTTGGATAATAGGAAGCATTATAAATATTGTGCATGATTATCTGCCATAAGAATATGTTTAAAAATGAGAAAAATTGTGACACCTCAAGGACAGATAATGAGCTACCTACTAAACATATATCCGTTTGATGACCTCATTTTGGTTAAGTAATAATCTATTCCTTATTGTTTTAGTTTATGAACAAAATATGACATAAACACTTGATTCAGTTAGTACCTACTACAGTGACAACCTACAATGAAGCTATCACGTATCTTAATTTTTTAAATTTTTAGATAATAGGTATATTGTTAAAACCTTGATTATTGAATACCTACCTATTTTTCTGTTCAGATTTGAACAATTTCTTGTACCTCATGGTACAACAAATGTAGAAATGGTATATTAAATGGTAATTTCTACAACAATGATAGAAATAAAAACTGGCAAATATTTTCACTTGCTAGAACGATGAGTAGGTAAAACATTTTTCTTATCAGTCATGTCAAGCAAAATATTTCAGTAATAAATATTTGATAAGTAAATAAAATTAAAAACCAACTATTATAGTTGTAACCTTGTGAAATCTGTTAAAATAAACAATTTTCACCAGATTATAACAAGTGGGTAGTCTAAGTGGTGACAGAATTGGATACTTACCTGGATAGAAAATATGGTCGTATACGAAAAAAAATAAATATGAGTTCGTATTTCTTTCAACTCGCGCCTGAATGGCGTACTTAACCTAAAAAATTCGCAAAGTTGCAAAAAAAGACTGTAAATAAATAAAAAACTATAGCTACTATCGAGAAAAGTGTAGGCATTAAAAAATCTATCAAAATGCTTTTATAATAATTTTCGATAGTTTTCGTACTTTCGAGTTATATCGAAATGACCGCCAGAAATCGGGTTTGGTAGAATTCATCAACTATAACGTTCCCATACTTTTTACTTGGCGTAAATATAGCTCATCACGAGGTCAGAAAAAACTTTATTAAAAAATTTGAAACCGCTCCTTTGCCGCGCGAGCCATTTTAGGTACAACGCGTAGCCGCTCGCGGCGACCGATCCAGCCCAAACGTGGAGTACCTATAATAGTACCTAGTAGTAGAAATTTTACAAGAATGTCAACTATAGAGTTTGAGCACTTGAAATTATTAATTGAGTCGAGGGTGAAGAAAATGGAGACAAAATTTCGAAACGCGATTTCTGTTACTGAAAAAGCTATAACTAAAAGATTTTCTATTTTGCTAAAGATTTTCTATCCCATAGGAAACCTTTAGCACCGTATAACCATATTTGATTAGGCTCGCACGGTAACTAATTATCCATTTAGGCGCGGTCTCCTCGCGAGCCAATGTTCGAAAATTTGCCGCGCGTAATCGATACGCAGCGTTACTAACATTCAAGACAATGAAGAAGATTCTTTCATTGATTTTAAATCTATTCTTCACAAAAATGTGGAGAAAGAAGAAGATAGTGAAGCGGAATATTATCCAACGAAGAGAAGAAGAAAGTATTAAGTCTGTGTATTAAGTGAATACATTTCATAATAATGATTTGTACATAATACACAGATATTTTCTTAATAAAATAATTGTTTAAATAAATTATATTACTTTTCTTTTAACTTACCCTAATAAAATGATGTTTTTATTTAATTTTCTACCGGCATCAGCAAATATAATGTGAGTATGATTAATTATGCAAAAAATTAAAGCATCACATGAAAAATATTGTAGTAATAGAAAATAATAATTACAATGTCGAAAAAAGTATAACAAAGAGGAAAGTAAGTAAAAATTACGTTTTACGCGGCTCTATTTGACTTTTAAGGCAAAAATAAATATGATATTCGTGTCTACCTCGTCTCTCATCGAGCTACCCCAGATTAAGTACAAAAGGATTTATCGTAGGTGACCTGGAAGCTGCAAGCGCGAGTCATTTTGAATGCGGGAAATCAGTTTTCAATGTGAGCGCGCAGCACACCCCCCACTCCGCTGCTAGCTGCGCGCCGAGATACTGAAGATTTTGCAAGTGCATCATTTGCACACGCTTCACTTTATTATTCAATTTCTAATACTAAAAATCAATGAATCTTATCGTAGTATTTTTTGTATCGAAAATATCGATATTTAACATTAACGTGTGTGCAACCCTATAACGTTTATTGCGCTTTCCAGAGTTTTTTGTAAAAAGAAAAATATCACGGCTCCTAATTGTCGTAGAATGTTCTGTATTTTTTTAAGTTCTTAAAAAAATACCAGTAATTGATTCCCGTAACTGCCATTTCGACCAAATAAAAATTGCTAGTTATTTAAAAAAAAAACATAAAAAAGTGCAATGTTATCATTTCCCAACCCTTGAAAAAAAAAATTGTTCAATATTTTTAAAAAGTTTTTTCTTAGCTTGCCATAAGCTATATATAACCCATGTATCAAGTATGGGAACGTTATAGTTAATGGGTTCTAGAGAACCCGATTAACCATAACTACTAAAATGAAGCTAAACGTTATTTTTGATATAACTCGAAAAGTACCTACGAAAAATATCGAAAATTATATGTGTCTTGATTGATTTTTTATATCTACAACTTTCTCATTTGATTTTTTCGATAGGAGCTATAGTTTCTTAGTTGTTTACAAAAACATTTTTTTTAACTGCAAATTTTTTGCTTCGTCATTCAGGCGCAAGAAATAGAAACTCTTATTTAATTTTTTTTCCTATACGCCCATATTCTTGTATCCAGGTAGGAATTTCTGCAAATTTACCATTGGGACATGACAGAATGATTGGACTGTGTATACTTCTGACATTTCTGAAACTTTTGAACCTATTACATCTGATAGGTTTAAAGTACGTCACTGATATGTTAAGTATGCGGATTACCGATAATTCTAGAAGTGATTACGACGAAGTTAATCTCTTATCATGTAATCTGCTCCCTGTGTTTGTTTTGAGCAAACCATTTGTATAATTGTAACAAGGTATTAATTACATTATCTCTATTTTTAGGCTGAGTGGCTGCTGCTATCAGCGATGGTGCCTCCTATGTTAAAATCCCTGGGAAACACCTTATTTATTTATTTATTTTAAAGTCCATATTATGTAAATCCAAAGATATTATACTTAATATATTAATATATATATATATATATATATTTAGCTCTTACATACTTTGTACATATAAATTTTTATAAAATAAAATAATACATACATATGTATTTACTTAAAGTTACCATTAAATTAATTTTATGAAAAATGTATACCTTCACTGTTGAATGCATGTAGTAACCTGTAAAAAATGTGATTAAAGAAATATTGTTATTACAGGTTTGCTTACTTACGTCATGAAGTCATCAATGTCCATAGTCCTGGCTCGTTTTTTGTCAGCTTCAATTTTTGTGAGAACCTCTTCTACCATATTTTTTATGTTAAAGTCTGATGAAATTTCCTTAAAAAAAATAGATTCAATAGAAAAATTGTTTCATGGCGGATATTGGAGTGAAAACTGTGGAAAGTAGTTCTGATCAGTTCATTCTTCAGGTGATATTTTAACAACATTTTAGCAGAAACTAGAGTGAAGAGTACTTCTCAACAGATCGCCCTACAGATAAAATTTTGTGTCAAGTGCTGACACATGGAGTATAGACATTTGCTTTTCTTCTAGCAAAAAAAGTGGGTACCACAACCTTTTTTACTAGTAGGTACAACAACCTGGGAAGAGTTCTTAAGAAAAAAAAACATTCAGTATCTACCTAGTAGTACCTAAGAGAAAATTAATGTAATAAAAAATATTTTAAACCCCACACATGTCGTATGAAGGGTTACTGATTTTTGTGATAAATGATAGAGGTAGAACTTTATTTACAATGTTCATATTTTATTACAATTTAGCACCGCTACACAGTGGGCCAAAAACCCGAAAACCTGGTCAGAAGTCCCCCCAAAAAAAAATTCCATTTATAAACTTTCAACCTGTGGAATAATTTAGTGCCCCACCTAGCAGCGGCGACTGGTGACGTTTTTGTTTGAAATCACATATCCCTTCTTTCATCCACTTATCATCGCCACCAAACAGTAAGCAAACAAGATAAAAAACGAATTTGTATCTTTGCATCCGCACAACCATAATTTCTTTTCATAAATACTTGTGTCAAACTTTCGTAAACTTTTCTAGTAAACTATCGTAAACTCTTTCTTTTGTAAACTCTCCTCGATTTTTATAACCGGGCTGCACATTACTTAAATTGAATATGGGCACAGGGATTCGTTTTTTTTAATGTTTACCTTGTCAGTCAAATTCAGAGAACTAAGGTTTATATTCATGAGATCACATCCTCACGAACAATATTATAAGACAAAAGAAACAGCGCGCGTACGTCAATCGTTTGAGTACGGCTGTGAGCTGAGTCGAACTACGCCCGCAATCCCGTTTAAAATCGCGTGTCGTTTCCATGGCAACCGACCATTTGTTACAAGGAGCTTGGCCGTTGGCTGGGCCTTCAACCTCGGCACCTGGCCGGCAGGTTGACAATTTACGCAATCCCATAAGCACAAATAAAATATGGGCGGGCTTTATAGTGAGAGCGCTGAACACAAATGTAAATATTGTAAAGATAATAAAATAGGCATATTAGATGTTAATATAAGTAAATGTTCTATTTAATTGATATGAATTTGTAGAAAAAAGTATGCATATGAAACAATAATTAATTACATCGTCATTTGCATAGGGAGGGCGGCGCCCCGGTATTATGTAACAAATAAACACATTTATTTCAAAAGAAATATGTTATTAACAATGCCATTTGTAACAAATTTATGCGAGTTCTCGTTATACAATTATGTTAATGTGAACGTTACAACGCTGTTTTGTAAAGTGCAATAATTCCCAGTATTCCACCATGTGTTATTGTTAATAATCCCATCACCTTTGGAATAAAAAAATTCGGATGCCCATAGCTGCTCATGTGGCTTCTAGCCCCGGTTTCCTATGCTCCTGTCCAAGCAACCACAAAAACCCAAAGACAAGTTTTGTTAAGTTTCATTTGTTTAAAAAAAATGGTCGCTATTTTGGATTAGCCATTTTTTTTCAAAAAGTTATTGTATTTTTTGTTAATAACACCTCCTGATCAGATTTTTGGGATTTTCTTTGACAAATAATTAAGTATATAATATGTATACTCCACAGTAAAAATATTCCAGTGTCTCTAGGATGTACAGAGCTCACATTTTTTGTGTAATTATTGCGAGAATTATTGTGCCCCTTTGAGGGTAAAGTAAAATCTAAGTTAATTTTGCTTTTAATAGATGATTTGTGCGCAAGCATTAAGAAGTTTTAAGACATACGAACTGATGACTGACTATCTATTAACTATGTTGTTGAAGACAGTGTTGTCATCTATGACACAAGTGTCAAAATTTGCTGTTTCTTCAACAATTCGAGTATCTCCTGAAGGCTAGATTTGAGGTTATGGCGTTAATATATCTAATAACTTACTTGCATTTGGTTTTATGAATAAGAGGCTATATACATGGCGAGTTGCTTATGTAATGAACCAAATTTATTACCAATAAATATTTATAGCAATAATGTATCTACAATATTTTTCTGCAATCTTACCTTATTATGCAAACTACAATGTAATTTGTAATTCTTTTCCAAGGCAGCTAATACTGTAGTTTGACGAAAAGCACTACCCAATGTTTTATTTTTACGTGTAAATGCTATCCTAGTTAAACCATCCCACTCAGTGTATGGTATTGGTGGTGGAGGATTTCTCGGTTCAATCCTCACTACGGAAGATTCAACTTTCGGAGGTGGCCTAAAGTTATTTTTTCCCACCTAAAATACGTTCCTACTTATACAACAAAATTACGGTAGGTAATTATTTTTATGAATAGGTTCTTAAGACCTCAACTAAACTATTTCTTGTTTATTCATATAACAAGAAAAAAGATATGAAATTGCGAGGGAAATTAGTATGAAATTAAAAAAATATGTATAAAGGATAAATAAAATATAAAGTTACATTAACTGAGACGTTCACATACCTTCATTAACATATCTACTCTAGCAAGAAGCTGTGTATTGACAGACAATCTACAATACAACTTATCCCCAGGTTTTGCAACAAGCCTCTGAGCAAATTCGAGCTGAAACATTAGCACTGCACATCGGAAGAAAGGTCTGTGCAACAATAACTTAAAAACTAATGGTGATGATATCTGATATGGTATATTAGCAACACAAATATCAAAAAATGGCAGCTCAGTCTTTAAAACATCTCCAACCATAATTTGTAATTTGGGTTGTAGGGGAGTACCCTGTACCCTTTTCTGTAATTCAGCCACAAGCCTGGTGTCGATTTCGCACGCAATAACTTTTTTTACTTGCTCCAGTAGACGTACAGTCATGTTACCTGTACCAGGACCTATTTCCAGCACTACGTCTGTAGGCCGAAGGCCTGATTTTTCTAACATTGAGGTTATAACCATCGGATTTTTAAGTATGTGTTGACCGAAGTCCTTATTGAACATGATACCTAAAAATTATTATAGTTTACGTTCATATTAGATATCTATGCTTATTTGTGTACATTGTACAACACTCAATGCTTTTCTATGTACCTTGTTTGGCAACATCTTTGTGTATCCTACTTTTCTTATCCGTCTTTATTTTAGGCATTTTAAACAATAATTATTACATACGCCTATGTGTTGTGAGTGTAAGTTTTTTATTTTCTTGAAGTAGAAAACTAGAACCCAAACATCTAACCAAAAACTCACGTGAAACGAAACATATTTGAGGTTATTACACAGCTTATTGAGGTTATTCTTCTTCTTCCGCTCTCCTGGAGTTCTATGCCCGCAAGGTAGGTTGCTCAGAAGTCAGAACCAAAGGTATTAAACTGAAAAGGATTGCCCATCTCGATTCTGTCAGCCGCGCGCCACATCTACTGTGACGTCACCAGTGATGCTCCGTATTCAACGTAATATGTATTCAACGTTAAATAAACAACAAACTTATAGAACATTTTTTGTAGCGCTTCCACACACCTTTAAAATGAGCGTTATAAAACTCTATTGCATTATAACTAAACGAGTTACGACGCAAATACCTCATTATTATTTACTTAAAAAAAATTATTGCCGAGTGCACCGTACGTGTTAAGAATATAAATAATATATATGATAGAATATAAATACTAATCGTCCAGGATTAGAGCCAAACAGTCAGTAAAATCTGAACCAAACACAACAATTTTACATTTTTATCACGCGCGCCATATAATAGACAAATGTTGATTATTTACCCCGAGTTACGCATGAGTAGTGGGAGCCCCCACCACCTCAGAGTTACCAGGCAAACTGTACGTTTAGTAAACTTGAGCTTGATTAATCACGTCCAGAAAAAACTCGTCTTCAAAATTAAGATGGAATGTATTTTTAAATCGAGTACCTAGGCATATTAACACTATTGACACTAGATTAATTTCGTACATTTTTAGCCGATTGAATTATTGGAAAATTAAATTACAACGCTAGAAGATAAAGAAGTTGTAAGGTAAATATATTCATATTTTAAATATTTAATAATATTTTAGACGGCGGCGCTAATAAATTGATGGTGACAATAAATTTATATTTTAATATCAAACGAATAATTTTTGTCGAATTTGTACACTCTTTTGTTATTTTATCAACAACACAAATTCCAGCGGATCATAAAGAAATACTAAATTTGGTGTATAATGCCACCTATAGCATAATTAAAAATTGTAACACATTTACATATAACCTGATATTTTAGTTATTAATCAGTTTTCGATAAAATCGGTTAACAATAATAAATTAATTAACCGTTTTTTTTGACTGCCCGGTATATACCTACCTATACCTAGCTACTGACTTCCTACTTTCTTTGCATATTTTTAGACAATGCAATGTTTTTGGCCTCTTTTTATATGTATATTTTATATCTATTTATACCTACTGCTTTAACATTCGCAAATTTCTAGGTCAGTGCAGAGTAAGTAAATAGTTGAGATATGTATCTATATATATTCCGGTACTTTTAATTATACCTATATATCATATTTTATGCAATTTTAATTCTTTTAAATTTTTCGTATATATGTACCTACCTATTAATGTTAAAATATAATAGGTACTTATTGTGTATACCAAAATATAATAAGTTAATAGGTACCATTGTGTATACCAAACATTAAGTAATATATAATTAAAAGTGTAGTTATTATATAGTAAATTGTTGTGTTCAATTTTAGTTTACTACACTTTACTACACTTTACTTTACTACACATCTTTTCCTAAAGTCATTTCCCCGCTTAACGTAATTTTGAAGGAAATTATGGTACGATAAGAATCATGGTGGCTATATAACTAAACTACTACGTATTAATTTAATATTAAAACAAAATATAATTCTTGAAATATCATGTCAAAAACAAAATGTTAATTTACTTGACCTTACCTAAAAAAAACTTTACAATTGGTTTTTACTTGTAATAGAGTCAAAATATACTCAAAGGCGCACCTAGTCGGAAAATTTTGCGGTAGTTCTGATTTCTTCCATTGTATATGTTTTTTGGAGGGCTGAATCCCAATATGAGGTTTGCTAAAATTTCGTAACGCATCATTGAAAAAAATGCAAAAATTATATACAATCTAATTTTAGGTGGTTTTTAGTATTGAAAATACTTCTGGTTGCGTATCTGGGAGCCGTCTTTAAGAAAATGTTCGTGAATGCGAGTGACCACGACATGGTCACGTCCTCCTGGAGACGACCTAGCTGTGTTGTTATCTATGTATATGTTTGGGTTATATGGTTCATTCAGTTACAGAGAATGTTAGTATGAAAATATAAATCATATCGGCTGGCGTTAATGTTTATAAACATTTAGGGACTGTGTGTGACTGTGTCGCCGAGCCGCCGCCTGTCAGCATTCATTGCTTCATTCCCGATCGTGAAAGCTGCCTGGGTCACTTGGCCGCTAGTATTTAATAATTATTATTCTTATGAATATTAGTTTTACCTGTAATATCAAAACTGTTCAAGTATAAGTAGTAATTCCGCTAATTTTACTTGCCCAAAAAATAGTAATGACACGACAAAAATCATATTTTTATACGGGGTGGTCACAAATTACAAATTATTTAAAAAAATTTAGTTTTCGGGAAAACGCTATTATTTATAAGTCTTTGCTTGCCTAAAGTAACGTCGACAATAATTATGTTGTTTATAAGGGGTGGTCAAAAATTACAGAATCTTAAAATTCATAATAATAAATAATAAGTTCCATGTTATTATTTTACTATCACTTCATTACGTATAGGTAGATCTACAGTAAAAAATCCACCCCAATGTCATTAGTGCATCCCTCTAGATTTCGGAGATGTGACAGTATTATAGAAACGTCAAAAATTTACGCCACTTCTATTAGTGTAACCCTTAAACTCGTACCTACTAAGCGTTTTTGTATACCTATTTATTTCAACCACAGTTTTTAAAGAATATGTTTTTTTACTATTTATGAGTTTGTTGTGGTGTTTGTTAGGTTTCTTTGTTTTTATAATGTATTCTTTTTCAAATTTATAACTTTATTATTACTTAATAGCAATGACATGACCTTATACATCCTATATCGACGGGACGCTCCTCTTCATCCGTGTGAAATATTAACGATTAAAAGTAAATAGTTCAAGAATGAAAAAATTCAAGATGACGGTATAGATGGCAAGATGGCGATGAGTGTACTTTTGCTGTTGCTTCAAAAAAGTGCTGCAATTTCCTGCAAAATACACAAGTTAAAGTGCCATGAAAAAGCAATTCTAGAACCATCGCACCGCCTCTATAAATAAGGCATCAGCAAATGCCTTGCCGTGAAAAAACAACTTAATACAATCCAATGATTTAGCATATTTATCGGCAAACGCGAGAAAAATTTTCCATCAGAAGTTCAAGGAGGGACCATTGCCAAAATTAAATGCTTTTTTGACGAAATCAAGAGGCTCATTGTCAGTTTCGTTTGTTGTTTGATTTTATAATGCTTACTATCCATAACGTTCCAGTCTGTTACATTTTTGTTTTGCATAACGCAGGATCGAATACCCTAATCTGAAGTGGATAGCCTCTGCTAGTAGGTATAATATTATTTATGCCAAACATTATACTAATGGATTTATTTATTAAATTTGAAGGAGATTTTACCGGTTTCGTTTTCTCAAATTAATAATAACGAGGATCCCGTTCTAGGTACCGTATTAACATTTTTTTTTCTAAACCGGATATAATTCCGTTGCTCCCATGTATACCACAAATTGTTTTACGTTATTAGGTCTACACTAATTATAACCACGATTTTAATTTAGAACGGCATAAAAAATGGAAAATCGGAAAAAGGTCACACGAACACAGAAATATAATGTTGCATAGTACAAACGGTAACATATATGACTATGAAAAGGTAGGTATATATCGAGGTACTGAGGTATCGTAGGTACCGAGGACCGACTAATTCAGATATAACTACGTACCTACTTACTCTGCTCAAGTCTTCACCCTGTACAACGCTGGCCGTAGCTTTCTTTTGAAGGTAAATATTTGACTAAATTTTTTTCTGCGAAATAATTATTGCTTAAGAAATATACCGTTTATTTGTTAATGGAATATACACAAAGTGAAATTTTATTGCACATCTATCGTAATTAAGTAGGTTCTAATAGAAATAATAAGAATATTTAAGTATATTATGGGACATGTATGATGTCGCATGTTCATTTACAAGAGACCCTGAAAATTGAGAGTTTAAACTATACGTTTATCTCTTCAAGAATATTGTGTATAATGACATGATTGTAATATATTTCGTGCATGTCACCTCCCTCCGTCCAAGGGGTTGAAAAAAAGCATAGTAGGTAGGTAGGTACTTGTAAAACCACAGCGTAGATAGCTTATTGACGTTTCTATAATACTCGTATCTACCATTATATCACAAAGACCCAGGGGGATACATTCACTGATGAAAATGGGACGGAATATTAATTGTAATATACGTAGGTAATGATATGATAATAAAATCATTGATGTCACATATGTCCAAAGGGTTCAAAATTAGCATGAAACTTGTAGAGCCACAGCAGACGGTTTATTGACTTTTCTATTGACTTTTCTAATACTATAAAATTTCCGAAACTCAGAGGGATGTACTAGTAAAATTGGGGTGGAAGATTAACTACAATACTTGTAATGAAATGGTGGTGAGATAATTTGTGTCACCCCCGTACTAGGGATTGAAAATTACCCTGGAACTTGTTTTATCTCGATAGATGGTTTATTGATGTTCTTATATTCTGTAATACCATTATTATATCTCCGAATTCCAAGGGAATGCATTACTAAAGTTGGGGAGTTGGGGTGGAATATTAACTAAAATATGTATAATGGACTTTGAAATAATTCATGCCACTCCCGCTCAAGGGGTTGAAAATAGGCAAGGATCTCGTATAAAACCACAGTAGACGGATTATTGGTGTTTCTATAATATTATATCGTAACTCTGAAACCCAGGGGGTGGCACTAATGAAATTGGGATGGATTAATAACTATAATGTGTAATTTAGTGAATAATCTGTTAGTTAACAATTCTAAAGCTCTGATTTAGATTTCATGAATATTCAATTCTGGTAAGTTTGTGGTGGATTAATTCTTCTGCATCTTCATTTATGCTTTCATCGATACTTTTTGATTTGTTGATACTATACTTATACCAATATAATTTCTTATATTGCTTCTGCTTATACCAATATAATTTCCTCTTACTCGAACAAAACCGGAGAAATAACCATATAATCATAAAATATAAACTTTGTTCTTAAATCCACCTCGTGTGGTGCAATACACATTTAATATTACTATTTATTTTAATATTAAATCAATTATAATATATTAGCAATAGGTACCTACATCCTAAGTCATTGAATTTTATAATTTTGAGAATGAAAGTATCACTACTTAACAACTAACTCTTCGGTCCAGAAAATGTTGGGAATATACGAACAGCTAAATAATAAAATTTAATGATCAAAACGAACAGGACTAACATATTTCTAACATATTAATTAATTGTACAGCATGATTACTTACATACGATCGTCGCCTGAGGCATATATTAGAATATTTTTACCACATTTGAATATGAACCTGTTTCTGAAGAGGCAGGAATCCGATTTATTTATCTTGAAATAAAAATAGCAGTAAATAGACTCCCTGGTTACCTAGTCGACATAAACCCACGTATGTACTTTCATGCGTGCATTCCCAGACAACTTGACTCTTCTTTTTACTTGATGGCGCTTGGTTAGTTATCGGAATCGTAGTATCTTATTAAGCACTCGTTGCCAGTTCCTATGTGGTTATTAATTTTTTATAGTAGATTTACTGCATTTATGTACTTGCAGAACACGAAAAAGAAATGCCTGCTGGCTGCTTGGAATTAGGTTCTTTTCGTAATGATAATGATCCGTCTTCGGATATGAACAGGTGATTTAATATTATACATTTAATTTAGTTTTGCCATCACTTAGACAATGTTTTTAGTGTCACTTTTTGTCGGTGTCGGCGTTTAAATAAGTGATACTCCGGCGCCATATAACAATATAACTACTTCACAATATATATATACATATATATATATATATATATATATATATATATATATATATATATATATATATATATATATATATATATATATATATATATATATACATTTATCTTCTAATTCTAATTTTTTTGCAATCTTTATATATTTTTGGAGGGTTTATCTTGGGATAGTAGCAATAAAACGACTGATTATATTACTTGACGTTTCGGTCCCTTTCTTGGGCCTTTTTCAAAAGAGTATTTTATTTATGACATATTTGACATAGGCAAAAATGACAGTTTTAATTAATTTTTAAGGTTACTAGACTGTTCGATTAGTATCATAGTGAAGAACAGCCAAAAAACCCTACGAACTTAGGCTATTTTATATTTCATTATTATTCTAATTTTGGTTATGTTAATATTATGTAGATGTATATTTATAGTAAGTAGGTATGTATGTACGTATATAAGTTTATATATAGAGATAATGTTTTTCGGAAACGAACCACTATACACACGTACATATATATATACGTGTATGTATGTCCCGATATAGCACTGGTAAGTGTGTTTTCCTTCTTATTCGTCTATTTGCTTATTTCTATGTAATGAAATGCTACAAATCCAAGATTACTTTTCACAATATATATATATATATATATATATATATATATATATATATATATATATATATATATATATATATATATATATATATATATATATAAATTTGGAAGGAGTTTGCAGAGATAATTGAGATGAAAAAAGTAAAGGCCAAGTGAGAAAATAAGAATCGGAGATTGGAGATATAAATTTGGAAGCGGTTTGCAGAGAGAAATAAGAGGAGAATAGTATTAAAGTAGTTATTGAGTTGAATGGAAGTCATATGAATGGGGCATGCTGAAATTTCAACGAAATTAGAAAGACAAATGCAAAGGGTAAAAATAAAAGCGTTATGCGAATTTAGAAAGATCGCGTAAATACATGCAATCAAGGAAGTACAATTGTTTTATGTAAGAGAACTTACATAAAACTAAGAAGAGTTACAAGAAACGACGCATGAAGTGTTACGAAATGTCGTACAACACGACTACCACGCATTATGCGTGGTACCGTGTGTATATATTCCCAACACACATTTAAGTAGTGTGTAAGTTTAATTAGAGAGTTAGGAAAAAGCATTTAAAATGTTAACCACGTATTAACACGTGTGCTCCCGTGTGTATATATTTCCGAAAGACTTTTAACTCAAAATTTCTTTAAAGAACTAGTTATAAAACTACTAGTAAAACTAGTAGTAAAAGCCCAATATTTTTAGAACATTTTTTGTATATTTCAATATTGGCAATATGCGTTTCGTAGCATTATACACCAAATTAAACTCGCGTATTTCAATTTTGAACTCAAAAATGTGTTAAATAGTAGTGTACTAAAGTGCGTTTATTGGACACTGGGCCTTAAAAGCTGCTTGTTCCTAATATACTGTATTAGCTGTTAGAACATAAATGAATAAAATTATGCGTTGTACGCCATATGAATTAAAATCTCTGCATTATTTCATGAACACAAATATCATATACCTACACAAATATCATGTACACAAATATTATATTTATACCTGACGTATCAAATCACCTTTTTGTCACGTTAGCCTATATATCCTGGCGCATTCACCAATTACAACTTTTTTTAACTGTTGGATCCGGCCTCTCTTAGACATACTAATTTTAAAATGTTCACACACATTTTCACTATATTTGACTATAGACTATATTTGGTTAATATACTCTTAATTCTTTTATTATCTCTCAATACATTTCATGAGTTTAAATAAGTAAATTACCTATCTGAAGGTGGAGGACCAAAAAGGCCCGGGTTCAATAAAATTGCGAGTGTAGGTTTCACTATCGTCTCCATCGTTATTGTCTGATATAACCTTATCGTATTATCGTCGGTTTCTTCGCCTTGATCGAGTACCTATTTCGAGAAAACATTGAAACATCTTAGTCCAACTTTTCTACAATTACATGTGGCTTTGCAGCCCTGTGTAAACCTGCAGCCTATTTTTTTCAACAGTTCTTGTATAAAAGTTGCGTTTTTGTTAGTAATAGGAAACGCATCTATTTAAACAAATCCTGAAGGTATTCAGAATGATGCGATACAATGCTTTACTTCTCCCACCTACAACTTCAAGAATATTACTATTACGTAAAAATGTGCCTGTACCATTTCGATAGAGCATTTACTTATCTTTAATTTCCATAATAATTTTTTTTGGACCATTCAGAATCGAGATATTTGAAAAACATATTTCTGAACGAGTTGTGCCGTACGCTTTCATCCTATAATAAAATATCAACTATCATCGGCTGGAATCTCACTAATTAAATATTTTGCTTTTTAGTTGTAACAAAATTATTTGTAATTAATTGTGATTGTAATAAAAAAAGCATTCAAAACCAGTCTTTGACTCATCCATCTGGCGCAAAGGTTTATTATCTTAAATAATATTTACAGTTCAAATATGACAAAAAACATAAAAGAAGACATAAGTAGGGCTTAAAGAGTATATTTTATACCATATAAAAGAGTATATTTATTTTGAAGTTTTTTTCAGAGTGAAATACATTTTATTATTTTTTTCACGTTTAATGAGTATATGGTTTATTATAATATATATTATTAAGCGGTATTCAAATATGACTAATTAGTATTATATATACCTAGTTAATTATATTTATTAACCATCGCCCCCAATTAAAATGCACAAATGAAAATGGTGCTACTATATAATATAGTTAAATACCATAAATTATCAGGCAGTAACTCATAAAATGTGAAATATTCTACAGGATATATTATAGTTTTTAACATAGAAATATGAGACATAAAAACCCGAGCAAAAAAGCCTCATTGTATCGATCTCTTCACGCCAATTATTTGATAATAATAATTATTAATATTTTTGCAATAATTTTCAAACGGTCAAAGCAAGTTGACTGACAATATCAAGTTATCTTGTCTTTTTTTTCATAGACCATGGCATACTTCGCTATAAATTAATACACGCGGTATTTACAAAGAAAAATTACTTATTACATGTTGCATTGATGCATGATGCATTGTATAAACAGCCACTAAATATTCGGAAAATTTTTAAAATGAAGAAAAGGTAATTCATAAGTAATTTTGAAGTTTGAAAATATTATTCATATAGAGCAAATTAATTTGTTTTAAACAATTAAATACATGCGCTCCCTCTGACACCACTCTACTATGTTTGATATAATTTTAAATCTGGAAGAGATATCGCCCTCCGGGTTCCTTATTTACTTTCCTCTATCACTTTACCCACCTCAATCATGGGCCGAATACTAAATTGCTTTGAATAGCCCCTATCTTTGGACACACAAATTAAATTTAAGTTGTGTACAAAAATAATAGATCGGGTTAAATAACCCTTTATCATGAACCATCGTTTGTTAAATTCAGATAAGGCAAACTCAAGTTGCAGCATTTTAAAAATATCAAATTGTTATCCTTCACAGCGCCGTTGCCATAGCAATTAGAAGAAAAATATTTAAACAACATTTGTAGAATATGGAACAGAGATTCCGCAAATAATGTCTTTCCGCCCTATTTGAGTAGGGCGGAGTAGGGCGGTATTCCTTTGGCCAATACCAAAGATATTTGGAGAAATTAAAGATTTTCTGAAACCTTGTAGTAAATGCCACCTAGGGATGAAATTAGGAATTCAGAAATAATTTAAATCGAATTATTTTGGCCATATTTGTGGATACTCTTTTTACCAAAATATCGTATATATATATATATATATATATATATATATATATATATATATATATATATATATATATATATTAGTTTTTAAGTTCTTTGCTATTTATATTTGTTTTGTGAAAAGAAATGTTGGGTTTGTAGAAATTCATTACATAGAAAAATAAATGAATAATATGTAAGACACACTTACCAGTTGTAAATCTGGACATATAGATGGAAACGAACCACTTAGAAGTTATACAAGTTTCACCTTATGATTTAACTAAGGATGATTTAACTTACCATTGAACTAAGGATGACATGACGATATTTTCCTTGAAATATAACTTATCTTCAGAGTGATGTTCGATTTGTTTTATTGGTCATTTATTTATACTTGAATTTAAAATATTAATACTTCATCACTTTCAGTGACATTTTGTGTCATTAGTTTCGACGGAACTGAAATTCACAGAGGACACAAAACTATTCTACTATTTATTTTTGTTCTATTTGAACATATTATATATAAGAGCATTAGGAATACAGTTAGCCAGAAGATGTTAAAATTTAAAATGCATAAAATGTTATAGAATCTATTAAATCAACTACTTTTCCTAGCTATATGCTAGAAAATATTAAATTCAATATTTCTTAAGACTAACGTATCTATCTAAAATCCTCGGACACGTCAATCAATTTTTATTTTTAATTCCACTTATTTTGATATAATATACAAGATGACGCTCTAGGTGTTTTGGATGTGACGTCATCGATATTTTATTTTAAATGGCTTGAATATATTTTTTCGCAGATTCTTGTAGACGAACTATTTATGAGTTCGGTAATAGAGCACACTTTATATTTATTTTGAGAGACAGAGGTTTAAATGAATTAAAAAAAAATTATCATGACATCTCTACGAGTACTCAAGAATACCATACTGCTGAATTAAAAATAACAATTGGAAATGTGCTATGGCTCGCTTGAAACAAAACACTAAGGTAAATAATGTTAATTCAATCATCACATAATTAATAATCACTGTCAAAAGTGTTATGAATCATTAGAAGCAAAGATGTTATCCGATAAAGAAAGAACAGATATATTAATTATCATAGGCTACGGTGATTTAATCCGAACACATAAAGAAGTTTGCGAAAGTTCAATACGAAATATGAACTTAAGAACGTCAGTCAGTCATTAGTAAGCAGGATTGAACATAAGTATAGAGAGAATGTATAGAGAGCATAGCACTGTCAGATTTTCAAGAAGTGGACGTATCAGAGTTGTTAATAATGAAAATAGTTTAATGTTTTGTTGTCAGTCCATGAAAATCGGAATTCGATGACGCGAGGTGAATATGGAATTTCAAATTTTTCAGTTCACAAAATCCTGGAGTACATGTATCATTTGTATAGAGTTAAATTAATACATGACTTAAACGGGGATGATCCAGATCGACGTACTCAATTCTGCCAGGAAATGTTGAAGATAATACGCAAAAATCCCACTTTTTTAACAAATTCTATTTTATTATCGGACGTGGCGACATTTTCCTTACGTTTTGACCAGGCAAAACTGCAGATATTGGGATAGTGACAGGCCAAATTGGACAATTGAGGCTCACACTCAATATCCACAAAAACAAATGTATGGGCGGGTATCATAGGAAGTAAGATTTTGGGACCATGTTACTTCGAGGGAAATTTAACCGGAGACACTTATTTAGATTTTCTCCGCAACGACGTTCCATCCAAGGAAACCTGGTATCAGCAAGATGGAGCACATCATACAGTAAATGTCCGACAATATTTACACGAGGTGTTCCCGGGCGATGGTTTGGTTGGAGAGGGCCATATGCCTGCTCGATCGCCTGACTTAATCCCATTGGATTTCTTTCTTCCTTGGGGTTACTTTAAAAGCAAAATTTACTCCCCAAAACCGAGAAATCTGAAAGAACTGAAGGAAATAATACGGCACCACATAAGAGGAGTGTCTCCGATTATTTTAAATAATTGTGTGGGCGGAAACAATCAATCGTTTAGAGTTGTCGTTAAGAGAGAACAGTCGCAATTTCGCTTAATTTAGATTAGTATTTATTTATACCTACTTTTCTACTTTTTTCATCTATTCTTTGTTTTGTTCTTTGTTTCTTACTACGTTTTACTCTTATAGTTTTCTTCAGTTAAGTTGTTCATTCTTTACTGTATTCTTATTAATATTTTGCTCGTATTAAATTAAATGTGTTTAGGAACAATATTGCGTGTTCCAATTATTAATCGTTGAAAACTCTGTTTCTGAAAGTAAATATAAAGTGTGCTATATTTCCGATAAAAATCTCGTCTACAAGAAGCTTTCCTGAAGAATATATTGCCATTTAAAAGAACTATCGATGACGTCACATCAGGAACACCTAGAGCGCCATCTTATTGTATATTAAATCAAAATAAGCAGCTTTAAAAATAAAAGTCGAGGATTTTACATGGAAACGTGAGCCCTCAGAAATATTGATATTATCCGTTACTTTTCTAACGCACTGTATAATAAAACTATGATTCCTTAATTTAAGCTATAAAATTCACAAACAATAAATATTGGCAAATAAAGACATTTAAGCTGTACACATTTATTTTGTAATGCAAAACATTGCCCTGAATATCATGCACACCACCAAATTCTGAGAAGTACCATTCGCATAAATCGTAGAAAGAAAATCGTTTCGCAGAACGAACCGTGCTACGAGATCCAAAGTTAAATTTATACAATAACGGTTTAATGCCCTTGACCCGAGTTGCAGTTCGCGCTGAAGAACCAGCAACTGTTTTATCTCTTCGGACATCGAAGATGCTGCCCAATGGACCGCGGACCGGTTAGCTGACGTACCGCTCGGCACTGATGCTGAAAGAGATTATCCACAAACAGAAGTTTCCTATAAAACCCAGCCAAAGAGTTCATCAGCTTCAGTTAGACGCCAGCACCATGTTAATAAAAAGTGTGACTATCCTGTGCTGTCTGTTCGCTTTGGCTCGGTCAGCCACTCTGCATCAGCGAAACATTCCGGTCGAGATCCAGTACGACGAGCCTGTCTTGGCAAGTGTGAGAAATTTGGAAGCAAGAGGGCAGTTATCAGAAAAGGAATTAACTTTAGCCAATAATGAATTAAATGAGGTACCTAAAGGGAAACCATCTGAAACTATTACATCGATAGAAACAGAAGAAAATGCTAAGAAAAACCTCGAAGAGAAAGTACAGCTGTCTCCGGAGGAACGTCCCCAGGCACTTAAGCATCTTCCAATACTTGACAATGTAGCTCAAGAAGACACGATTTCCTTAAAGAAACTAGGGGAGCCACCAAAGATAATAACAGTTACTAGAAAACCAGAAACGTACCTAGAAAACGTCCTACATCAAGCAGAAGATGTCATAGTTAAGGGTATAACAAAATTAAAAGTCTCGTTCAGACCAGCAGCCGATCAACCGGGCCCAAATCCGGCGCAATGGGAGAACTTTGAAAAGGAAGTTAACCAGTATCTGAACGCTGAAAAGAGCAAGCTGCAGATGTTAAAGCAAGAGGAACCCCAGAAGCCCGCGGAAAATCAAAATATTTTCCAGAATATTGCTAACGGGTTCCAGTCTATGGCCAATAACTTTATTCAGACCATTCAAGGTAACACCACCGCCCAGGGGGATGAGGGTACCAACCAGGGACCCCTTCAGGGATTTGTTAACTACTTCCAAGGGGGTAAGTGACCAAAATTATCAAATATAAGGTATACGGTTCTCTCTAAATGAATGTCTTATAATTTCCTCTATAGAAGT
This sequence comes from Tetropium fuscum, assembly GCA_964058915.1. Taxonomy (NCBI): domain Eukaryota; kingdom Metazoa; phylum Arthropoda; class Insecta; order Coleoptera; family Cerambycidae; genus Tetropium; species Tetropium fuscum. The sequence continues at coordinate 38,184 of CAXKVY010000352.1, forward strand.
ACTTTTCTCATACGCATTTTATCGCACTAATTATCACTAATGTAATTGTTTAAATTAATTTCCACTAACATTTGTTATCGATTCGGAGATATGTAAAAATCTGACGCAATTTTGTAAACTATTAATAGACATAACGGTAGACTTTTGGTATTCAAAAAACGTACTAGGTTAGGTATACACAATACTGTTTTATGCAATTTTGTTGCGTGGAAATAACCTTGTTTAGTGTTAAATTTGGAATGTATTAACTGTGTATTTTTACAACATGCTTTTACTGTTTTCATACAAGGTGGCTCTAAAATATGGCCTCTTTTCTCTGTGGTTGATAGGCAGCAATTATTGAAATGTTTATGCTTAAAAATTAAATAAAACATTACCAATTAAACCATACTTATTAATTTCCATTTTAACATGTCTGTATTGTTATTAAGTATACAGGGTGATTCTAACTTGATGCGAAATATATTAAGTGGTGAATTTTTAACAAAAATTAAGGGGTGTCTTTCATATATAAGTAAGGGGTGTCTTGTTATCCAAAATTAGATTAAAATTATTTCCAGGTTACAGCCATCTAAGACTGAGGTACAATTTTTTTGTTTTTTTTGGAATTATGAAAAAATTTGGAAGAATTGCATTTAACTTGCACTAATTAAGTGACAGCTTAAGACAGTTTTTGTATCCCTGGGATATTCTTATTCTTACAAGGGGATAAAAACAACCCCTATAATGTTTTTCGTCATATTTTTTTCTTTATTTTAAAATCAAATAAATTCACTGAGGGGTTATTATTCGGAGAAACCGTCAAGTAGGCTGTTGTTGACAAGTACTGCCACTTTTCTTGTGTTCTCTAATCTCTAGAGAGTTACAATATAATAAAATCTGTATTTATTTTAACTGTAAACTTGAAGATAAATTTAAAAAATACAACTAATGTTTATAATTTTTATAAAACTCTGGAGAAAACAAGAACAATAGCAATTAATACTTCTCCTATCATTATTTTATCCTAGAACGGCCTACTTGACTGTTGCACTGAATAATAATTCATCAGTGTATTTATATAAAAAGGGGTCTATATAATTAAATTTTTTTTGTGAGTAAGCTATCAATTCTTGCACAGAAATTTCAAGAGATAAAAAAGTTGAAGACAGAGGCCGTCTTTGAATATTTTAAATATTTTGCATTTTAAATAAATAAGTATCGATGCGTTAGAAACTGATTAAAATATTATAGGGGTTGGTTTTTGTACCCCTCTGTAACAATATCTCATGGTTACACAAACTGCTTCAAACTATCATTTTGTTAGTGCAAGTTAGTGCATTTTTCCAAATTCTACCATAGTGGAGAAAATGAATAGAAACTATTTTTTTTGCTACAACTTTACGGTGTAACTTCGAGCGGAGGGGTTTTGGAAAATATATGAAAGATCCCCTTGCAGTTAGACAAGACAAGACAAGACCTCGTTACAGTTCACGAACACGCTGTATATTTATATGTCACTGAATTAATTAAATTGGTTAACTTATTCTGAAGGTATTTTTGTATAATTATTTTTGAAATACGATACATACGTTTTTCATTAATGAAAATAAGTTATTCCAACCATGGAACTCCAATTGTTATAGAACTATTATTACGATTAATTTTACAGTTTCATCTTAAAAAGCGCCTGGCTTTGATTGTTAGGAATTTTTTAATTGCATGATATGTTATACAGACAAGGGACAGTCTACTTTAAACCCCACCGAATGATGATATATTCAAGGCGCAATCCTCTTTTAAACTAAATAGCTTCTGCGTTTTGACCTAATATACAAGCTAGAACTAAGAAGTAGCACTAGAAGAATACTTCAGAGGGTGGAAAATTATTAATATTATCAATTATCATCCCCTCATTATTCTGATGTCCATCGTCACATGCCATGGTATTCTGATCAATTAAAGCTACTTACTATTTATATAAACAAATTTTACATGTATCACCTAATTCATATTATATATTTTTACTTGGATAAATTGAGTATCTATAAATTATAGAAGAAAGGAATGTTGCATGTTGCTATGTGGATTTTTCTTGGGTTGTATTATTTTGACATGTCTAATGTAGCTTAATTAAATACACTATGTCAACGAACCATATACCTCAAACATAAAACAAACAAAATATTATAAATTACTGAAATGCCACACTAATTATCATTCTAGTATTTATTATATAACATCTAATGAATCCAATGAACCCCAACGATATAATAACATCTTAGAAAAAGTAGGTACTCTAAAAATTGGCTAAATATATTTGGAACCTATGTCTATTTAAGAAATTTAACTTTATATAAGTAGGCAATGATTTTATATAGTCTAATAGATATTAATTTTTAAATTCAAGGAATAAAAAAATCCAATATATTTTACATTAAAAATACAAGATGCTCCATCATGGGTCACATATCTTGAACTACCATTTACATAATTTAAAATTTTTATTATACATAAAGACACTAAATATTTATTCACCCTGTATGTAGGTATATTCAACTTCGCAATACAGCGTTAAATTGATATCTATTTAGCTAACTGTTTGCATGAAATATAAGCTTTCTCCTATTTTTTTCTTTGATTAAATATGGATTTTTTTAATCTTACCCCATTATTACATTTCTCTTATAAAATTTTAAATTACAAAATATAAAAGGAATAATTTTACGCCTACAGTGTGTCGATGTGGTAAAAACGTTTTGCACTTTTATTGACCGCGCTAAAAAACAGGGAAATATAGTGCACTATTTATATAAAATTACGTAGTAAGTATAATGAAGTGAATAATTGTTATATGTCACTCGAAAATTGATATAAACTACTCAAAAATGAATAGGGACATTGATTTTTTTTAAATTTTTTTGGATTCCTATATTTTTTGTCTGGAGGCATGTAGTGGAATCTGCATCTCATTGTAGATGGATAATTTTATTGGTTATAGCCTGATTTAGTTACTTTTAGTTGAAGATTTCAATTTCCAAATATACAGGGTGTTTTAGAAATAGTTGAAATATTCATTATTTTTTAATAACTCTTCTTTTGGTCACGGGTTTTGATTAATTTCTGTGTCATATTCTGCATCTGTGTTAACTTCTCCCGAAGCATTTTTGGAACCATTGTCTACTGGACAAAATAAGGCAATTATTATTTGGCCATTATATGCCTCTATAAACTCCATATGATTGAGTTAATAGATCAAATATTATCTTTACAGAACCATCATATGAGTATTGGTTCTTTGGGTCTTGGTTAGCTTAATTTTTCCCGTTTCAAGAATCTGGACCTTGGTCTGTACATATTTCAAATTTAGTTGCTTCCAATGTTTCTTAAAAATAAATTTAAAATGCGTATATTTATTTAAGAGATATAATGTCAGCAGTGAATCATTCTTGCCAATAATCGTTGCAGGAGCAACGATTCATATAAAACTACACACTTTTGAAGTATGTCAACACAATTTTGAAGTGTGTCAGCTAGTTAACACCAATAAATATTCTTGTGTGTGGTCTGTATTAATGCCTCCACTTAAAGCATTGTATTTTGCAACAGGTCTTATTGCGTGCTTCTCAATGTAAAACCATTAAATTGTTACCAATCAAAAATCCTGAGTGTTTTGAAGCATGTCCGATTTATTGTTTTGTTACATATACTTTTTAACTGAATAACACTAAATGTTTCATAGTGGTCTGATTTATTGCGAAATGTGTTTTTCAATATGCTGTTTAAAATTAATTATAAATCGACCGACTACTGTTCATATAGCTGTAATATTTTGGGCGATTAGGAGATTTTTTAACGTCGCTGCAAAGCATACCAAAAAGAGATATCTACTTATATACTTACATAATAAATAACACTACCCCTAAAGAAACTACAAATAAAAATATAATTTTTGTTATATAAGAAAAACTACCAGAAGAAAAATGTAGTTTCCAAAGATAATGATACGTATAGCGAAATCAATATCGTGAAAAGGCACTAAAATCAGCAGATATCAAATCAACTAACAGCTGTCCAAAACTGGCACCAATATTTGCTTGCAAGCACATTGCCGGTTTCGGAAGACCCCCGGATCTTTGTTTAACATTTTTGAAAATATTTGAAATATTTGATATTTATAATTGAAAAATCAATATTTGAAAAACCATTAAATTTTCGGACGAAGTTTTGGTCAATTTTTACCACCAAGGACTACTGTAGAAATTATTTGGGCTACCGAGACCAAATTGTTTTCATTTTGTTGACAATTTAGTCTACTTAAAAAGTGTATGTAGTGACTTTTGCCGCAACACAGGTAGTAAGAAGTGACACAGGCGGAAAAGAATTTAATGGTTTTTAAAGTTTTTAACAATGAAAACTTGGATTTGGCATTACCGCTTCATCACATATAAAAAAATACCAATACCACAGACATAGATGGTAGACTATGAAAAATTCAAAACTCAGCTCAATAGTAGCAGATCATGTCAAAAAGGAAGTTAGAAATAATATGATATATTTGAATGTAGTAGAAACTTTAGCAGAATATTTTAGATTCAGATAGGTACTTGAAATTATGGGAAATTTGAAATAGGTTGAGTTTTATGTTTGGAAAAATGTAATATCTAGTAAAGTAATTTTAGCATAAACCAATATTACTACTAACTATTTTGGTAATACTATTTATACCGAGTCACCACAGATCCAAATGAAATTTTGCAGGTACACCTAATATACGTTTAAAATACTCATTTTGGCCAACTCGATTTTTTTGTCGACTTCCAGTTTCTACGGAAATAACGTCAACTTTGGAACTTTAAACGGAACACCTTTTATATTATTGCATATTGAGAATACTAAGAAAATTCTGAGCATGGCAGAACTTTTTTGGGGACTATTTAAGTCCACTTGTTTTTTTAGAGCCAATTTAATTTCTGAATCTGGAGTGCAATACATATAATACCCTGCCCATCCTTGATAAACCTGCAAAGTGCAAGGAATAAAAATAGAAAATTTCAAAAAAATCATAGAACACAACACGTCATTTTATTACTATTTATCACACTAGCCATTGAAGAAACAAACTATACGAACCGTAAAATAAATGTTCCATGTGTTGACCATGTTGACCCCGGCATCACTCTGCCCTCCTAATTGTCTCCCTAATCATTCTATCCACAATTCCATGATCGATCGTTCCAATAGATTTCCTAACTCTCTTCTCTAAATCTTCCCTAGTTTTCGGATGTCTGGAGTAAACGTTGCCTTTGAGATAACCCGATAAGAAAAAATCCAATCGAAATCGTGGATTTCACTTGTCAAACTTACATCTTTTAATTGTTTCTTCCACGGCTAGTGTGATAAATAGTAATGAAATGACGGGTTGTGTTCGATTATTTATTAAAATTTCCTATTTTTATTACTTGAACATTGTAGATTTATCATGGATGGCCAGAACAATGGATTCCATACAAAATGTATTATTTCATGATATCGCAAAATTATCAAAATGGACACAAAGTGTTTAATTTTCAAAGGGTTTAGTTTAGTTTAAAAAATTAAATGTACGCCAAGACGTCATTTTTATATATTTGCAGTCAATTTAATTTTTAGTATATACCAGTTATACCAGTCAAAGTTTCAAATGAACCAAATTAGACCAGTAACGGCACTCTAGATTCAACAATGAAATTGGCTCTGAAAAAATCAAGTGGACTTAAAAAGTGCCCAAAATAGTTACATCGTACTCAGAATTTTCTCAGTATTCCAAATATGTAATATACAGGGTGTTCCATATTAAATTCTAAAGTTCACTTCTGTCGAAACCGGAAGTCGAAAAACAATCAGAGCGGTCAAAATGAGTCTTTTTGGACGTACATTACTGCCGCAAAATTTCATTTGGATAGCTAAAAATTGTGGAGGTAGCGGAGGTTTGCCATGATCCGTGGTCACCCGGTATATCGTGAAAATGAACCTAATAAAAAACTATGTTATAGCAGCAACGCATTTCTTTTCGGATGACGTATGAGTGATATATAATCTCATATTTTCCTAGTTAGAGTAAATGTCTCATATAAAATAGTCAAATAATATTAAATACATTTACACGTACTAATTCCAAAGAATATTAAATACATTACAGAACTAACAATATAATTCTCTTAAGATCAACTTATTAACTTATGCAACGAGTCTTCTAAATCTAATCTCTCTCTTTCTTTCTAGACGGTGTAAAGGGCCATATAATACATCCGAAACACCACTAACACCTCTCTAAGTAAAAAACCTTGCTCGGTAGAAATTAAAAGAATACTGTTTAAAATTCAATTTCAGGTGTTAATAGCATAGTTAGTTCAATTAACAACCTAGGCAATCAAGGCTCCACAACTTCAAATACGGTTCTAGGTGATACCGGAAGTAGCACCCAGGCCCCAGGGTTCATAAGCAACATCGTGACCAACGTCCAGAGTTTCTTAGGCCAACTTAATCCAGGAAGCCCGGGAAGTGGATCTGGTGCACAACAAGGTAAGTAGAGATATATCTCATAAAAGGGAAAAATATTGTACAACTCCTCTTAAGATTAATCTTGTGTTACGGCCGCCATCTTGTAAAATGGCGGGCGACATTCGGTTTTATGCTAGTACTTCTAAACTGTCACAGACAGGAATTTTATGTAAAGTATAAATAAGAGCATTAGGGAGTATACGTTTTGTATGTCCACTGTGGCCCTTGTTTTAACTGTTACTGAGATACGAGCGTTATGATTTTAGCATTTTAGCATTTTAGCATTAGTCACGTTATAACAAGCTATTTTACATGCCGCATAATATTTCTCAGCGTTTATCATCAAGTACAGGAAGAGAAAGACATTAGTAGCCACTGAATGGTACTGGAGCGAATTTTTCTACTCTATTAAACTCCGGGAGAACTTTTAAATCTTATAGTCTACGAATGTAAATGCAATTGTAAAAATAAACGTTTGTTTTAGTAATGGGTTGAAAAGGTGAACTTTAAAACTTACTCTAGCGGCATTTAGCGATTTATTTTTCATGATAACAAAAAAACAAATATTTTCAATCTTATTATTTTAATACCACATTAAATGTAATAAAATCTAATTTAATTTAAGTCTAAGACTAAGACTATGAAATCGTTCAAAAATTTGAAAGATAATGAATATAAAAATTACATGAGTTCCGTTAAAGACTTAAAACCCAGTAAACAATCCCACTTAATAGTACCTAAACGTTTTTGGAGATACGCCTGTAATATTTAATCCTTGTTATTTATTTGACAAGACATACTTTGTTAGACATATTTTGCCACAGTAGTAGCTGTGGATATACATCAGACAAGTTTAGTATACGAGTTATATCCGAACAAAATACCAATCAGTTCAAATAATAAATTAAAGAAAATCTGCATCATATGCCTTAGAGTCCAAATCTTTCAGATTTGCAGAGGTCACTCATAAGGCCATAAAAATGATGCTTAAGATTTTATTCATGACAAAAAGTGATGGACTAGAATATTCGTTCGTGTCTTACTTAGAACTAATATTAACAGTAACTAATCTGCATAATAGAACAAATTAAAATATCTAAGTCAAATTACTTTTAGGTGATACTGGAGTTAACAGCACGGTATCCAGTGGGCCTCCAGGACCTGGTCAAATTATCCAATCTATAGGTAAGAGCCATATGTACCTCAGGACACATATATCACTTAATATGTTTTGTGTAACACTTTTTTATAGTTCCTTGAGTTCGAATAGTAGACAAAAAGACCACTGTAGTTTGTTCTATAAGCTTAGTTTCAGAAATACAGGGCACCAAATGTATGTTACAAGTGTTTACTTGGCTGGTCTATAGAATAGTTGGATAGTATACAATCTATCCAAACTATTTTGATAGAAAATCATATTTCTACTAAAACAGCTAGGAATACTGGTTGGTTTGTTTGTATATTATGCAGCTAGTTTAAAAACTATTGAAGATTTATAGCTAGAAGTACAAACCACAAGAAAAGTATACAAATTTGCTGGTGTTTTTGGCTGGTTTACAAACTATTCACAGTAGTTGGATAAAGTGAATACTTAATATTGCCAGTAAGACATAATAACCAACTCGTTTGTTAGTATAACAACGAACCAATTCCCCTTGGTTAATTTATTAGAAAAGTGAGGTTATGTTTATGGCAAGTTTTGTGTAGTGTGTTGTTATTGTTTACTGTTGTGTCTTGCGAAATTTGTTTAAGATCTTGAGAGTTTGCGCTGTCAATGCAAGAAAAGTTGTACAAATAAAATGTGCAAATGTTTTACGTCAGGATATACGTGTAATAAGCAAGTACAAAACAGTGCAATCTGCTCCAATAAATAATAATTAATAAATAAAGGGGTTATTAAATAATAATAACCCCTTTGTGGTTTATTATTAATATTTTGTCACAAATAGTATTTTTATGTCACTTTTTTTACTTATTTTAAAGTAGTAATGACAATGTTATATTTTACCAATAAATAAACTTTATTTTTTAACAATAATTATTTTACTATCACTAAATGTAACTAAATTAACCAATGAGACTTGGTTAGTTTATATACAAACCAACGAGTTGGTTATTATGTGTTACTACCAATATTTAGTTCACACTTAATACAAATAAAGGGTCCGCCAATAGGGACGCTCGATCTTTGACAGCTCATGGCGGCCATGTTGTTTGTGGTAGAGTTGGCAAACGTAGTTGTTATTATTCAGTGTATCTTCACAAATCACCATGAACCAATTCAGCCGCGAGCAACATGTACAAATCGTTAAAACTTATTACGAAAATCATTCATCGGTTCGAGCAAAGTTCCGCGCGCTCCGCCAATTTTACGGTGCAATTGATCGTCCTGCTGAGTCGACTATCCGTCGTTTGATTAACAAATTCGAGCAACCGGTTCGGTGAACAATCAGCCAACACCGACGCGTCGTCGAAACGTCCGATCTGCCCAGAATGTCGCCGCTGTGCGCGATAGTGTGCGTGAAAATCCGCGACAGTCAATTTCACGTCGCGCACAGGAACTCCGCCTTTCGGAAACATCACTTCGCCGAATCTTGCATCTGGATTTGGGCATGCATCCGTACAAGATCCAGCTGACACAAGAGCTCAAAATAAACGACCATAGACAGCGCCGTATCTTCGCTGATTGGGCTTTAGAGCAGTTGGAAGTCGACCCCGATTTTGGTCGCAAAATCATCTTCAGCGATGAGGCACATTTTTGGTTAAATGGGAATGTCAACAAGCAGAATTGCCGTTATTGGGCCGAGAACAATCCACAGGAGGTCCACCAGGTCGCAATGCACCCAGCAAAGGTAACTGTTTGGTGTGGATTTTGGGCCGGAGGCATCATCGGGCCGTATTTCTTCGAGAACGACGATGGTGTGTCCATCACGGTAAACGGCGAACGATACAGATCCATGATAACGAACTTTTTCTGGCATGAAATCGACAATATGGATGTCGAGGATATGTGGTTTCAGCAGGACGGCGCTACGAGCCACACAGCGCGCGCCACAATGGATCTTCTGCACGAGCGCTTCGGAGGAATGGTTATCTCGCGCGGAGGCGACATCAACTGGCCACCGAGATCGTGCGATTTAACCCCACTAGACTATTTCTTGTGGGGTTTTCTTAAATCACAGGTCTACGCAAACCAACCACAAAACACTGATGCCCTCAAAGTCAACATACGCCACGCCATCGATGAAATACAGCCCGATTTGTGCGCCAGAGTCATTGAAAATTGGACTTCTCGTATGCGCGCCACCCAGCGAAGCCGAGGTGGACATTTGACCGATATTATTTTCCATACATAATGCCTTCGAATACTCTTTCAAACAAAAAATAAATTTCATTTATACCTCTCACACAACTTGCTTTATTTCATTTTAAAGATCGAGCGCGCTTATTGGCGGACCCTTTACTTACTCTGGATAGTTTTTGAACTAGCCAAAAACACAAGTTAATTTGTATACTTTTCTTGTGGTTTGTACTTTGACGATAAATCTTCTATAGTCTGTAAGCTATGTTAATTTAATATGTTGTTTTATAGTTTTATATGTTTAAATTGTTGTTAAAAAAAGGATTAATGCCATGATTTTAGGAGAGACTTTAGGAGAATAAGTTTTTTTAGGCAGAATATTTCTAGTAAAGTTATACTCCGAATCGCTTCCTAAGGGAAATACACCCCAATAAAAGAGTAGTAGGGTAGAAATAATTTTTTTATAAAAATCAAAAACTGTTTAACGTATTCTAAGATAGTTTTATATCATAATTGTGTCACCAAATACCTTTGATTACGTTGTATTTTGGTCCATGTAAAATAAACAGAGGCGTCTCGTTTCGGGATTCTTAACGATTTTTAATCAATAACAATTTCTCTGATAGAAATTTCATCAAATCAATGGGGGATAAAATAATACATAAATAACGTACTCTTAGTCAGAGTTGATAAGATGCATAGCTTTAGAGAAAATTTGATTTAAATTAGATTGGACTCACGTAGTTGTTCATTGTAAAAATAAAAACTAGGTACATGAAAAAATGCTTTTTAATTTAAGCAATAAGAACCTCATAGAAAACCGTGAAACTGTAATGAAATCTTTAAAAATAGCAGTCAAAAACAAAAAAGGGAAACAATAAGAAATTTACAAAAAGTGCTATGAATACTAATTCGTGAGCTCAATCTAATTTAAATAACATTTTCTCGACACGATGCCTCCTATAGACTCTGCCTTAGAGGACATTATTTTTGTATTATTTTATGTAGATTCGCAATCCCCTATTAATTTTATAAAATTTCTATCAGAGATTTATCAAGTTTTTGAAAAAAATCATGAAGAATCCCATCAAACGAGACGCCTCTGTTTATTTTACATAAATCAAAGTCCAATTCATCTAAGATATTTGGTGAAAAAATCATCATATAAAAGTATATTTAAATACGTTCAACAGTTTTTTGAAATATTTATAAAAAAAATGGTTTCTACCCTAATCATTATTTATTGGGGTGTAGCTCCCTTAGCGATTCTGAGTATAAGTTTAATAGAAATATTGGGCCTAAAATAACTTTTCTAGAACCTCCTAAAGTTCTGGGATTCAAAACTGAAACATCCTGTATTTAAAAAAAAATTGTAGAAATGTATCTTATATTTTTATTGCTACATAGATTTAAACATATATAGAAATAAAAGTAAGACTATATAATTAGGTATGTAGTAAGTAAGTGTAATACAAAAAAATCGAATTTATTTTTGAGCAACAATGACAACAGGGTGTAAGACACAAAATACAAATACCAGGGGGCTTATACCGTTATTTAAAAAAAAATGATACAATTCCGTTTACACAAGAATACTAAGTTTCATGGCGCTATCTGTTGATGAAAAGCTAGAATAGGAATAGCTAGAAATGGTTACCGCGTGGTTTTAATCAAAATGTGACATATATCTTTGTTGTCGCAACTCCCAGTTTTTCTAAAATTTGGAACATATTTTTTCATCATGATGATTCATCAGTATGACAAAGAAAGTCTTGAAATTCATCATAGTAAGAGGTTAGTCGATTCTTCAACTTTAACGTGTACGTCAATGACTTTGCAGAACTTATATATTCTTTTTCATTTCTTGCGTTAAATATCAATAAAAAAGTTATTCGTATAACTTTCCGATATCTTTAACTAATTTCGCTTAATTTAAGTTAACTGTTAAATAATTTTGTTTGAATTAAACAAATTACATGGATATCAAGGAATTATTTATGGTAAAAATTAGAGGTGAAAAGAACCTACTAACCCGCTAATTCGACGCCTCTGTTGTATATCAAGACTTTATCATATTTTCATGAACCTTCAGGATGACGAACGGGATGAACATTCCAGATTTTACAATAATACTTCATCAAATTGCCAAAAATAAATTGTTCCGAGAAAAACTTAAAATTTTGAAAAATAATATTTGGGAAGCGATGATACTATACATATAAAAAAGATACATAATGATGATACTGTATATATAAAAAGTTAATGTATAAATTGCACTTATTTTCGTATGACGATTCTGAAGATATTGAAACAAAAATTATTTACCATTATTTTCTGCCTTGTCTTATCATTTATATCAACAGATTTTAAAACATTATATTACCTTACAGGATCTGCTATAAACCAATTTATCCAAGGTGCTCGACCTCCAGGTACCTCCGGCGACGAAGGAACAACACAAGCCAACATCATCCAAAGCATTGGAAATGTAATACAGAACAGCCCACTTAACCCATTCAAGCCTCAGAATCCACAACCAGACGCTGTAGCTACCGCACAAAGCACAGTGGAGACGGGTAAGTAACTGTTTTCTCATATGCGTTTTCTTTATATTCGTATTCTGTATACTCTTCTTTAACGAATAATATAAGTACTTACATGTTTGAGAGTTGAAATAATTATTTTATTATATATTGTTAAACTACAGCGATTTGGAGAATCATACATTGTTATATTTTGCAATAATCAATAATGCTACTATTGATAGCAATTATAATTTGTGCTTATTTCAGGAGTCCAAAGCCTTGAAAATAAATTGCAGCAGCCTGCATTTGGACAAAATAGCACAGAAGCTCCTATACCAGCAATAGCTGCAGAAGATAGCAACCAAATTGAAACAGAAAATCCAAAGGCCAATCCACCTGCAAAAGACGAACCTCAGAACATAGTAGCAGAGGAAAAGAAGGATGAAGTGCAACAGGATGAAGTACAACAGGATGAAGTACAACAGGATGAAGTACAACAGGAAGAAATAAAACAGGATGGAATACATGAGAAAGAAGAGGCGCCGGTAACACCCACTGAAGGATTGAGCTCTGTGGAAGTTACTCAAGAAGCAAAGTCGGAAGACACGAAAGTAGAAACTAAAGAGGAAAAACGATCTGAAGATGAAAAGGAAGTTAAAGAAGAGAGCGATGAAGAATTGCACGTGGAAATAAGACAAGAAGACTCACAAAACGAAACTGAAGATGAAAGGAAGCAAGAAGATACCAAATCAGAGGAAGTATCACAAGAAGTCATCGAGCAAATTAGAGAACAACAAGATGAAATTAAGCAGGAAGAAGAAGATGAGAAAAAGGAAATTGACGAGGAAATCAAACAGGAAGAAATAAAACAGGAAGAATTGAATGAACGACAAATGGAGGAAGAAATTAAACAAGAGGAGATCAAGGAAGAATTTAAGCAGGAGGAGAGGAAGGAAGAACTATTAACGACTGCTGAATAAATGCCATATTTTAGTTATAGATTAACGTGAAATTAAGCTTTAGGTTTTATTTATTATAAACTATTTATTGGTAATTATAAAATTTAATAATATACATTATTTATTTATTTTGTGAAATGACCAATACACAAATAATTCAAATTTTGTACATTAATGTATAAAATATTATCCTTCACAACGCACAAAGTATTTTTATGTTGAAGATAAAGTTCTAACAATTTTTTGTATGTGCCCAGTATTAAGAGTTGAATCATTCCTTGCAGTTTATCATACTATTGGTAATATGGCGTTCGTAGTAAAATCATATGATAGAAATAATAGCCACACGATAATAGTATACCTATATATAAATTATTGACCGGACAGTCCGGATATGTTACAGCTATATATATATATATATATATATATATATATATATATATATATATATATATATATATATATATATATATATATATATATATATAAATTCTTAGTAGGGTATATGTCTTATTAAGAAAGAGTAAGGTGGCAACATTCTGAGGAAAAAATACGCATTTTACGAACGGCTAGTGTAAGCGCCGGAGTACAATTATTGTCAGAAGTATTTTGTCAATAAGAAATTAGAAATTATGGCGTTAGATTGTTCGGATTAATTCTCCAAAAAATCAACTTCATGTCCAACCGGGATTGATCATGATGATGATTGATCAACATTTTTCACGAAAATATTGTTTCGCCTACAAAATAATTAAAATATTATATAAAATATATTAAATAATATTAAATAATATAATATTAAATAAAATATTATATAAATAATAAAATAAAATATTGTTTCGCCTTAATTTTAAAAGTGCGGTATGTGAATGTCGATGTACCGAATTCGATGCTGTAATTGGAATTATCCAGTATGGCGGCCAAATGCGGGATCGATAGACCGTGAAAGTTTAGTATAGTATTTAACACATCAAAACAAAGAGAATAAACTTCATTATCCTATTAAAATTCCATTATCCATTAAACAGTTCATTATCCTTGCAATAATAAAGCTGGTTGCTTTTTCAAGAAAGATGTCCAAGACGCCTTAGCATGTTCATATCGCTTTTTCCATTCTTACTCAGAAAATATAGGTACGAAAAGCGTTAAAAACCATCTCCTCAGGTAATTCTTCTTTTCTTGGTAGGCCACGAAAATGATGAAGATTCGCCAACCTCGATTTCATATCCGCAAGAAATATTTACTTTATTAAGTCTAAGTGCAGCGCAGCTAATTGTGTGTTTTTTAGTATTGTTCACTGCATATCGAAGGGGCCACAACGACACTTGATAGAACATAATGTAATCGATTGCATGCTATGAAACAATTCACCAACAAATGAAATAGAACTTCTTCGGCGCGTAGCGAGAGATAGACAACCCGGGCCATATAATCTTGCTACGGGACTCGTGCCGAATGGTCCAGAGATCTTGGGGTAGTAGATTTCTTTATTATTAGGTACCACAGTAAACAAATTTGGTACAATTGGTAAGGTGTTCAAATATATAGGAATCCACTTCGAAATTCATATTGATGATTACTTTTTTCTCTCATTATTTCGCACAGCTACAAATTTTGACAGTACGATTTGACAGAACGTTTGACAGTAATACTTTATAACTAAGCAGGTTGGGTATACAATTTGCGCAGAAATAGTTCCATACCGACCGGAGACCCGAGACTAGCGTCTTTTACGTACTTTGTCGTGCGTATGTGATTCTATCTCAACAGATTGGGTTCACGTTTCCAGTTTATCGTTACATATCCATACCTAAAATATATATCTATATAACCCATGTAAAGAAAATGGAACGTGGGGCCACCTATGGTAACTGTCAAGTTACCAAAATTGCGAAATATCGAGAAACTGTAAGTTGGTTTATGTTATTATCTTATAGCGAATTAAGGCGCATGGCGGTAAACTATCTACAAAACATAAATATTTCTCGGACTGTTCGCATACTGCAATGAAGAAATTATGCCCAGACATAATTCATTGCTATGCACAAATGGCTGTCATTTTAATTCTGTGGTTGGTCAACACATCACATCAGTTGCAGTTTAAGAAAATCATGGAAATCGCAACATTTCTTAACGCAAAATAACATTGGCTCAGGGTAAATGAAAATCAATTGAATCACATGTTTTTATTATTATCTCCCCTTATTTTTAAGTTATCAGATGTTTTCAAGTTATCAATTATGGTGCTCCTTTGGTAGCCTGAAACAAATGAACCTGAATTAGATAAGGTTTTTGAAATTTCATTGCTTAATTTATTTCATATTTTATGACATTAACTTCAGTCTGAAAAATATTAATATGGTGTCAAAGGCGGAACAGTTGCTAAGCAACTTACCCGACTATTTTCTTATTAGAAGAAAATGCAGTAAAAAAATACGAGCAGACCTATCTGCCATTTTAGTTTGCTTGTAGTAAGGAAGATCAGCAGGAGATTTTGGGATTTACTCAAGCGCGGCAGATTAACATATGGGGAGATACCTTGCACCCTGTTGGGTACCTCCAATTCGTACGTGATTTGCTTGATGCATGGCTTCTATTTCGTTTGAAATACTTTTGCCGGTTGATTTTAATTTTTGCTACTACTGTTCAATACTTGTCCGTTATTTTGTTTGTTCGTCTTCGACTTGTGGTTTAGGATTTTAGATGGAATGTTGCGGATGTTAGTTTTTCTTTGTTAGTGTGTTATTTTTATTTACGTAAAGCTGGGGCTGTAAAAGCGTTGATTACATAAGTTTTATCCTAGGTTAGTTTTTATGTTAGTTGTTTTTATTATTATTCTGTCTCAGATGCCTCTTTTGTTAGTTTTTTATATTATGTTTTGCATTCATGCTATTTTTTTGTGCTATTGGATGTTATTTTGCACGTTGTTAATTTTTTGTACTGTTTTTGCATTTGTTTGTTATACTTCATTTCCTCAAAATCACAATTAGTATTGGGGGTTGGACGCTGGGAGTTAGGGGGCATAGACGTAGTTCAAGGATGGGTGTTTGGGTGGGTGTGAGTGCTGTGTGTATTGTAGTGTTTGTGTGTAAGTTAAGCCTGTGTATGTATGAGGGATTGATGATTGTTTCTATGTATGTGTCGATTGTATTGTTCCTGTGTGTTGGGGTAGTGTGATATTCCTGGTTCTTGTGCTCAATCTAGTTTTGATGGCCAGTCTTAGGGCTTTATTTTGGCAGGTTTGAAGTTTGAAGTCTTTTCTGTTGGAACTTCGTGATCCAGGCATACACCATATCTAAGCCCTCGATATAGAGCCGCGAGCCCTCTATATAGGGCAACCGATCAGATTAGAAAAAAAAATCGATAGTTGGAAATACACGAGCGCGTCAGATTAAGGTATGGTAGATTAATTACATGCTGAAAAGTGTGAATTTCAATAATCTGATGATTTGATTGTAACGTAACGGAGTAGGAGGGTCACAAACTTGCAAATAATCCTGACGTCGATATTCTCGACCGCGGTTGATTTTTTTTTATTATGAAGTAAAATAATTCGAGGATAACGGGAAAATAGAATCTGCCGATTTCCGCTTGCCAAATTAACAAAAAATGGTCAAAAAAGTTTAGCGCGTGCAGCTGGATACAGCTTCACCCTTTGAAGCGTGTACTCTTTCTTTCATTTCCTCTCTATCTATCACACTCTCTCACCGTCCCCGCACTACTTCCCGTCCGCCATCATGCCATCACAGCTGATCGTTTCGACGGTGGATTACAAAAAAAAAGTTTTTAAGTATTGTTTTATTGATTTTTATGGAAAATATTGTTTTTATTAACCTCGGTCATATTTTATTTACCTCTTATTTATTTACCTTTTGTAATTTTATAAAAGAGATAGCCGAAAGTATGTATATAATATATGTGTTTATATGTATTATAATTAAAAGAATATATTTCTTATAATTCTAATATAATAATAATATAATGTAATCTTAATATAATCTCGTTTTTTACAAATTTCAATAAAATCGGTTACCTTCTTTATTTGCATGCTATTTTCCATGCGTTTTATTTGTAACAGTGACTGATTAAAAAAATCAAAAAAAATTTGAAACCGTCATATTAAGAAAATCCCTCCAAATAATCGTCAGATAATAGATCAGCACCATCGGGACATCGAGCTGAACCGTCTGACGCGCTCGAGTATTTCAAAATGTCGATTTGTTTTTGCATTTTCGAAAAGCCGTCACGAACTTGTGTTCCATCAAAATGGTCAGTCTATTGAGTGGGAGCATGACACCAAGACAATGGTTATCAGGTTGACGCACCAAAATTGGTCAGTCGTGCGCTCGCATCTCACATGATGTATTCTCGCCAACATGATTTTAGTATTATTATTATATGTGCTGCAATTTTTTAAACAATGCCAACCTGTGCTGTCGCGAGGTATTGTAATTATAATGGAAACACTAAAGAAAGTAACAACAAATACTTTCGCCTCTACAAGATTGAACAGTTGTTAAAACAATAGGTGAGTCTGTGCAAAAGAGTGAATAAAATAAATTTAAAGAATTGTATGTAGATAATATAGTAGATATACTATATTTATGTGATATGTCTGATGTAGTAACTTGAAATTCAGGTATATCGTTTTAAATGCATTATTTTGTTTTTCGTTCGCACTTCTTTCGCTACAAAATCGCAGTGCATTGATAATTCGATTTCTCGGAAAACATAAGTCCTAGCGTACTGTTTTTTTAAACTTCTTCATAGTTTAGTCTATATTTCATTCGATATATTCATATATAAACTCTTAATAATTAACATAGCTCTCCGCAGGGTGAAGTTTTCCGTGCACAGATTTGCTAGTAGCGATTTTAAGGCAATATTTTTCAAAAACATTTCATATTTTAAAAACTTAATTTTTGCCATCGGAGCCAGCACTATAATGTCTCCTATAAGTAACCAAAATTTCATAGTTCTACCCCGAGCCGTTGATATAATAGCGCAAAGTATGTTTTAGAACACGCGTTTTTCAAATTATTTCGCGGGCAAGGAAACAATTAATTTGCAAAATTCGTCCCTACTAAAAAAAAATGTAATTCACATGATGAATGGCCAAAACTATGTCCTAAATAATGTTGAATGTCCATTTAGACATTTAGTTATAACTTTTAGACATTTAGTTATACAAAAAACGACATCCTAGACATCTGATTTTACTCAGCTATAGGTAGGTAGGTACCGTGTTATGGAGTAAGTAGAAATATCGCATCTCACCTGACGATGACGTCACATCACCTGCGCGATGACATACCGTTGTCTTTTTATCATAAGCTTCATTTGAGTTCACTTAACATCTCTGAATATCTGACGCGCTCGAGTAAAATTATTTTTTTCCCATTTTTAACACTATCGTACGCCCCCACGCTTGATAATTTAGGATAACATACTATAAATTAGAAAAACTCCCAAACTATTTTTTCTTATAAATCACGAGTATTTTTTCTTATAAATACCTCGTAATAATCCTGTACTGCAGCTATTTTCTCTGGTCTGGATATGATACCTCTTACAGGTGGCTCCATATCATGGACTAAGCGATATACCTCGGATCTTTGGAGATAGTCCAGATTTTTTGGTGGGGGCTGGTACTTTAAGAAGTTAATGCTGAAAAAGTATCAATTAAAAAAATGTCACCACTTTTTTACGTGGCTGGTAGACTCTATCCTCAAATAAAACCATGTGCACTCGCCATATATCCCACCTGATTTAACCTCTTTGTTCATTGTTGATCGACTCAAATATTGAAATGACGAAAGCAACACAAAAATCTAACAAAAACACATACTTCACATTTTACTGCAATTCTCATTAATAAATTCTGCAAAAATAGAAGGTCCTCAGATTGTTTCTGAATTGATTCTGACGTCTGATTATTGACGTATTAGATGACGATGATGATGATGAAGACAAAGTATCGGTAACGTTCTTGTCAGATAATTTTGGAAAATAATAATACTGAACTCAAATTATGATAATTTGTGTTTTGTTACTACTGTATTTTTAGTTCAAGTTTCTTTATTTCACTCAGCCACTCATATATTTCTATATAATTTACTGATACAACCTTCCACGTATACCTTTTAAAATTTGAAATAGTTTATTCTGCTGTCTAGTCTGCAATTTTCTTCAGATGCTATAAAAATACCGCCTTCTTGAAACCGACAAGATAGAGAAAATAAAATTACATAACCTAGATAATATCTAGAAGAAACTATTTCAGATGATAGCATTTATGAGAACAGATATTCAAATTTATTTGTAACAATATTTAGATACTAACGAGGCGTAAGCGAATGTTATAAATCTGAATGGTACTTACTGTTTTGAAGCTACCGCTTTGCTAGGCACCTTCCAGCAGTTAGACTCTCTGAAAGTTTCAAAACTAAAAGCCATGCCACAACACCAGACACTTAGGAATGTCAACATTATAATCCAAAGAGGCCTAGAAAACGCTACGGTTCGGGTTGTTAAATATGTATATTACATCCTGTATATTAATTAAAAATACAAAAATATAGTGGAAACTATACTTAACTTATCTCTTGTTATAATGTATCATTCCTATTTTTCCAAATCTCTCAACAATACCTGTAGACTGGCTTAACTTTGTCGGACCATGGCCAAATTGTATTCCAGTGGTTTACCTAAAAACACGATCCTTTAAATCAACTATCTGGAAAAAGTTGCCTACCCTTTTCGCTTCCCAAAAATCTCTTCCAGGTTGGTCTCGATCGTTTCAATAATTTTTTCGTCTGACATTTTGGGCTTTCGAAATATTGGAATAGCATCTTCGGGATTAGACCATCTTCTACCGCCTGGTAATATAATTGGTCTCTGAATGGGTCGCGGAGTTCTTGGGTCCATCACCTATTAGGTTTGGAAGAAACGGTTGTTAATGAAACTCGACGCTAATGGGCTATTCTCGAACTGGGAACTATTTATCTAATTACCCCTACCAAAATATATGCAGCATGTGGCTTGGCAAGCCATGAATATATTGTTTATCTAGCGCCTAAATAATTTAATACAAAAATAAACACAATTTTTTTAAGTTATAGGCGTAGTATCTTGCGCATTGTTGATTTGTTTCCAAAATGCTTCCATAATAATATGGAACATAATTAATTATTTCATTAAAATTCCTAACAAAATGTTCAAGCTACTTGGCAACAGATAAGAGCTGTTGTCAAGTGTCACTATATTTGCTAAAATATCAAAATAAAGAGAATCAACCATATATAACAAATTTCTTTTGTACCTACTTTTTCTTGTTTCGCTTCTAGTTGATCATTCTTTATTTTGGCTTGCCTCTCTTCTTCAGTCAAACCATCATACGGATCAGGTTCAGAATATTCGTGTATTTCTTCGTCTCTCTCCTCTTGAAATTCTACATCTCTAGCAATATCCTCTTCCAGTTCCTCCTCTATAATTGAACTGTCATCTGAATCATGTCGATTTCCATCGGCCTCCGCCTTTTCTGATGCAGATGTTTCCCCAGCAGCCTCTAGAGATAAAAAAAATCAATCCAAATACAATATTAGGAGATAAGTTGTACCTTCTTCAGACAAAGGTTCCTCTTCTTCCTTGATAGTACTTGGAGGGCGGTCTTCATCTTCTGGATACGTATCTGAGTTTTCCTTCGAACCAACAATACTCGCCAATTGCTTAGATACCGCATCTAGAGTCAGTTGGATCGCCGATGGCAATTGTGATAGAGCTTGTAATTGTTCTTGTACAGATCGAAGCTTTTCCTCCATGGAGGCAGCTTCTCTATTGTTTTGATTATTGTAATGAGACATATACTCGTATTGTTTTTCAATGTGGTCTAAAATTAAGAAATATATAAGTAATATTCAATTTATATTATTCGGGCTTACTTGTAAGTAATATCCTTGTTTCTTCCTCTTCTTCCTCTTCAACTTCATATTCGTCGTATTCCCCATTAGCTTCGGTTTCTTCAATGGTTGTTTCTTGTGTTTCTACTATCTTAATATCTACTTCTATGCTTTCTAACTGTCTGTTTTCTGTTGTACCATTGCTTGAGTTATCTTCGTTTTCTTCGCTTCCAGCGTCTACTTCCACTTCAGTCTGGATATGAAATTAATTTTAATGCTTTAATATATTTTGCTATAGTGCACTGATTTCATGTATTGCTACTGTCACTGATATATATGCTATTGTTACTGTATGGATAGTACTACTTTCTCTTAATTTTTTGTAATACTTACAACATTGTTGTCAAACTGAACTTTCTTTTCTTGAGATGGTCTTCTTCCTTGTTTCTTTATTACCACTCGATACGGGTCTCCCTAGAAGAGTAAGTTTACAAAAATGTATACGTAATAATAAGAACTACCTTAACTTTCTCTTCTATCTTGCTTCTCGACTTGGGTATGGGAGCCTCAGGTTTTACCAAAAACGTGGACCATTTCTTCCCCTTTTTTATATCTGCTTTTGATTGCAACACGGGAGTGTTTACGATTTCTTGTTGACTGCAATATAGGAAGTGTATATAAAATTATATATATATATATATATATATATATATATATATATATATATATATATATATATATATATATATATATATATATATATATATATATATATATGTAATGAAATGCTACAAACCCAAGATTACTTTTCACAAAACAAATATGAATAGCAAAGAATTTCAAAGCTAATATATATATATATATATATATATATATATATATATATATATATATATATATATATATATATATATATATATATATATATATGTTTTTATATCAAGTAGAGATCCGATTAAATTTAGGGTAACCCGAGATCCACCATAACAGAAAGTCTTTTTTGAGTATATTTTTCACTTAATGTTGTGTAATATTTGTTTAAATTTAGTTGTATTATTATTTTTGCTTTGCCATACATTATACACTTTCCTAGAATTTTCGCCTCAGCATTTTCACATATAATGAGGGGTTGGGGGCATACATTTTTGGAGAACTTTTCAGCTTTTCTCAATGCCCAGTGGTGCAAATATAGCAAAACTATATATTTTTAGTTCCAGTGCGATACCAGCTTTGTGTTTATGTCACATGTAAAAAAATTCCAAAATTCGTCACAAAATATTTTCGCAAGAAAACCGAAATAGTTTTTCTGTAAACTTTATATTGCAGTACATAACCATACATTTTTTTAAATTTTTTGTCTCGGCAATTTCAGAAATGAACGAGAGGATATACATGTTTGGGCAGTTTTTCGGCTTTTGCTAAAATCCTTATGATGCAAACAACTATATTTTAGAACCAACATGTCACTAGCTGTTAGTTGACATTCATGTCATACTTATCACACATCATGTCACACATCATATCACATAATTTTTTTTTATTTTCACCGATTCCCAAAGTATTTTTGTTTTTCCACTTTTCCAAAATTTTACTTTAGCACTTTTGAGTTAGCAAGATCTATTTCTAGGTAAAATTTCATGGAAAGTGAGACAAGACACTGATCCTATCAGGTTTCTGTTTTTTGCCTTTTGCGACACGGAATTCTATTTTAAATTATTCTTTGCTCGTATGCAATTGCAGAAACATTCTTTAGGTATTGCCAAGCAAGACATTCACAATATGATAACATTTACCTACATAATATTTAGATTGATGTTCTTTCATTTATTATTTTATTACCATGTTCAGAAAAGAAGTTCAATATATTTATATTGATGTTCCCTATAATTACCTATTCAATATATCTATTGAATAGATAACTTTGAAGAAGAAGAAGAAGAGACACAGTTTTTTGCTTTATGCTTTATAATAAAGGGCGACATGAAAGTTAAAACTGCATATTTTTCAGGATATTTTCCATACAAATATTTAGAGCATTTTTTGTAGCTGCTACTTTTCAATATATTTTCACATTGTGCTGAAATGTTTGTTACTTTTTATTTTATTGTATTAGTATGTTAGTTTTGAGTTGAGACATAAACCTACACCTGTGCCTACACATTCTATAATAATAAGAGATATTTGAAATATACAAATAAAAAATGTTTCTTCTGCCTTATGTTGGTAAGAAGTTTTTCCATTTTACGCTTTACTAGTTCATGAAATAGGTATTATCAGATGTGGAATTTTGAAGAATAATTTAGTATAGTCTTATACTGTGACAATTTTCTACTAATATATGGAACGCAAAAATTCATACCATACCTTGACTCTGAAAATATTAGATTTACTGCCAAGCAGACTAACTTAATATATTTAAAATGAATAAACCTTTTATGTCTGTGTGACGGATTTGTGAGGCGACGTTGCCAAATGTACAGGATCTCGTCTTGTCTATAAATTTTTATATACAAGATATGCACTGCAGCGCCCTCCTCAGTGCGTATGGTTTAACTACTCGTGTATAAAAATTGATAAAAATGATGAAAAGGAGATCCGGGCTAAAATTTAGGTACAGACCACCCCCACCTAGATTAATTGAAAAAAAATATATACACATAGAAATAAGTCGATATCCGATTCGGATCTCGACTTGTACAGAATATATATATATATATATATATATATATATATATATATATATATATATATATATATATATATATATATATATATATATATATATATATATATATATATATATATTTCTTCAGTATGTTTTTAATTAATTTAAATATATATTTTGATCAGCGCATTCGCAATTTCTTCTGGTATATCTGCTGAGTTCCCCGGTATATCTTCGAAACCCAAGGTCCAATGCCAATGAAACTAAATTAGGACCCTCTTGAAAACATCCAATAAAAAAATAATTTTTAAATTTGATTTTTAAATGACGAAGTTCTGAGGTAACGAGCATACAAAAAACATACATCGAATTGAGAACCTCCTTCTTTTTTGAAGTCAGTTGAAAAAAACATACAGTCGAATGGAAAACCTTCTCCTTTTTTGAATATTAATTTTGACAAAAAAAAAATATCTGCTACCCCAAAACTCCCGAGAGACCGATTTTCGCAAGTGTCCGTCATCTTTAATATGAATTTTGAGAAACAAATCTTGATTTGTTACCCCAAAAACCAGATTTTGGGTCCCTTCGGATCAAAACGACAATATTCACCCGCCATTTTGAAAATTTATCAGTATCTACTTGGTTTTTAGCAACTTTTCAGGTGAAACCCGCATAGGAATATGAATCATATCTCAAAATATATTTAAAAAAATAAGAAATTAAGTGCATATTTAAAAAATAATAATTTTGTGGAGTCCCAGTAGTGAGCTATGTGGTACTCATTTATGTCACAGTTTTTCAGGAAAATAATGGGGTTCGTATTGAAAACGTTTCAAAATTTCCAAATTATATACTTCCTATAATCTCCATCAATATAACTCGTCCACATATTTCCATATTACTACATAACCTTGCAATAACTTTGCGCGTGCAAGCGTGCATGACTCCATGCCATGTCCGTCATTAATTCTACTACTTATTCTAACATGCTATTTAATAATACATACCCAGCCAGATTCTCAGTAGTACACATATCTGAATCATTTTGTATGGAATCTAAAAAAATACTATTCAAAATTAGCAGTTAATGATAGTTCCACATACCCTTTATGTTTAAATTGTTTACTTGTCTAAGAGCTTCCTCGATAACATCTCTTCTAAGATACTCTTCTAAAACATTAGTTTCGTCAGCCTCATAATTGCCACCCTGGTAAAACAATAGGATCAGCACTGGTTATTTTGTAGGAATGGATAATAATGTTCTTTACTTTTACACTTTACTTACATTAGCAATTTGTGTTTCAATAGAATCCCTAGAGAAAAGAGGAATATATTAAAATATCATAATTGCTTTAGTGTAACATGGTTACCTTCGAATTCCAAGGTCTAATTCTAGCCCTGCGGAAAGCAGAAGGTCGTGTATTTCATCGTGAGCTAGCCCTGCTGTTGATGTATCGTTTATTCTTACAATTATGTCACCTACTTCTAGACCCGATGCTTCTGCCAAGCTTTTTTCATTGACCTATTAAAAGAATTCGTTTTACGTTAGATGCGTCTAGCAATGTAGCTTAGCGGAATTATATTTAATGAAGCACAACAACAATGTTTCGGTATAAATCGGCATGTGAAAGTATGTGATACAACAGTGTCCCAAGTTGCCATATGATCTAATAAATTGAAATTGTTTATTTTATATTTCCTGCTATTAAAGGTTGCTAATTGTAGGTATTCATGAAATAGCTTGAAACTATGTTAATGGTAAGTTGCGTAGTAGATGCAGATATCATGCATCGGATGGTATAATATGCATATGAACTAAGCGGATTATTGCCTCTTTAGGTGGAATTAAATAGACAAGCTGCAATGTATTTCATCCTCTCTTTTGATGTATTTAATGAGCTACTAGATTTATACGTTCTGCTGAAGTTGAAGCCTCTTTTTTAGAGGGAATGCTATGTACATCAGTACATTTTTTGACAACCCTTTCTAGTCTCCTTTTACTCCTATATTCTTATTGACTTATCTCCCAACCATTTGGATATAATGAATTTTTTTATTGAAATAATGTAATCTGCAGATGGATATTAATAAAATTACTACAGTTTCAATCAAACACTACAAATCACTACAATTATGGGTTTTAAGAAAAACATCTAATTAATGTTTTTGAATTATTTTCATTTCCTAAAAATGTACAGGGTGGCCAAAAATTATTTTTCAATTAAAAACTTTTTAAATTGAAATTTCTCAATTTTTTCAAATGGAACTCCTTGTATATTTTCAACGATGTGATATAGAAATGAAAAACGAAACTTTTTTGTACTTTCTTACGGCTGATTGCAACCATTTTCGTTTTATAAATAAATAAGTGTTTATTTTTCAACCCAACTTTTTAAATTTAATTGTCTCAATTTTTTCAAATGGTAGAATGTAGAAATGAAAAACGAAATTTTTGTTGTACTTCCCTAGGGCTAATTGTTTTATTGCAATAATTACAAAATTCAAAAATTAACTAAAAAAGGAGGTTTCTTCAAATAACTCGTTAGAAAAAATTATAATAAATGTTCCACATCTGTGTTGGTTATCGACTTGCATAAAAAAGTGAGGATTTTCCCAAGCATAATAATGGAAATTGTACCTATTAACAAATTTATTTTTATGA
Source organism: Tetropium fuscum (assembly GCA_964058915.1). NCBI lineage: Eukaryota > Metazoa > Arthropoda > Insecta > Coleoptera > Cerambycidae > Tetropium > Tetropium fuscum. The sequence continues at coordinate 64,716 of CAXKVY010000352.1, forward strand.
AAAGTTGCCTCATCAGTAAATAAAACATTATTGAAGAAGTTGACATCATCTTGCATTTTACTTCTGGCCCAATTACAAAATTGTAGGCGCTTTTGAAAATCGTCATCAGATAATTCCTGGTGCAATCGAATATGATATGAATACAAATTATTTATTTTTTAAGATTCGACCCACAGACCGTCTACTTATTCATATTAATGAGCTCAGTTCTCTTTGACTAACATGGCGATTCTCAACCGTTGCCAGCAACACAGAAAACTCATTTTCTTCGTTGACAACACGTTTCATTCGTTCACTTTTTTATAATCGACATTTCTGGTTTTCAGAAATCTATCGAGAAGGTTTTGGAAGCTGCTAACATCAGGAATCCTTCTTCCGGTGTAATGTTGGTGATAAATTCTAGTGGCAAGTAAACAATTTCTGTCTGACTCGCCCAAAACAAAAGTCATGCCTACAAGTTCCGCTTCATTAAAATTCATATTGTAAAATTCCAACTAGGTATTTTAAATTCTATACAAATTACACGACAATTTATACCAAACTGAATTTATACTTCTTGAATTTGACACTTATTTATTTATAAAACGAAAATGGTTGCTATTGGAGATAGGGAAGCTCTCACAAAAAATGTTTATTTTTCATTTCTACATCACATCGTTGAAAAATATACAGAGTGTTCCATTTGAAAAATTTAAGAAAATTCAATTTAAGAAGTACTTATTTGAACACTTATTTATTTATAAAACGAAAACGGTTACAATTAGCAATAGGGAAGTACTTACCAAAAATGTTTGTTTTTATTTCCACATCACATCGTTGAAAAATATATAGGGAGTTACATTTGAAAAAAATGAGACAACTCAATTTAAAAAGTTCTTGATTGAAAAATAAACTTTTAGGCAGTTTAGTTAGAAAGTTTATGGTAGTTAGCCATAGGGTAGTACTTACAAAAAAATGTTCGCTTTTTATTTCTACATCACATCGTTGAAAAATATACAGGGTGCTTACAGAGGTCTTTTGAAAAAAATTCGATTTAAAAATTCTGAATTAAAAAAATTATTTTTGGCCATCCTGTAAATTTTTAGGAAATGTGATTCAAGAACATTAACTAGATATCTCGTAACTGGTATTCACATATGTTTTTCTTAAAACCCATAATTGTGACTGTAGTGATATTTTTTAATATCCATCTGCAGATTATTGCATTATTTCAGCAACAAAATTCATTATATCCAAGATGGTCAATAATAATATAGGAGTGAAAGGGGCCTATGTGATTTTATTACATTAAAAATAAATGAATAGAACTGAAATAGGGATTAAATAACTGCTTGTTTGTTTATGTTGCAACTTTCTGGTTTTTTAATAGCCTTCCTTTCTTTTTAATAGCAAAGTCCTTCCTACAGAATCCTCTCTTAAAATGTTTTTTTTGATTTAACCGATTTAGACAATTCATTCTTATAATCGTTCTTTGCTGAACATAAATTGTGACAATGTTCAAAGAGAAATATTTTACCTAAATCTGTTACTAAAATAAAATGTTTTATGAAAAATACGTTACAATATTTAAATAATTTCTATTATTTATTGAAATACTTGCAATTTATTTGCATAAAATCTATTGTCATTATTTAAATCGAAATACTCCTATATCATGTTTAAGGTAAATATAATTTTAAATTATTAACATAAGGGTTATTACAGGTTTTTAATAAACAACTTGAGTTGGAACAATTTACTTGAATCAAAAACAAGTTACTGTTATAAATAATGAATTACGAAAGATGAACCTTTTAGAAAATTATAGTGGATGATAATATTTTCACTACATTTTTCTGTAAATTTATTTTGTCTCTATGAAATTCTTTGAAACAATTTTCGTATTGTTAAATGACTTGAAATAAGCCATCTGAGGCTCAATTAAACTGCCATATGAAATTTGTCGTAACCTTAAGGAGCGTTTACGTTTAAGTTTATTTGCCGAGGTTGCAGATATTTTTCCACATTCGGATTATTAGTAATAATTTTTCTTGCAATGAATCCTGATAAATACTTTATATTATCAGACTGTTTGTTTTATATTTAGAAGTTCTGTTACTAGTTTTTTAGAACCCCTGCAAGAAATTATGTCCTTTCTTCTGCTCTCATTGCTTTCTCCGAGCGAATTATTTCGTCGCTGAATTGATGATAAATTAACACTAGGATCTTTTTTAAAGGGACTAGAAGCTTTTTTTAAAGAGAAATTTAGCAATTCAAAACGAAGAAAAATATTACCGAAACTAAATCTAAACATGCAAGGCGTTCTAAATTCTATACCCTCTAGAGTCCAGCATGTCTAGCACTGACGTCACACGTGATGGACTGACTCTCCCACCACTACCATTTTCTGTGCCGCACAGTTACGTGCAAATTAGCTGTCATAATGAGGCAACTAGCTTTGATTCCTTACATCAAGCGAATATATTTACTAGTTTCCAGAGCCTATCTAGATATACTCGTAAAGATTAAATTACACAAAATTGTTAATGTTATTACATTTCCTGACATGTGGATAGGAAGAAGGGCGATGGATAGGAAGAAGAATAGGGCGATAGAATGACTTGCTAGATCTCCCGATCTTAGTTCAAATAACTTTTACCTATAAGGGCATCTCAAATCAGTAGTTTGCAAATGCTGCCACAAAACTCTCAAGATCTACAAAATCGCATAACAGCTACGTGCAGGGATATCTGGCTTGAAATTTTTTTTAAAATTCGCGAGGAATCTTTATTATTGGATGGAAAGAAATTTTGAATATTTTGTATATGTAATAAAGTAACATAAATTTATTACACGATTGCTATTAATTTTTATTGTTTGTATGTTTTTATTGCTATTATTGTTTGTATGTTTTTAAATAATTTTGTAAAATTACAACTAATTTCCAAAAATGATGCACTCCTGTATTCGCTACGAAAAGGGCCTTCAAATTATGTGTAAATTGCTAGGGGTTAAGTGCATGAATATAGCAAGACCCCTTGTCAAAAATGTTCGCCCCTAAAATAAAAACCGACGTGTCCTGGCGATTTCTCAAATATTTTGCGGTTTTTCAATGACAGGAGGTGGTAAGTTTTAAAATAAACACAGTGTATACATAGTTTACTTTTCAAATTTGTATCATAAATATCTACTATGATTGTGTATGATTGTGTTGTGTATGAACTCAACCCAAATTCTGTGTCAACTTTCATCATCAGTTTATTAAGCTTCATAGAGTTACTAAAATGCTCCCAAATTCATTGACCTATATAATATATATTAATAGCCAATCTATTAATAGTTTCAAATAATACCATGCAAGTATATAAAAAAATAACTAACCCCTCACAGTTTAGAAACATTCAAAATATCCAAATAAACGTACCTTCACCACTTCGATCGGTTGGCCGAAGTCAGCACCTCCGACCAATCGAAAACCCCAAGGGGTAGCTCTATCAGATTTCGAGAGTCTCAGTTCTATTGCCATTTGATTTGAACTTTAAAGCACCATTGAACTAAAACTACCTCGCAGCTCTAGATCGCACAATTGTTAATTTGGGACTGAGATATATAATAGCCGCATTGCTATCACTGATCTGGAGCAAATAGACAGCTGCCAATAAATTAATGTCATCGATCTCGGGTAGTGGAAGATAGGGAGATTTCGGTCTTTAAATGTTTGTCACTAGAATACGTCTGTCGATTCATACTTATTAGTAGTATGATATTTCTATATCAAGTATATATCTATATTCCTATCCTATATCATATACCTATCTTTATTTCTATATTAAGTAAGTCTAGGATACTTGTATAGTATTTCCTAGATACCTAGATTTTAATATTTTTTATACATACTAACATAATAGAAAGTGAACTGACCGCCTAAAGAAACAAATGCTATTGCCACATTAATTGTAATGCTGCAATTCTCAAATTTCTCAATATTCAATTAAAATATCAAATTCTACAATACTATATTGTTACTATATTGCTGGTTCTAGAAAGCACTATCTCTTTTTAACTTATTGGAATGACGCGCTGTCTGTCTTTCATTTGGCAGTCGGTAAATCTGGTAAACATTACTTTGCTTTTACTTACCTAGCATTGGCGGGTTGGCGGGATTTTCGCGCGTATTCACAATATTATATATAATATATTCACTCACTCACAATAGAGTAGTGCGTTGTTTGAGATATTCGCGTATATCTGGTGCTGTTTTACTGTGATGGGGAATATAATATCAGTGAATGTTGGAAAATATATGAACTTGAATATTAACTTTTTGCTATTTTTGATTTATCACACGTAATGTCTAGGGACGTCATTTCGGACACCACTGTATTCCTCTGCGACAAATTTAGAATATACCATTGATCTAAGGGTGACATTTCCGGTTTTTGCTTTATAACACGTAATATCCAAAGACGAAAATAATTTCAGACGCCAAATTTGTAATATACTATTTAGTTAAGGATGCCATGACCTTATTTTACGAAAAATATTATTTTTTTAATTTGTTTTCTTTCTTTTTTTTTTGCTTTATAACACGTAATGCTTAGGGATAAAAATATTTACGGATTTTTATTTTAGAAAATCATCCAGTGTCGGAATAAAATCAAAAACTGAAAACACCAACTTAAATTAATTTCGAAATTACGTCTCAAGAAAGCTATATTTTTATAAAAAGTATATTATTTATCGATTCTTAAAAACGGGGTATCGAATAAAGTTTTTCTGCGACATTATTAATTTCCAGCAAAATTAATTTAAAAATGAAATGTCCAACGGTCCAGTTTAATTAAACAAACACCAAAGTCAGGGAAATATTTATAAATTCAAAATAAGTATAGATAATAATATCGAGCAACTCTCGGTATTATAGTCATAGAGGACTGAGACTGAACGACTGGGACTAAACCAATAGATAATATATATATTATCTATTGGCTATATTCGAATATCGAACAAATCGTGACAGCAACAAAATTGCAGGGCCTCGTTACTACGGTGATGTGGTGGACAAAAACAAGTTAGAAGTTTGTCATACTAAACTTTACTTTTTAATGGGAAATTAATTAGTTTTCATCTAATGAAGAATTGCTATTCTGAACTGCATTTTTATCAAAATTTTTCAGTGAATTATAAAAATTATGATAGTTTGAATATATAAAGTTGCTTCTGCAGGGCCGTTGTAAACCCTCAATTTTTCTTTTTTCCACTGGCAAAGGTTCTGTATCCAGGGAAAAGATGTTATGTGTTAAAGAATCCAATTTCCTCCTTGTTTCGCCTTCTTAACTGTGACTGAACGAAAATCGTTCTCAGTAAGTCAGGTTCTTTAAAGAATATTTTACTTGGATCCACCTTAATAGAGCTTACCAACTTTACAGTTACAAGAATCTTCTCCATGTCCATGGTGTAAGATACAAAAGAATTGTCAATTTTTGCCCGTGCATTTCAATTTCCTTGTCATCTCCTATTTCTTATTTTCTTGACAGATGTGGATTCATATTATCTTCCAGGAGCTGCTTATCAGTCTCAGTCTTATTATAAAATTGGGAACCAAAATAACACTGGTTTTTTTTTCGGGCGATGAAATCCAAAATTTAATTCGTTAGTAAAAATTTTTTTGTAAAAAACTGGCCTTTTCTGAAGTTTTAAGGCACACTTGATCTTGGCATACTTGATGTGACACGTGATTTTAGTTAAGCGAATACACATTCGTAAATTTTCTATAACTGTCAGCGGTCGTTTCTTTGGAATCCGACTAACGTGCTTTGCGGTATAGTTCCACATAAGATCTTCAGTTTTAATATTACAAAATTCCTTAAAAATAGCTTCACGAGACTGCTCTGCAAAATGCGTGTTACAATTGTAGTGGCAAGGGCAAGACACTTGTCTTCACACTTGTTGATTGTCTTAGCCTCTTCCAGTTTCCGTTTTGTTTTATACTCTTTTCCTTCCATTCTCAATTACCTTTGAACATTGCGTTTCCATTTGTCCGGGTTCCCCTTTCTCTTCCTAGTCAGTTTATTAATTTTGGATTCATTTTATATTTCGCCGTGTGCGTTGCTAGAAGAGCTATGCTCGTTAGTGGAATGCTAATGGTCCTGCCTGGAATTATTTTACTTGGAATGATATATTAAGGGTTTCGAAAAACGATTTTTAAAGTTATTAGTAGTTAGTTTGTGGATTAGGTCTATTCGCAACTAACGAGAATTTTTGAGGACAGAGTTTGTTATTTTTATTGAATAGTCTCTTAGAACTATTCACTGATATATATTGTGGGTTAGATATATTATACAGTTTCAAAATATTATCTGAGCCATTTTGTGGGTTGGGACTATTCATCTCCAAGGCGACAATATCAGTATTACGTCATTTGACCTCGACGCTATTTAGGAGGAAACCCAGAACTCTGGTCCTATACGCTCATACGGGGACATTTCCAATGTTAAAAATTATTAGTAATCCCCATATGTCCCCTTCTAGTAATCTATAACTATGATACATTATAATTTCCATAATAAGTACCTAAATAATATAAATTTGAAATTTTTATTTTAATAAAAACATGGTAAACAAAAAAGCATTTATTTTACATATTATTTACAATTAATTTCTAGCCCATTATCTTCTATTTTAATGGAAGTTAGTAAGGGAAACTAGTATTAGAACAATGATTATTGCTGATTTTTAATTAAAGCTTAAACGTGAAGTAAGGAGGAACGAATGTTCTCATCCTCATTATTTCTCACTTTAAGCAAACTCGTAAAACTCACTGTATAATCATAATAAGCAGAAGTCGTCTAGTCTTCAAGGCTGTGCCCTCGATTTTTATAGACTATCCGAGTTAATGCACTTGCACTTTCTTGCCAATGCTCCGATGCAATTTACAAGGAGATACTTCTTCGCTGCATTGGACGCACATGGCATGTAAGTATTTAAAGTGGCAGCTAATGGTCGTCGCATAATTACTATTTTCTACTAAAGATGAACTGAGAAATCAAATTAATTGAAACGTGAAAATAAAAAAAGGATGAAGGACCTACATAGCATGAAAAATGAAATACCTACCAAAATACTTGCAATATAATTTAAATTAAACATATTGACGTTTAGAAATTATTCGAGTAAGCACACGTATCTGTATTTAAATAGGTACTCAAAATGAACGTAAAATAATATTTTATAGCTGTTCCAAAAACTCACACAATGAAAACACAATGAATTGTTCACACACAAATTTACACAATGAATTGCTCTGCTGTTAAAATATCCCATAAAACAAGACCCTGGTATATTGTTTTAAATATGAATTAGAGTTTATCTTCAGTTTATTTAGTTTTTCTTTTTATATAAATAAATTATTAATTTCTTTTTTTTATAAAAATATTATAAAAAATTAATTATCGTATTATCGTAATTTTATAAATTTAATAAAAAATATAAATGTTAGGTTGTTATATTGAATATTGAAGCGATTAAGATCAATTAATGATTGCCAGTATTACCACAGGCTGACACTTACGTTACGAGCTGTAGACGAGTGGCGCAAATCGCCTGTTAATAATGTTAATAATGGCCGTTAATAATAGCAGTTAATAATCGCCGAGTTAATAATGACCATTAACTGGAAATTTATATTTTATCTTGAACGAGTCGTTTTTTCAGTTATTAAAGCCTTTTTAGAAAAAAAACAAAATATGAAACACAAATGATATCAATAAAAAATATAAAACAGTAGTACCTACTTAAATTTTAAAACGGTGGTCAATGCTGAATACAAATAATCGGGATATTGTGAGAGTCCGTTGCCGGCAACATACCCAATACTTATATTACCAATACATATATTTATGGATCCAATATGTATATTGGATCCATTATACAATACTTTGGTAATATATAATTGGGCAAGACCTTCGTAAGACAGGCCGATGACAAGTATTTGTGACGTCACGATACTGGTCTGCTCACGGCATAACGTAATATACAATATAGAGAGGTTTTTATGAGTAAAACAGAATATATTTCAAGACAAACTGTTACTTATGATAAAATAATTTGAAAGGGGGTTTCCACATCACCATAGAGGTACCCGAATAGACGCGTTGGCTCTCAAGGAGGCTTCGCTAGTAGCCCTATCTCCACTAAAACCGATTGCAAAAGGAAGATCTAACTATGAAATTTCATTAATTTTCTGTTTGATCTATCTGTATTTTGACTGTCAATTTCATTGTTGATTATTTTTTAATAATTATTAAGGAAAATATGGGAAAGAATATGACTAGTTTTGGTTAATATTGATTTTAGTGTTTTGTCACATAAAATACATTATTCATTAATTTCTTCCACATACTTTTCTAATTTTAAAATCGCAAAATGATCCTATGTTTACTTCTCTTTAAAAACTAGCTTTCCTATTTATCCAAAATAAGCTCATTAAATATTTAATAGGCTTGCATATAAATTTCAAATAATAATTCCGATGGTTTTATTAAAGCACCTCTTATTAAATGTTTAAGGTATTCGCTAACCTCAACAGTTAGTCGTTTTCAGAACAGTTGGTAAATTGTATGAAAAAATCTAAATTTGTAGTAATGTATATTAAACAATTTCTAATCATCTAACAGGCTATTTATTGATTTTTGTAAATCTTTGCAATATATTATTATACCCTCAATTTTGCCCACAAGTTTACTGATGTCATTTGAATTTATAGGGCTAAATAAACAATCAAACTGTGAACGTTTTGCGCAAATTAAATCGTTTCCTAATATCCATGAAGATTTTGAAGAAGAGATAATTTTATTGTTACAAAAAAATTCAACTCTAAATATTTTTAATCCTAAAACAATTGTAAGACACGCATTTGAATCGCAATCAACTTTAAAAAAACCAATTAAAAAAAATTTTTGGCAGTTTTTTTAACAATGGGAGCAGAAAGTAAATGGAAAAAGAAGAGACCCGTATTTTTAATTTTTTTGTGTAGCTCTAAAACAAGCTGTAAAATAAATAAATAAAATCATATGACGTCGCTAAGCGCAAGTATAAATAGTGCCGCAAATGTAGTGATTTTTAGGTTATTCTGTCTACAGATTGACAGCAGCGACGCCTCACTGCTTCCTGTCGGCCATTGCTGTTGATATTAGTATTTATATATACATATATAACATATATATATCTAGTGATTTGTCTATTTTCGCTTAATGACGTCATAGAAATTCAAGCTGCAATTAAACACGTATTTATGAATATTGCGCATTATTCCTTATGTCAAAAATTATAGAAAAAAATGTACTTGTTGAATATGCAATTGCCCATTTTTGTTTGGATAGAGCGAAAATACCCCATTCTCTGAAATTTTAAAAAGGAAATGGAACAAATTTTGAATGTTTTGTATGACGACTCTCTATGAATGGCTTTAATCCATATTTGTTTAATTTCCCCATCTTTTGGAAAAGAAAACACGGACACATAAGTATTGGTACTATTGCAAATGCCTGAGCACTTAGGTACGTAACATTTAGAAGCCATAATGGAAAAAAAATAAGATTTTACTTTTTAAGACACCTGGGTTTTATTGTTTGCACTTTTTTTGGAAAATAGCCAATATCTTTATGATATTTTATTGTAAATGACACCTACCTTAAGTAGTGAAGTATATTTTGAACTAACACGTTTTTTATAACACAAGAAACATACTTTTAAAATTTACACAGAACATTTAAAATTTACACAGAAAAACTTCCACTAGGTATCGGTATTGGCCATTTGACAGATAACAAGGCGTGCTGCACAACAAAAACAAATAACCTTCCGATGTCTATTTGACGAATTATCACCAATAACTAAATACATTGGAGTAGTCTTACACATTCAATTATTATTTTAACTTTATTACAACTTTGAAATAGAGTTTTTTACTAAGGAAAAACTGCGAATAACGTATAACGTTTTATGATTATAATCAACAACCACTACAAGCAGCGGACGACGCCTTAACTAACTACTCTGTTGTATTCGGCATTCGTTGATTCACGTCCGATCTTACTTACTCTATCTAACTTAAATATTCTGTATCTATCCTACCATATCGATAAATACGTAGGGAATGATTTTTAGAATCCCGGGATGCATATTCAGTAACAGCAGACGAGCTAGATTCCTGGCAGCGCTTCGGCACCTTTTGTATTTTCAATAATGGCCGATACTCCGCGGTTGGTTCGACTTGAGCAAACGTACTATGTACCGAGTGAGTTTTACAGTTTTTACGCGTTAGTTAATGTATAAAAATGGATTTGTTACCACATAGTTATAATTACCAGAAATTTGATGATAACATTATCTTTAGATGTAATTTAAAATCAAAAACTGATGTTGGGGTAAGTTTTAGTCTTAAAATGATTTTATAAAATAATGAATTTTAAAGCATTCTTAATAATGGCGCTTCATAGTTGGAATTAGGAAATAAATTAACACGTTCGCTGCCATGGCTCATATTTGGCGTTTGATTTGGAAAATCCAACTACCAACTACAATAGCAGAATGTACCTACGTAGCTGCGAACGTGTTAAAAAAAAATAATATGATAGTGCGCTCTAATAAGAGATAACTGCGATCTAATAAGAGATAAGGCAAAGTTGAAATAATCATCAAACATGATAGGTAACACGTCAATTTAGTTTTGTATTTGCCGGCATTTTGATGTCAAAATGTCGGCAAATACGAAACTAAATTGACGTGTTCGAGCGTTTTTCGAAAAAAATCTCATTAATTTTTATCTAATTTATGAGCGCACGATTTTTGGTCCTCACGGTATAATGTACTAAAATGTGAAGTATAAAGCCTCGGTAAAACTCTAATTTAATTTAATTCTTTTTAAAAATGTGCTGTTTTTTTAATGATTTTGATATTTTTGAAGGAAACAACGTCGATACTTTAACTATAAGCGCCAGCCTACACAAATGTCCAATATTGCGGAATGCACTTCAATATATAATGGTGAAGCAAGTGGAAGTTCCGCGTGTACTTTAAATGTCAATGTCCCTACGATTAGAGTACTTAATCATTTACAGGAATAATGGAAATTATTTTCTAATGAAATCTTAACACATCTTGATAACGATCCAGCCTTCTATCCGGAAATTTCCACTTTCTTAAAGAATAAGCAAAAGTGTGCTAAAAGTATTAATTTCTTTACCGGGGTTGCGTCTAGGTATAAGAAAAGGGAAATGATAAGTATGCAGCCAACAAGTTCAGCTAGAAGAAAATCTGCGATGGGTGGCAAAAAACATTCTTCAGGTGGTAGAATGGTGAAAAACTTGGTAAAAAGAATGTCCAAAGCACCCCATTCTCTACAAGAATGTGTTAATATGAATATAGGCGTAGGTGAAATGAGTTCAAAAAATTATCTCTATTTTATTTTGGTTAGTTATTTTTTAATCATTTGTAAAACAATGATAAATAATGATATTACACTACGTATTTTTATATTTTGTCTTCAAATATCTTTTATGAATCAATAAATTAATTACCAAATCAAAAATTTTTTTCAGCATTAAATATCTACATTAAAATGTAGTTTTTAACCTCAGTGCTACCTAACTGGAAATGATCTGAAGGTAAGAAACAGCAGAGGTTCTAGACCTAGACTGTCTCCTGTTACTGTCGTCGCCGAAAGCAATTCGGAGGGTCTGCTGTTACTGAATATGCTGCCGGGGTACGGTACTTCATAGATTACTTGATTTAAAATAGTGTAAAATCACCAGACCGGTCTTGTGACGTCATTGTCGTCATATTTTTTTTATTTTCCCGGCCTCTACCTTACGGAGGTTTCGAATTGGGTTATTATCATGGATAAAAAGTTAAATAATTCTATGAATATATCGCGTTTGAAATATGGATATTAAATCAAGAACCATTTATTTAATTAAGATAATATAAAAAAGAATACATACACCTTTTGTATGCATTATTTATATTTTTTTTACCCTTCTTAAGGAAAGTCATGGTTTCATGCAAAAATCGATAATCGATTTAACAACAAAACTCGACGTTTTGTCGTCGTCGACGTCGAACGCAATTTTTCTTCCCTGGTGTCTATCTTTCTCACAGCAGCAAATAATTAGTCATTTTCAATATCAACGCGAGATGTGCGACATCTCAAAATGACTTACTTGAGATTACTTCCTTGATTTTTCAAGTGATTTACACATTTTTTTATCAACATGTATGATATTTTATTTCACGAAGAACACAAAAATGTAGGTATAGATATTATAATTCGCTACTTTGATAACTAGACTGTGACTAGACGTCATTTTGGAAAATGGCGTCTAATCGCAGATCCAAATACTAATTAGTCTTCCTATTTAATGTAAATTAAATTATCTAGTCAAATATTCGTTATAGCTCCATTATAAGGGAATAATGGAGATAACTATCATTATTCGGCACAACACCCCTAATCCACCTTCTCAACGGTTACCCGGTAACCTGGTACATCTTATTTTAAAGAACAAATTGTATTGGCAGGTGACCTACTTTGAGACCTTGTACTGCATAAAATTGTATTGCATGGGATCGGCATACGTATAGCAATGTTTATACTTATTATCGCGTCAGTCGCTGCGCGAATGTGCATCCAAATGGATATGGTGATTCAAGTATTGATTATTTCTATTCTAGCGGCAATTTCGTACTGGTGGTATAACCTGAAGAGGCTAGAACAAAAACTTAAATGGATTCCGCAAGTTCCAGGGGTGCCGATCCTAGGCAATGCCTTGGATTTAGGAAACTCAACAGGTAATTAACTCCATAGTTTTGGAATAATTTTAATCTTATCTTTTGTTTCCCTTCATAAATAAAAAAATGCTATCTGACAACATATTTTTGTAACGTAATATTTTTGTAATATTTTGTAATATTTTTTTGTAAACAAAACAAACCAATTATATATGAATTGTTATAATAGGCCACAAGATGCTACCAACATCCTTTAAATATTATTACTTCTATTACCATTTAATATTTAGGTTATATATTTAAAATATTAATCAATATATTTTTTGCGGTCGCATAGTAACACGTGTTAAGATTAGTTTAACTGTTTCGTATATTAAGTGATTAATGTCAGTGATATGTAATGTTATTATGGTAATTAAAATAAAAAAAATATGTTTCTGATTAATTATGACACTACATATCTACGTGTTTGTTTCCATATGCATTTATAAATATATACATGTAGTCGAGGAAATAAAGCAATGAACTTCCGATTTTTTAAGCAGTAATATGGATCTTAATACGGTTTTGTGTGTTCGATTCGTGAGAGTGTCTATAAACTTTGTGAACAACATTGATCAATTACTTTTTAAAAAATGCATTTTTGCACGAAAAAATATGTATTATAATAAGTGCGTCTCGAAGCGAAACATTTACAACTCGGTAAATATTGATGGAAATGAGTCCAGTTTTGCTACTCTGGATTTTTGGGGGTTGCTGAACACGAATATCACAACGGCAATGGTCTCCAGGGCACCTGGTACCCAGGGTGGACCGCATGAACGTCGTCTCCTAGAGTTTTATGGGAATTCGTAGCATAAAGTCGAAACTTTTTCCTTGTCTTGTGTTCCTCATTGATTTAGTGGTCCGAAAAACTGTTCTAACGTGTGAATATTAATCAGTCATAATATTAATCACATGACACGTATTCAGGTGTTCCATTTGTTCTTAAAGCGTCAATTATATTTAATAAAGCCTATTAAGTTCTGCGCAAAGATAGACATTACTTGTGACAAACGGCTCCATTTTACAGTACTATCTCTCCTTATTCAAGATATCCATGCTCTAAAGAAAAAGGGAGCGCTTCAAATTTTTTAAGTCCTTTCAAACGGGCTTAAATCTTTATTATTATAGGCCAGGTCACGAATTTGCATCATATTAGGCTATTGATTATTTCATATAGAAAGGAACTAAGACGTTTACGGGTTTTTATTGCAAGAATCGATGCTATTAAATTAGAGGGTGAAAATTGAAGATATCGGAATAGCTTTTTTGAATATTAAAGAAAATTTTATCATGCGGAAACAGTGGAAACAAACTTGAAATAAGAAAGCGAAAATTTCGACTTTTTTATTTTTTTTTATTTTTCGCCTGTATCTTTTTTTTGAGCTTAGATAGGTATAGGCATTGTTTCAGATAAAAAAATAGATTAAATTTCCTTTAAAATGGTGGGAGGAACAATTTTTTTGAATGAAAATTGACTGTGATATGACCATTTGAACCTGGCTTTTTTTTTTGCTTTTTATCCCTCTTGTACGAATATTGTTTTTGTTCGTATTTTATTGAAAAAAATATTGTTTAACTCAATTAAAAAAGTTTTTATGTTTATTATTTAGTATTACATGATAATTACAACAAATGTTTGGTTTAATTATCAATATTCAATTTAATTATCAATATACGACGTGGAAACCACACATCGGAAAATTACCGGCAAAATTGTTTGATAGAAATAGTTTTAATTTTTCTCAGTTGCAGAAGCATCTAGGATTTATTTACGCCTACAGTGGTTGTGATACTACTTCAGCTTTCTTCAACATTGGCAAAAAAAATGTATGCATTTTATAACTAAAAACAGTGTACGACTTTAACCATACATGGAAATATCCTTACGTGAAAATGCAACTGAACAAGATATTACCTGTGCATCGGAATACATTACAGCTTGTTTGTATGGGGGCAAAGACGAACATGAGTCATAAGTTTTGTAAGCTGTCTAAAAATGCCAAGTTTTCTCTGACGCAATTACCACCAACACGTGATGCCATCACATAGCATGGCTTAAGGACTTATCGTCAAATGCAGCAGCGGAAAGGAAATATCTTGGACCCTCTGAGTTGGGGTTGGAAAAGGTCTAAGTACCAGTTAATTGCGATCCGCACAACGGCACCTCTAGCGCCAGAGATTTTGCTTAAAAAAGTTGCTTGTGGTTGCACTACAGGTTGCCATGGTTAACTGTGGTTTTAGAAAAATGAATATTATTTGTTCATTTTTTTTGTAAAGAATGCATAATGATTAATTGTGACAATATACAAGAAGCTGATATTGCAGACGACGACATTACTAAAGATATAGATGATGATATCGATATGCAGTTTGACTATTATTGTTGAAATGTAGTTACACCATTATTCCAAACATTAATTTATTGTAATTGTCATGTATTACTAAATAATAAATGTAAAATAACTTTTGTAATTGAGTAAACAATATTTTTTTCAACAAAATGCGAACGAAAACAATGGGATGAAATGCAAAAATAAGTCCAAGTTTAAATGGCCTTATCTAGGTCAATTTTCATTCAAAAAAAATGTTCCGCTCACCATTTTAAGGGAAATTTAATCTTTTTCTATCTGAAGTAATGCCTATACCTACCTAAGCCCAAAAAAAGGTACAGACGAAAAGAAAAAGCAAAAAATATCACAAAATCGAAATTTTCTTTTTTTGTTTCGACTGTTTCGCGATGAAAAATTTTTCTTAATATTCAGAAAATGATATATCGATATATAGAAATTTTGCTTCGTTTACGAGATATATTGAATTATGCAAAAGAAGTGGTTTTTCACCCCTATCTTCCATTTCCACCCTCTTTAATTTAATAGCAGTTTGCTGTTTTTTCTTCACTTATAACTAATTGATCTATTCCTGCAATAAAAACCCTTAGTTCGTCTTAGAACGTCTTAGTTCCTTATTGCCATGTTTTTTAAGAGATAATCAATAGCCTATATCTAAATAGTATGATAGTTGAATTCAAATGAATGATTAGAAATCATAAATTCATTTGTGGAATTCAAAATGAAATGCATAGATTTCAGATGATGTGTATATCTTAATTCAAGAATAAATAAGCCCCCTATTTATTGTCTCTTCGAGATGCACTTCTAAAATGCATGTTTTTATATGCAAAAATGCATTTTTTCAAAAGTAATTGAACAATTTAGTTCACTAAGTTTATAGACGCTCTCACGAATCGAACGCACAAAACCGCATTAAGATCCATTTTACTGCTAACAAAATCGATAGTTACGCAGTTTTTAGTGCTTTATTTCGTTGACTAATGATTTAAATCTACTAATCATGACGTTTCAATTTGATTGTGATTTTTTTAGATTTCTGTATTTAATTTGGGAATAATATATTAATACACTCATTTTTAAATACTAATGCACTTGATCGGAAAAACTAAAATCTCCAATTTTAGTCGTCGAGCAAATATTTTTGTACCATTGTGTTCGTAATTTTTGTGAAGAATTAATTGTGTAAACAACGTAATATTGCTCAGAAAAATAGTTTTTGGATAAAGGAAGATCCCTATTGTTTTGGGACAAATTCCATAACAAATGTTCTCACAGTGGCGTGTCAAAAATACAAAAAATATATCGATAATAATAAATCGTATACAGTTCTGAAACTTTTCGGCTACATAACTTGGCCATGCGTCATAACTTTCATAACTAAATTTTGTACAAAAAGATGAATAAATCGCCTACAAAATTATATCTCAGTATTTTGATATTTATATCATTCAGAATCAAGAAACCGTCAAAGTCTCGCAGATAGCGCAGTGATAACGTTCAGGATTCATAGACGATTTAAAGTTAATTAGATAATATACACATCTCCAAGAAATAAAAGCACCTACAAAAAATAACCAAAAGTTTGAATGTAATTTTTGTCTGGACCTCCTTAAATTCAAATCGTACTCTAACCTTATCTTTTCTTAACATTCAGTTTTTCATTTAGTTTAATATCTTCATTAGTACCAAAAATACACAATTTCATAGCATAACATGTTTTTCTTATTTTTTAAAATTTTTCTCACTTCATTTTGAAAAAAGAGAACGCCAATTAATGATCGATATTTGACATTCTCAACTGTGCGACAGCGTTTTGTAAGAGCGCGAAGTTTGCAGATACAGATTCGAGAAGTAAATGGTTTACAAATTAGTGGGGAAATCATTAGACAGCGACTTAGAGCATATAATTTGAGACCACGAGTTGCTGCTCGAGGTCCAGGTTTAAATATAAATCACCGGAGGGCTAGATTAAATTTTGCCACAGAGCATGTTAACTGGACCGTGTCTCAATGGAAACGTGTGTTATTTACGGATGAGTCCCGTTTCTGTCTTTATAATAGTGATTGTGTAAAAGCCCGAATTGACACCATGCCATGGCCGCCTAATAGCCAGAACTTAAATCCAATGGAAAACCTCTGGGATAGACTTGGTATAAAATTGCAACAGGTACGTAATCAATTAAACACCTTAGAAGACGTTGAGCGGAAATTTTGGAAGAATTGTACAAAATAACGCCGCTTATTTTAAGTATGAATCAGCATTGGCAAGAAGTCATTCGTGATAGAGGCGGAAATACGCGATAATTACATTCCTTCTTTGCATGTTTTTCATGTTCATTTAACTTTTTGTTTTGATATTACCTTTAAGAAAAAGCATGTTATGCTATAAAATTGTTATTTCTGGTACTACTGAAGATAATACTGAATAAAAACTGAACTGATTAACTAAATAAAAAAAGCGAATGTTAAGAAAATATTAGGCTAGAGTGTGATTTTAATTTTAGCTTTCTGGTGTAATTGTTGCACTACCCAGGGTGTTTTTTTGGAATTTAATGGAAAAACACGTCGCAATTGTTGCAAACTTATAGGGTAAAGAATAAAACCCTGTATAATACATCATTACTATATGTAGTATAGTAATGAATAATGAACCCTGTAATGTTATAAAAATAAAACATTTTTTTTAAACAATAGAATATAATAAGTTAAATAAGTTAAATGGAAATAAATAGCTTTAGAAGTGATTGAATCAGTGATGTATGAGAATCTTTTCAGATATTTTAAAGGTCATGATGCGTTACACGAAAGAATACGAAGGACTATGCGTGATGAGTGTCGGACCTAGAAAAATGTTGCTGGCATCAGACGTCAAATTTCTCGAATTCGTGCTGACCACAACGAAAATCTTGGATAAGTCAGCGGAATACGAGTATTTGGGCAGGTGGTTAGGAAATGGACTGTTGACAGCTAAAGGTACGATACAAGTCTCATATTGGTCCAAGCATTCTGTCACGGCCTAATGTTGAATTAGCAGAAATTCCTACCTGGATAAAGAAAATATGGGCGTATAGGAAATAAAATTTAAATAGGAGTTTCTATTTCTTTTAACTCGGCGAACTTAACCTAAAAAATTCGCAAAGTTGAAAAAAACGGGTTTTTGTAAATAGCTAAAAACTATAGTTCCTATCGAGAAAAGTTAAATGAGGGCGTTGTAGATATTAAAAAAATATATCAAAATGCTTCTATAATAATTTTCGATATTTATTTATCCAGATATATCGATTTTTCGAGAAAAAGATGCTCTCCTAAGTTCGCTATATCTTCTCAGGGGCTTATACTTGAGCATCGAGTATCGACACAAAGCAACGGAGTACAGTGTTTAAGTCTTGTAATAAGTATGTGTAGTTGACTGACCGCGTATAGGAAAAACCGCAGTTACCATATGTAATTCTCAAATTTCTCAATATTCAATTAAAACATCAAATTCCACAATACTATACAAAAGTTGTATATATTATTTATTAACGTCATCAAATAATTATTGAGCATACAATAATATGTTATAATTATAGGCCGAGATGTTAGCCATTTTACGTTTATGACCCGATATGCCAGCCAGCAGTATATCTCTTTTTAACTTATTGGAATAACGCGCCGTCTGTGTTTAGCTAAAACAGTCGCAAGCGTTCGCCTCATGGGCGTTGTTTAGTTATATATATATATATATATATATATATATATATATATATATATATATATATATATATATATATATATATATATATATATATATTATATATATTGTATATGTATATATATTGTATATATATATATATATATATATATATATATATATATATATATATATATATATATATATATATATATATATATATATATATATATATATATATATATATATATATATATATATATATATATATATATATATATATATATATATATATATATATATATATATATATATATATATATTATTATATATATTGTATATGTATATATATTGTATATATATATATATATATATATATATATATATATATATATATATATATATATATATATATATATATATATATATTATATATATATATATATATATATATATATATATATATATATATATATATATATATATATATATATATATATATATATATATATATATATATATATATATATATATATATATATATATATATATATATATATATATATATATATATATATATATATATATATATATATATATATATATATATATATATATATATATATATATATATATATATATATATATATATATATATATATATATATATATATATATATATATATATATATATATATATATATATATATATATATATATATATATATATATATATATATATATATATATATATATATATATATATATATATATATATATATATATTGCTGTTTTAAGGTGAAACATCATTTTATTTGGGTAAAAAGTAAAAAGAATGTAATTTATGTAAACAATTATTTTATTATGCAAATATTATGTATTATTACTGGATAGGGCTGGAATCTTTGATGTAATTATAATACTCGAAGTAGTTTCCACAAACACCAAAACTCTTTGACTTCGCTCAACGCGCGTTTCGCCAACCAAGTTGGCATCATCTGGAGACGATTAAAACTAATCTTAATTTAAAAATCTACCCTCTTTATACTATTTTTATGGTGAAATCATTCGTCACGCTTCAATGATCAGTTGCTAATCGACCCGTCTGGGCTATACGGTATAGGCCCCTTGTCGCTATTCATACTATTTTTACATTTTAGAATTTCTATGCTCTCAAATGCATCCAACTGTCACATTTCTAACTAATCTTGGTCACATTTCTAACTAATCTTAAATTACTAATATCTGTTCTATGATTGTTTTCAAAAGTATGTTGTGCAACACTAGACTTATCTGTTCTTCCATATTTTAGATGAGCCATATGCCCTTTAAATCTGGCGTTAATTGATCGTCTCATTTGTCCAACATATTTTCGATCACAATCATTACAACTAATCTGGTGTTAATTGAGACGATCAAATGTGACAAATATCGAAAATTATTATAGAAGCATTTTGATTATATTTTTTTAATATCTACAACGCCTTCATTTAACTTTTCTTGATATGATATATAGTTTTTTAGTTATTTACAAAAAAAAAACGTTTTTTTCAACTTTGCGAATTTTTTAGGTTAAGTTCGCCATTCAGGCGCGAGTTGAAATAAATAGAAATATTTAAATTTTATTTCCTATACGCCCATATTTTTCCTATATTTTTATTCAGGTAGGAACTTATGTCACCACTTGCCTAAAATGCTTGAACTATATATGTATTAGATATATTCCATATCCCTCATACATTAACGTATTTTCGACTATTCGAACAACGTTAATAATAATGTGACCATTTGAATTAGTCGAAGACAAACGAAGATTCGGCCGATACTGACATCGTCTTAAAATGGGAGGAAAAACGGTTAGTATCGAGATGTTTTCTTCGATCTCTACAGGCTTCACCCAGGTTATTGTGTTACGCTTGTGGTTTTGGTGATTGGTGTTCTCGGGGGTATGAGGGAGACGCCACTCTCCAATTCTGGCGGCAAGATCGGAGGTGGTGAGAACTGGTCACTGGATGACACAACTGGTATGTCTGTTCAATGAAGTTGGGGCTTGGGAACGCTTGACCGGTACACGAAAAAAAAAGGGTTAATTATCTCTTGACAATGTCCATTTTACTCCTATTGGTTTGATTGGCTAAAGCTGTCACTTTCAGGCCTACAATGGAAGAAAAGCAGAAAAATAATAACCCCAGCCTTCCATTTTACTATTCTGGAACAGTTCGTACCAGTTTTTAATTCCAATTCTGACATTATGGTAGCCAACTTAGAGAAGGAAATAGGAAATGATTCAGTGGATATTTTCCCCTATGTCACCATGTGTTCATTGGATATCATTTGTGGTAAGTACTTGCTGATCTATGCAATCTATGACAATAATAAATAAAATTAGTTTCCTTATCTTTTAAGAAACTGCAATGGGTGTATCCATAAACGCCCAAGTCAACCCGCAGTCAGACTACGTTTCTGCTGTTAAAGAAATGTGCAGGATAACCATAGACAGGAGCTTTTCAGCTTTAAAAAGAACGGATTTTTTCTATAGATTCTTCAAGGACTACTACAAGGAATTGGGATATGTTAAGACTCTTCATGCACATACAACATCAGTGATCAATTCCCGGAAAAAAGAATTGCAGAATAATGGGAATAATGAGATGAGTGACGAAGTACAACATTTGGGAGTCAAGAGGAAAATGGCGTTTTTAGACTTGCTCCTGCAAGTTAATATGGATGGGAAACCCCTACCTGATAATATGATCAGACAGGAAGTGGATACATTTATGTTTGAGGTTTGTTGTACATATAAAAAAAGGGATTAACACATTTTACAACAAGGTAATAAACAATCTAAATTTGCTAATTTGAAGAAATATTATTTCAGAGGACTTGGTCCCATGTAATTAGATTTAAGTTTAAGTGGGTTTTTCGCAGGATAGTGATTGGTATTTAAATTTAGTTTCACATTAAGAACATCTTATATTAGATTAATTTAGAATACAAAACAATATAACTAATACAACTTTGAGCTTCACAAAAATTAAATATATTAATTAAAAAAATGCATAGACTTTAAATTCAATGATGATGAGTCGTTAACTTTCATTATCAACAAATCATTTAAAGAAATTTTATAAAAAATAAGTAATAAGCCTAATTGGACCCCCTCTAAGACAGGAGAGTGCTCATGACTCTAAAGAGATCCTTCAATTAAATTAATAAGTTTATGTTCATAGAACTGGCGCCCATATAAATAAGAAGGATATTTAACAGGGAAGTATTAAGAGCAAGTATCCAATAAGCTAAAATCACATGCACTTGTTCTTCCAGTTTTAAAAGATACTTGCTGTGACGAATCGTTATCTCAAATCACGCAACATAACAATATAATAAAACGATGAACAATCATATTGAACACAATATTGAATAACGCGGGATGTTGATGTATGAGAAACTCCCAACCTTGGCACGGTAGCCTTATCCTTCGTAGGCAAATGTAAAAATTGTATTTGGCGCTCCATTACAATGATCTAATGTAATATAATTAATTTGGTACCTAAGCACTTTGTACAGAGAACCCTTAAGCAAGTACACAATTTTTTCAGGGTCATGATACTACGGCTTCCGCCATCACGTTTCTACTGTATTGCCTAGTGGATCATCCTGATATTCAGGTAATAAATCAGATATATCAAATAAAATCATTAAAATGTAATTCAAGAATTATTTAAAATTACTCGAGCTAAAAGAGAAATACTTTCACTTTTGATATAAAATAATGTATTACCTACTTTAATTTTTGGATATCACCAGAAGTAATCAGTATGGTTAGAATACTGTAAGATTAAGAACAATATTAACATAAACATTTTTTGTGACCTGTATTTTGATCCTTTAGGCCAACGTTTTCGAGGAACAGAGGCAAATTTTCGGTGAAGATAGACACAGAAGCGCTACATACCGCGATCTACAAGAAATGAAATGCTTAGAGCTGGCAATAAAAGAATCCTTGAGGCTGTATCCTTCAGTGCCCTTCTATGCTAGAGAAACAGACCAAGACATATTATACAAAGGTAGGTACTGTTAACAATATTTGATATCTACGTTGCTACCTAGACACATTTTCTCTTAGATGGATTAACCCTACCAAAAGGTATAAACATTATGATCTTCTCATACGGAGCTAATAGGAATCCAAAGGTTTTCGCTGATCCCGAGAGGTTTGATCCAACGAGGTTTGAGAATATGACAGGGATATCACCATTTTCTTATATCCCTTTCAGCGCTGGACCTAGAAATTGTATAGGTAAGTATACGACTATCCTCACCTGTGTACATTTATTTTAATACATTTGTATTAAAATATGAGAGATATCACTATCACTAATGATATATCACTAATATGGATATCGATATATTATACAAACTGAGTTGCCAATATTTATGTAGAATACATCATACTACTGTTATCAATGAATGCATAAACAGTTAGTAACCCAGTCGGCTTAGTACAAAAAAGGCTTTGCTTGCAAACATTCTCGTCACCAATTGTAAAGCTATAACGTTTAGGGTGGGTGGGTCACTGGATTTCCTCGATGCGTTAGCCGCCATCTTGAATTTGACTTGCTCTTGCTAAATATCTTAGCCATTTTCAAGTTTTGACAAAAATGATAAGTTGTTAAGTTGTTTTAAATTTGATTCTCTACAACTTTTGTTTATACAATTTTTATCGTGCGATAGATATTTTTCGAATTATGCGGGAAATAAATTTAATGGTAAAGAATAATGATCGATTATTTCGTTTATTATTAACTTTAGAACATAAATGTACAGGCATAGTAAAGGTACAATAAAGGTGCATAGAATTATATTTCCTACTATTTTGATCTCTACGACTTTTCTCACACAACTTTGTTCATGTACATTTATGTCATAAAGTTAATAATAAATGCGATAATTTCATAATTACGCTTTGTCACTCTGTTTCCGTTTAATTAAAAATATCGGTCAGACGATAAACATTGTATAGGCTAATGTTGTAAAGAATCAAATTTACAACAACTTAAGTCCTTACCATTTTTGCTGAAAAGTTGAAAATGTCCGAGATATTGACCAAAACCAATCCTCGTCAAATTCAAGATGGCGGCTAACGCATCGGCGGAATTTAGTCGCCATTTTGACTTCCAGTGCCCCCCCCCCTAAAGGTTAGAGAAAACAAAATCTGGAGCTCGAATTTTGATTTTGAGAGAAAATAACGGTTCCCAAGGATTATTCCCTCATTCGCTTCAATTGCCATTAAGCTATCAGTTTCATTCTCTATACTCGACAGAGAGGGAGAACAGTTGTTATCAAATGTTGTGAAATGTACTGGCCAATCAGACAGCAGTATCTGCAGGGGCGCGAACAATCTATACTGTATCCAACGAGAGACTGGACTTGCACTCGAGCGAAAATTCGTCTGTTTTGGTCAGATCTCCGCCCCTTAGAACATTAGTTCAACGCCCTCAACCTCTTAATTGGCTCAGCAGGTAGCCAGGGCCGGCGCCTGGGTCCGATATCTACCTGGTACCTAATTATATAAAGTACCTACTACTGCCTACATATTCACAGTTTGTATTTGTAGTCTCGCAAGTACATCGAATGACGGTCCTGCGTAGCTCGTTACAGAGCCCCTCCTCTTTAGTCGCCGATGCGCAAAGCAAGTCCATTCTCTCGTTGGATAGAGTATACATCTAATAATTCTCTTGACAAACTTTTGTTGCGGTTGGTGGTTAACATATAAAACGCTAATATAAAATCAAAATTCCGATAAAGGGGCTTAGTTAGCCGAAACAACTTCAGAAATTTGTCATTGGAGCGCTAAAATGGATCTTCCCGCATAAATACTTCTCGTACATTATTCAGTAGTTCTTGCGCATCATCCACATCCCGTATTATTTCGTCCCCATAATACTCGGTCTTAGACTTATAGTCCAGGCGCTGAAAGTAAATGTGAGGAGCGGCAAATATGTTCAGATTCTGATACTTAAGACTCTGAATAATAATAAAAATAACATCTTACCGGCAACTGCGGTGGTTCCTTCTAGAACCCTGCCGCCCCCCGTCAATGGTACGCATTAATTGACACAAAAATCTCGTTCAGTTGGATTAGAAAAAATACGGCGAAAAGCACAATAGACATACTCCTTCCAAATGCTTTTTGAAATTTAATCCACATATACTTCCATCCATATACTTCTGTTTATCCAAAATGATAATAAACTGAATAAAAAAGTGAATGTTAAGGGAAGATAAGGCTTGTACGACTTGAATTTTAACTTTCTTGTGTAACTTGAACTTCACAGGGTGTTACAAAAATTAATGCAAAAACACGATACCCTGTAATGAATAAAACAAAATTTCTTTCAAAAACAATAGAATATTCACATTCCTGAATAAAGAGGCTATCATAAAAAAAATCACCGAAATATAAATCAAACTTTTAGTTATTTTTTGGTGATGTGATAATTTCCTCGAAGTCTATTGAAATATTCGTTATCCGAAAAGTATTTTTTTTGGTTTTTCTCAATTTTAAGCGGTCTCATGAAAAATAAGTCTTCAACATACACATTTCAAAATAGATATTCCAACGGTTGCTATGAGCCCGAGTAGAATATTTAAATAAAAAAAATATTTTTCGTGAAAGATTTTTTTTTCTGGAAAAATGTAAATATCTCGGAAACTATTTGTTGTTCAGATTCCAAAAAATCATGCTTATTCAATGCAAGAAAAGGAATATTTTAACAAAATTTCTCATTAATTGAATTTATAATTTTTACGAAAAAAAAACAAATAATCGGTTTTCCGCTATTTCCTCTAATTTCCTCTAATTTCCCCTAATTTTTTTATTATCTTGAACACTTTTGAAGGGCGTTTTCCGCCAGGAAGTCGCGGTCCTACGTTTTACTTTCATCCACTAATGTTTCACTTCATATCGTGTTTAATTTTTACTTTTTCTTTTAATTATTATAACCTTAACTATATTTTTCGGCTTGTCCTTGGGCTATCAATATTTTTTTTTTATTTTCAAAATCCGCGTTTGCACAACATATAAAGGAAAGCATTAATGGAATTATATTATACCATTTTAAACTTTTATGAAAACAACATACCATTGACTAAACCGCTATAAAAGGAAATCAACGTAAACATCATAATAAAAATATTTTGTAGTTCAATGAATCCATTTGTTTTTGTTTGTATAACCGCCCTTGACATTATTACGTTACCACATTGACTGAGTAGATACGCATATTAAATTTAAGTATGCGAAGGACAATAATTATTATCTAATTAGCATGAAATTAAATGAAGTTGTTTTGACTGTTATAGGTCAGAAGTTTGCCATGCTAGAAATGAAAGCCGTGGTTTCGAAACTGCTGAGGAATTATGAACTACTTCAGACCACCCCGCAGCACAGGGTGATTCTGGCGGCGGAGACGGTGCTAAAGTCAGTGAACGGCGTTAGAGTGAAGTTAAGAAAACGGAATTGGGATATTTTATAGATAAAACACTTGTTACTTAGTTTATATTTGTTAGTTACTGTATGTTACTTAGTTAATATGTGTTACTTATTATACCTTGGTATTAAGAAAATAATAAATGCGATCTTTAATTGCGCTTGCAGTTAGTAGGTACTGCTTTGAAATAGGTTCGTACTAAAATAAAAACAATTAATATTGGGTAAGTGCTTAAAATTTAATAACAACATAGATGATTCGATAAATTTCGAACATTTGTTATTAATTTGTTTTTGTTTACTCCTATTTGTTTACTATTGCAACTTTCTGAAAGAGAACAAGGGTAAGACCAGAGTGATAATATTTTTTTTAAATAATACTATAATAATTTTATTTATTTCGTATACAATATTACATATAAAAGTAACTATAAGATTCAACAGTTATCAATGTACGTTGCCATAATATACAGTTAGCGTGTAAAGGTTGGAATAAATCCGATAAAATCGAGTCTATCGACTTTTGTGGAAAAGACCAGGACACGTCGAATTTGTTTTTAGGAGGCTCAAATTTTTTTGAATTTGACATGTTTCGATAGGTTTTTGCAGCCTAATTTTTTTATTCACGTATCTGGTGCAGTTTCATCTGCTCTTTTCAATGGTATAAAATTTTAGGTATAAATGGTATAAAATAATTAAAATATAATAAATTTATTATACATAGTAAGATTTTCAAGAAAATCGGAATTTAACGTCATATTCTTTCTTAATACTAAAAATTTATTGAAATAACAAAATGATACAAAATAACGAAAATAGCTTCAAATTAAGTGCTGAAAGCATCCTCCATATACTTGGCAATATCCAAGACGCATTACGAACTCGCGTAAAATCTCTTGGACCACTTCTGGTCGGATTGATCAAATTTCAGTTCTACTTCTATCTTGTAACCCTCAATATTATTAGGTCTATTCCGATAGACCTTAGATTTTAGGTAACTCTGCAAGAAAAAAAAAGAGGGGTTAAATCATGAGATCTAGCTGGGCACTCTAAGTAAGGACGTGTATAATACGTCCAGTGGGTGCTTACTTAGGTAACATTTTCCCTAACAGATGGATTGACGGGGCCCAATAGCTGTGGTATTTCGTCCGGTTGATACTACTAAAATTCATTCGGTATATCTGGATCTGCATCACTTGGATATAATTCTGCAAGCACAGAAATTAAATAATTTTCCAGAAAATTCATTTTTCACCAGTCAATGTTCCTTCAATGAATAACGGACCTATAATTTTTTTGTCCACAATCTCGGTACAAGCAGAGTTTTGGTGGAAATTTACTGGTGTTTACTACGCGTATTTATTACGCCTATTTACGTATTTTGCAATTTAAACTAAACGTAGCCTCATCTGAGAAGTCAATTCGTCAGGAATTGAGGATCGTTTTTACATCGATCCATCATGATCTCGTAGAATTAAATTCTGCGATCATGTTCATTTAGCTCATGAATTAATTGTTATAGGGATGCCATTGAATAATTGGAATAGGGATGCCATTTGTCCTTTTTTAAATACTTCAGAATTGATCTCTACTGTCAGTTGCTAAGCAAATCAATGAATTGTTGAGAAGTATTTTAGGCACCAACTAGATATTGATGTACTACGGTTTTTATTTCAGAATATTTATTGGAGGTTGCAGAAATTATATACAACATACCCGTAAAGTGTTTCTACTGGACTCTTAGACTTTCAGGTAGCTTTTACTGGAATATGTCTACTCGTCCAGTAAAATATCACTTTCGGTATTTGCTACGTAAATAACTATTACCAATTAATACAAACTAAGTAGGATTTAATCAAGTTTATGATGTTAAATTACGATTTTCTCATTATCTCAAAAGCAAAAACCTATCAACACAAGTCAAACACAAAAAAAAGATGAGCCTCCTAAAATAAAATCGACGTGGCCGGGTTTTTTCCACAAAAGTCGATACATTCGTTTTTATAGATTTATTCCAACCTTTACATGCTCACTGTATAATACTAGCGGACCCGACAGACGTTCTCCTGTTCACACGTTGGAAATCCAAAAAGTATGTTTTTTTTTAAATAAATTATAAATTGTTTGGACCATTCCGTTGAAAAAATATGTAAAAAAACGACGTGCAGCACAGCACACGTGATAGAAATGAATATTTCTTTACCGATCCGTTGAGAGAGTGAGAGAGAGAGAGAGAGAGGTATTGTACATATTGGCATTATGGCAACTGAAGTGTGACACATATGTTATGATAGCATCAATTGTTGTTCCTGATTTAGTCGTGGCACTGTTCCGGTCATTATTCATATCTAAACCGAATTTCTCAAGAAGAAAGTGAGGTAGTGGCAAGGAAGCATCCTCCGCAAAAAGATCATCATCTATTTGGATCAGATTCGAAAGCCCAATCCAGATATATCCACCAGTATATGCATAAGTATTCTGGTTAATTCCGAATCTGTCATGATCGTGTATAAATTATATCAAAATTGCTTTCCGCTTTAGAACACTTATGGGGGATCGTTGCCCAAGTCAAAGCAGCAGTCCCTATCTCTGTTTCTCATTATATTAAAATTGCTTTCCGCTTTAGAACACTTGTGGGGGATCGTTGCCCAAGTCAAAGCTGCATTCGATATCTCTGATTCTCTCTCCCTCATATATGTCATGCTTTATCTCGCTTGGGAGACGAAAATGTTTTAAAATGTGTCGTGACGCGACCTCGAAAAATTACTCTCATGCGGCTAAAGAAGTATTCACTTCAAATATTTTTAAAATACCTGACGCCACCACGCGTACAGATATCACAACTCGACCTAGCAATTTCGTGTGGGTGTATCTGTATACTATAAACTTCAGTACTAACTAGAGTACTAACTTCAAACTGTCTTATATAATAGCAAAAAAAATCCAAATATTTTCATGATAGGTATATTTTTTATTGTACTAAAAATTAATATTTAATATATTTTTAATCTTAATATTAACAGGAATAAAATTTGATGAACAATATTTTTAGTTAATCCCTGAGGGGTATAAATGAACAAACTTGATAGTTTTCCAACACTTGAACACGTAACATATAATTGACAATGCGATAAACACGGATTATCTAGATCCAACCCACAAATAATTGACATTGTTTGGCCTTGTAACTTATTAACTTATCATTGCGAATGCCAAGCGAATTGGAAATTGAAAACGTTTAAATGGAATGGGAGAGTCTGAAGGGATCCGTGGTAGAAAAAAAACTTCACCTTGAAACTTGCCCTTTAAAATGGTTCATGGCTTCAAGAATATTTTTCAAGATTTTTTATGAACAATCGCGTACCATTGTATAACTTTGGGGCATACAAATTTAGAAGGAAAATTACTGGTGAACCAATCAATCTCCAATCGCAAGTTATGTGGCATTCCAAGTAAATCAAGTGAATTCAAGAATTCAACAAGTTAGTTGACAACTTCCTCAGGATCTACAACAGTGTCGATCGATGTGAATGATATTTCATTGCTAGGCAATGACTGTTGTATTTTCAAATTAATTGCGTCTACATCTATATCTTTTGCGGCCATAATAACTCGCTCACGTAGCCACGCATGATTAATGTAATTAGTGGAAATATAATTACTGGAAATATACTTTCAATCAAAGCGTCAATAAAAGCATTGACGTATTTCCCTCATCTAAAATTTCATATACCTATTTTTGTAGTTAAACATGATATAGCGTCTTGTATTGATTTTGCTTCCCTGAACCCGAATTAATTATATGAAATCCTTTTGATTTTGTTCAAAATGGATAATCTCGTTCTTATAATTTCTTTTAAATATCTTGAATAATTTGATGTAAGATTTATATCTCCTTTTTTCAATATCGGTGTCATAACAGCTGTTTCGTGGGGCAAATACTACTTTCTATAAGTGTCACATTTCTGTCTTCTACTTTATTATTTATTATTATTATTTATTTACTAATTACTTTAATTATAATCGTAAGAATTACAAATTTTAATTACGGCCCGTTACGACAAAAATTTTAATGAAAATACCAATTCGTAAAACTTCCCCTTTAATTAAAATTGTTAACAACTCATTAATTGATTTACTAATACCTTCTAACATTTCAATACTATGAAACTTTATTAGGAATTTGTTTAATAATCCAAATTATTACAGGCCTATTCCTAGCAATACATTATTGCCCAAATGTAGAATTAGCCTTTAATAGAGTAATTCATATTTGTCGTGATGTAAATTATGGCTGATTAATTCGAACTCTTCATGCTAACGGAGCATCTTTTTTTTATTTGTTTATATATTCATATCGGACGAGGAATTTATTATAGATCATATTATTTAATTGAAACTTGATTAATTGATGTACTTAATTAATATACTTCCATGAGGACAAATACCCTTCTGAGGAGCAACTGTTATTATAAATTTATTATCAGCAGTTCCTTATTTAGGATCAATAATTATTCAATGAATTTGAGAAGGATTTGCAATTAATAATGCAACCTTAACCCAATTTTTTACCTCATTCATTTTACTTAATTTTTTATTACCTTTTATTATTTTAGCCTTAATAATTATTCATTTAATATTTCTCCACCAAACAGGATCAAGTAATCCTTTAGGCATAAAAAGAAACATTGACACAATTCCATTCCATCCTTATTTTTTATGAAAAGATATTATTGGATTCTTAATTATATTATCTATTACTGGTATTATTATAAGCATTGATCGAAATTTTAAGCCCTCCTTGATGCTGCTGGGAAATTTTTATATCCTGCGAAGGTACTTCATTGGATGTGACATCAATAGTCGTAGGTATATTAGCAGATTTAGACAACGATAACAAATTGACTGTCTTGATTTGACTGACTGGTGATGACTCGACATATGCCTCTGCTACAACACTGGATTTCCATCCCCATATCTTCTTCAGCTGCAAAACATTGGCACCATTGTCAGCCAGCAATGTAGCGGCAGTACGTCTAAAAGGCATGCCTAGTAAAGGTCTCTATTTTCGGGAGCTTCAAAAAGGAAACCACTTTTTTCGGAAAAACTGCTATTGAATAATACCCTAAAACTTGATTACATAGCTTGCCATATCTCCACTGCACAAAAAATCTTTGGTTTTGAACAGATTTACGCAAATTCATATATTTTTTAACCATCTTGACCCAAAGCGGCAATGCAATCATAAAAGATCTACTTCTATAAGTTTTCGTATGCGGATTCTATTATAATTGTTTCTTCCAGAATATTAATGTCAGTGACTTTAATTTTCAGGTGTTCGTCACTTCTACATGCACCAGAAACTGCAATAATGAGTGCAACCTAAAAAAAATCGATAACCTCTGATAATCTGCCAATCAATCAAAAACATGTTAATATTAGTTGGACGTAAAAAGTAAAATAAAATTCTGCATACTTTGATATAGGGAAAAACTCCTCAAGGCGCTTTAGCCAAAAAATCATCTATATTTTGTCTTGAAAATTCACTCGATTTATTCGATTTAAAGTCCACATTTTGTGGCTTCAAAAACATCGTCAGCTTTGCATATTTCGAAATGTCCTTTTTGTCTTAGTTCTATCATGGTCCTTAGCATGCTGTAGGTAGCCCAGAGCGTGGATGTTTATATTTTCTTTGGAGATCTCGCTAAAGTACGCCAACAAAGTAGTTTCTGATCCAAAATGTGTGGTATTTTTACGATGGCACCAGAAGCGATAAACTTGGAATGCTTTTTCGTACCGCGCCTTGCTTTTTATCGGCAGCAAACTTTCCTGCAGCTCCGATATGAAGAAGGTGGTACCCCTTCTTCATATCGGCAGTAAGATTCGACACTCATTTTAATATACTTTCGTGTCCGAAACTCGAGAAACCGTGCGGAAACTTCAGAAAATTATAAAATGACAGAAAATTATAATACGATTGTTTGTTGATTTTGTTTTATGCCATAGCAACAACATAGCAACCATCAAAATTCTACCTACTAAGTAAAAATTTAAGCCGGAACGGAATGCATTCCTGTTGTTCATAATAATAATTTTATTATATTGAAGCACATTTTAAGTGTTATTCAGAAATTCATAGTTGAAAATAAAATAGTATACTATACGCAATGGGAATTTTCATTAATGTTTCGACATTTTATTTATCTCGATGTTACGCGAAGTAAGTGTCTGCACAGAAGAACTACCAAAAATAACTATATTCACACACACACACACACACACATTAATGTAATGTTATTGAATGTCAGCGCAGCTGGCCTTTTATGTGAAAAAAATGTGAGCATACATTTGCTGCGTCGGCATTTTCGTGCTTTCACTCTGCACGGTGCACTCTGCACGGTGCACATTACACATAACGATTACATTATGTTAAGAATTGTAACCAAGGTTAAAATAAATTTAATTTATAAAGTATACAATATCATAACTCGCGTCTCGATAAATAACATATTCTCTCGACAGTAATGAAAATCTTCCCATCTCTTATTGTAATAGCCCTGACAACTAAATATTCGAACGGCACATAATTGTACTATAAGTCTGCTATAATTCATAAAATATACAAATATTAATCATCATAATTAATCAATTAAAGAGCCAATTAACTCTAATAAGTATATTTAAGAAAATAGCTTAACTACAAAGGAAATTAAACAAAAATGACAAAATATGGTGGCAAATAAATGTTCGGAAGGTAATAATTGATTATGATTTAATAACTTGTAACATCTCCTTTAGCCTTTATAACGCCGCCAATTCTTTTTGGCTCAGTGTCACTAAGGATTTACAGAAATCTGGGGTGAAAAAATCCCAAATCTCCAGAATTTTTCTTCTGAGTTCAGGAATTGTCCTCTGAGGGTTGTTTCACAAGGCTCTTTTCATATGGTGCCATAATGTTTCAATGATATTTAGATCGGGACTGTTCGACGGTCAGACAGCTCGAGACATTAATATCATTGTCTCCAAACCATTTTTTGGTGGGTAAGTTTGGCTGTATGACAGGATGCACCGTCCTGCTGGAAAACGAAATTTCTGTTACCAAACTGCTTTGCTGCTGAGGGCAACAGGTTCCTCTTCAATATGCCCTGATATATATCTGCATTAATGGTGCCGTCAATGAACTCTAACCTTCCTACCCCCTTTGACAACATGCACCACCAGACCATGACTCATTTTGAAAATTCAACAGTACGTTTTAGGGAGTTCTTATGGAAGACTTAATTAGGCGTTTGTATCACGCGCTTACGAAAATCCCCAACGCACACATCAAACTTAGACTCATCGCGGAAAATGACTTGAGCCCAGTCTTCACTTGTCCAAGCAGCTTTCGGCTTAGCCTATGCTAGACGCTCCTTCTTCTGCGATTCTGTTAGCAACGATTTTTCTTTTGCTTTGATGAAAGTAAAATCTTCATTTAGCATTTGACGTGAATAATTATTGCCCCTAAATAAACCTTACCTTGAAAAACCGTAACCCGAGTTTTGTATCCATTGACGACAACATTCTCTCGATACATTAATACCTGGTTCTTCGCGGAGTAGCCCTTCTATGGTACTTACAGATTTTAACAATGTCTTTGTGCTCTCTTCGTGACTTTAGGCGGTCGACCAGATCTCTTTCCACGAACGTCAACACCACCGGTTTCTCCGTAGATTTTAATTATCTCTTCAATAGTGGATTTCGGCCTAATCAAGTCATTAGCGATTTTTCTCATCGATTTTCCACCCGCATATTGCGTAATTAGTATTTCACGCACTTTTTTAGGGGTTGCTAAGCCGCGAGGAATTTTGAACAATAGATCTGTCCACATTTTTTTTCTTTCAACTGAAAATGATAGATATATGTATATTATAAACCCCTATAAGGTAAAAATAATAATAGTCATTTACTTTCTGCGTTATTCGTAATAGCAATTACCCCAACGCAGCGAGGCTAGGAAAATACTCCCGCGAGCGAGACTAGGCAGATGACATCACATGCCAGCTGTATGCGTCAGACTGGATGTTATAGTAGGGTTAGGTTAGTGACTATTATGAGCTAGGACGAGCCGGTTATTTGTGCCGATAGTTGTTATGCCGACTAGCTTTCACACCACTGGATTGGGGCTGGTAGAAGTCGGTATTTGACGCGAGAAAATCGGATACCATCATCACGTCTACGTTCGGCAAATTATGTGAATCTCCTTTCTAGAAACCCTCCTACATATTTGCCAATAAGCACTAAACAAACTATATTTGACGTTCTAAATAATATAGGCACTACTAGATAATACTGTCAAAAATATGCAGACTTCGTTCCTAACAAGAATAAACCTAACCTAACCTAACCTAACCTAACCTAACGCTGTACAGTACGGAGCGCGGTTGATCTATCGCGCCTGCAGACCTAGCAAGCATGTGACGTCGAACCAATGACAACGCGTTTATCCGATTCAAATAAAGCAAGCACTTTCTACGGACGCTGTTGTGGTTCGGATTGACTTTTTTTCAGGCACGGTTTTAATATTGCTATTATTAAGTCAAAAGCTTCATTCCTCACTATTTTTAATGTATGTTATTTATTTTGTGGACACATCAATAGATGTGTTAACAAAACGTCAAAAATACTGACAAGCCTACGAATTCTAAAAATGTCATTTTCAGCGCATACCTCTTTTTCAGAGTAGAAAAGCGCCGCGTCCGAATATTTAGTTAACGGCAAATAATGCAAACCATTACTGTGATCCTATCTAAATGGTACAATAAAAATTATTTGTAAATAGTCATTGACACACTGCCTAAAATGAGGACGCTCGTGTAAAATATTTTTATTT
The DNA here is from genome assembly GCA_964058915.1 of Tetropium fuscum. Classification (NCBI taxonomy): domain Eukaryota; kingdom Metazoa; phylum Arthropoda; class Insecta; order Coleoptera; family Cerambycidae; genus Tetropium; species Tetropium fuscum. The sequence continues at coordinate 99,916 of CAXKVY010000352.1, forward strand.
TAAGCTTGCATTTTATTACTATTGGTACTATTAATTATTATTTCTAAAACGATTGATGTTACTGCAAAATTTCAAATGGTAGTTGTTTTTAGATATGTTCGAGGTGGTGAGAGAATTGACTACTTTAATATTTACTATTTTTTGGGTCTACCTAATCTCCGAAATAGACAATTTTAATGACAAAGTGATTACAAAATTTGCGAAAGGCAACGTACAGAAGGCAACGTAGGATAGGCTTAATATATAAAAAATAGGTATTTTTTTAACACCTTAACAAATTTTTACCAGAAGCCGTCATTGAGAGTAGATATTAAAATATACAGTGTAAGTAAATTACTCAGCCTAAGTTGTTTCATACGACGAGCTGCCACTGAAAAATAATATAAGTTCATGCATACCGATACCTTATCTTCTAAAAGTGAAATAAAATATTTTTTAGTAAACTTACCCTTTAGCAGATAATTATGTGATCCACAAAATTGTAGATAGTGTAAATACTTTTAACAAGACAATATTTCGTAATCATTATGCTAATAGTAATTAGTATTGCACTTTGTTCGCCCATATATTAATAACATATCACTTTTAGTGGGTACTCCTAGGAAATCTTTATTTAGTATTTAGCCAACAATGATTCCGGTTGTTGAGATATTGTGTGCAGTTGTTTTAATAGCTTTTGTGTATAAATGGCGAATGTATTACAAATTAAAGGAAAAGCTGGCATGGCTACCTTCAATTCCTGGATGGCCAATTTTAGGTAATGCCCTTGAATTTGGAGATACTACAGGTTGGTATGATTTTAATAATTAATTTCCTATTAAATTCTATTCCTACTAATAGGCTCTTATTTTTATTTGATTACTATTTTTATTTATTTAAGTAACGGGTTCTATGAATTACTCTGTTATTTTTAAAATTAAAATTTTAATCTATATTTAGACTTTTAACTCTGAATTCAGGCTTTTTCTCTGAATTTTGCCTTAATATTTGAATTTAATCTCTGAGATTAGAATCAATCTTGTGAATTACTGCCAAAATAACTAATCCACGTTGTATGAAGCTTTATTCTCGATAAGACTTGAAAACATCCAACTGAATTCTATCATTTTAAAGTGTACTGCTAAAATAATGTGAATGGTGTTAAATTATTTTGATAATAATTATCAACTTGGGAAAAGATTAAATAAAACAAAGACGTTCCTTAATATGATAATTTTATTCTGCAATCCTTTTCACGATAATCGACAAATAGTGATGTGATGGTAATATTGTCAGTAGAGGACAAAAAGGACCGTCTCATCTTGTATCAAAGGTAGAAAAAATTTGTTTTTTGACAATAATTCTGCAACGGTTGATCTAACGACAAAAATGTAAGAATACAGAGAACACAAAAATCCCCAACTTTTTTTCCCTCCTATTTTTTTTCTAAGTCTAAAGGCAGGTATCTATATGAGCCAATGCCCCGTAACGTAACACCGAATATGTTACAGAGTGTTCCAAGATGACACGACACGCATTTTGACTCTTTTTAATTTTTGGCCGTGTCACTCACCTCATAACGTAACCGAGCGGGGTTACGTTGCGTTACCAGGTGTTATGTTCTCGACGCTTATATTAAGTAGTTATGTTATCGACGCACATAAAGGCCCTCAGTCTTTTAATCTGACTTCAGCAATAGGAATGCCGCTCTGCAGTTACAGCTAGCAGCGGCTTCATATATATTTATTCACCACCAGATTTTGAGAAAGAAGAAACGAGAATCTCCGCGATGGTGGATCTCGAAATTATATCAAAGTAGAAAGATCTACAGTGGATCAAACTTGATGGCGGATTTAAAATTCCAGCATATCAAGATGCAGACAAAAAGATGCAGACAAGATGCAGACAATCAAGATCAAGATGCAGACAAAAAAATTCACAGATTTCGCAATCCTTGCAACTATCGGAGACATTGGAAATGATAACAAAATATATGAAACATAATATACCGATCCTTTTGAGTTGTTTCGAATACGTCAAATACTATCATGCGCGTGCTTGTTTGTGGCAATTTCCAGATTGGCTTTAGCATGTTTATGTTTATTAAGTGTTTATTACGTGTTTATTACTAATGTTTGGGGTACGATTGGGTCCCTGGCATTTTATAAATTTAGAATAACACGTTAGTTAATAATTTAATATAATATTGAGTATGGATACTATCATACATTGCCACAAGAATGCGCAGAACGTACTACGCACCGAGTTATTGTCTCATTCAATACAAGTTACGTTGTATTTATCCTACTCGCTTGCTCTGACTGGATAGGTCTATTAACTGTTTATTATACACACAAGGTCAGTGGCGGCTTTAGCCCCCCCCAGGACATGGTAGATTTCAGATTACTACTATTATGTACTTTAATATGAAAATATATTGGGTGTATTATATTTTTTTTGTCCACATTTTCCGCAACATATAAAACCTACGAACAGTTTTATATGTTTGGCTATCCAAATATTTTTTATTGCATTATTCATATCCACCATGCGCTGCGCACCGTTTTATGTTTTATATCCTGTGCTATTCCATTGCACCATTGCGCCATCGCGGGGCGCCGCCCTCGGCTACATGCCACTGTTATGCATTAAGCATTATGCACTATCCTAAACGTTTGTTCCTTAACAAACCCGTATAAAAACATAATTGTGACAAAATCATCATAAGTTTTTTATACGTGGTGATCAAAAAGTACAAACTTTACTCTTACCGAATTTTAAGTAATAATTTTGTATTAATTAAGTAATAAATTTTAATAATAATTTTTGTCCACTCCGTATTATGAAAATAATTTTTGTCGACCTTACTAGAGTTTTCCCGAAAACTAAACATTTTTTGTAATTTGTGACCACCCCGTATGAAAATATGATTTTTGTCGACGTCATTACTATTTCTTGGGCAAGTAAAAACTTATAAACAATAACATTTTCTCGATAAGGTAAAATTTTATACGTGGTGATCAAAAAGTACAAACTTTACTCTTACCGAATTTTAAGATTTTGTAATTTTTGACGAATTTTTATAGGTTCATCCTAAATAAATTCTAATATATATCTCTTGTAAACGCTAACGCACTGTGTCAATTCTTTTAGTATAGGACAGTTCCGGCTGCGCGATATGTTTATTTTTTATGTTATCGAGATTGCGGTAGACGTATTTAATTGCCTTCAGGGCGAGACAGTTTCGATAACTATGTAAAATATTTATGGGCTGCTTGGACGGCCTTATGAAAGGAATCATATGTAGAGGTTTTGTTAGTTAGTTTAGAATATACGTTTGTAGCCGCCACTTGTTCTTTTATTTTAATTATCATTGGGCATTCGTTTACACTCGAATTATTAAATTTATGAAAATTATGATGATGAAAATATCCCGATTATTCCCATCACTACTAGGAATGCGCCACCTCTCCCAATATAGCTGCACTGAATACTCCCCACTCCCCAGTACTCCTCACGCCTGTAGAAGGCCGCTGCGATATCTATATATATAGCGTCACTCGATCGCGACACCGCTGTCTTTTGGCCTTGAACGAAAACTTCTAACTTGGTCCCCATATACTCATGTACCAACATAAACATTTCCAATGTTAAAAGATGCAAACAAAATCCAGACCAGGACACAAGACAATAACACTATACAGTGACACAGATGAATGACGACTGAAAAATAAGTTTGGAAATTTCAAATGCAACAGTAAACGACACCAACTCTAGCCCCCGTCCCAACTTGTTGCTGCGCGTAATCGTGTTCTTTCTTTGATGCGACCGGTAAAAACCGACAAATTGTGGTTCAGTTTGTAACGGTTACGCGTGTCTAGTTGGTTACGGGTAATATGCAACAGTCTTTCGTCTCCACTAGCCGTATCGTAACATGTTCGTGGTTACGTTACGAGTCATTTGTTACAAGTGGATACCGGCCTTAATATGTAACGAGTTACAGCGGCGTAAAGGTAAACCTTTTTCCCAAAAAAGAGTAAAACCCCATTTTGAACGGTAAATTTAGTAAGAACAAATTAAGTAGACACTTACTTAAAATATTTTTTCCAAATGCAATAAGGTCATATAGCGATATCTATTTCAAATTACAGTGTTCAGGGGCAGCGCGTGGGTCAGAAAAGTGGGGGGACACTTAAGAATTATATTGAAATTTTCCCTTCTTATATTAAGTTTAATAGTTTATTGATAATTGTTGTTATCACCAGTTACCAGAGCACATCGCAAATGCTGGAGTACAGTTTCTCGTTGCTTTATATGGTGGCAACATGGACGAGGAAACCCTGGAAGAAATCCGCTACCAACGTTTCGCTAAATCTACTTCAAAAAGCATATTAAATCTTGCTTCTTTGCTACCAACGAAGGACGTTGCCCGGTATCATGCGTTTAGGACGTACCATCGTGTCCAAAAATGGCAAGGGACTCAAAAAAAAACAGAAGACTGAGACTGGAAACTTGGCAGCCATCCACTCACAATGACAGAGTTGAAGTGCGAAAATGTGCCGGAGGTTCCCATCGACAGTGGGGACGAAGATGACGAACCTCTGTCTATAGAAGAACAATTCATAAGAAGCACCGATGATGAGGACACCGAGGTCGCCGATTATTCTGATGAAGACGTCAACATACCGCCAGCAGGATCATCAAAAAAGAGAAAACGCTAAGATCGCGAAGCTGTGGATTATATCATATTATGTGGATTATATTATATTATGTGGAGGCATATCGGGAATACCATCATAAAAAATGCGCCAGTTATTCTACCTCAAGGTGGTGTGGAAAGGAAATGAGTATAAGTGCAGTATCGCGCAATTTAAATGTCGTTATGGTCATTAGAATTTTTGCAATAATTGAAACGAGTATTATGAATAGAGAACTATGATAGAAATATTTCTCTTCAGTTTGACGAAGTAAATTATGGGATTGGGTCATATTGCAAACATTAATTCTCTATTGTGCGGGTAAAAGGGCATAAGTCAGAAAATGGCCAAAACGACTTAACTACATTGGTGAAAGCGCCGTCTGTTAAAGATGTGTCTGGTAAAGTCGGCTTAAGTCAACTCCTATTACTAACATTTCTACTAATTGTGTTAAATGGGGCCTAACTACCACAACAGCGATGACACATGTAACTTAATTCCCGTTTCATCCAATGCTTTTTCGATATAAAAGATGTAAGTCAACTTGTGTCTGAAATACCAGTATTTCTTATGTACCAGTATTCAGACTTAATTCGTTTTTACCCAATGAGTAAGTAAACAAAAGCATCTGATATGTTGCATGTGCTGCTCTGTTTCTGTAAATGTTGTGCATATTTTAGTATATTTGTGTGAGAAATATCAGAACGTAAAAAGATTTTTTTAATAAAATGCTGTTCTATCCATTTGGATAGGACTTATGTTACTATTTTTGTAAAGTTTTGGCATCATTTGGGCTTAAAATAATTAAGTCTAGTTTAAATTATAGAATACGCCAAGTGGTCGAAAAATTGCACAATTACTGTTTTTCACCCTTTTGTCACCAAATTCAAATTCATTTACTCTCTAAATATTTTCCTGATTTTACAGAATTGGGAGAAACATCGAAAATTCATTCTTTCATTCATTCTTTCATTCAACATTCATATCTTTTCACATATACCCTTTTGCCTGCACAATAGAGAATTATAAAATGCACCTGACGACATTGAAATTGCACGACACTGTACCTACTTTGAATTTACAATATATAAAACAATTTTACAATTTTTTCCGCCGTTGTAACTCGTTACTTATTAGACTTACAAAAAATGTGGGGAATTTTGTGTTCTTTAATTTCGTACTCTTACGTTTTCCTCGTTAAATCAATCGCTGCAGTGTTATTTTCAAAAAAGTTATTTTTTGTACCTTAGAATCAAGATGGCGGCTCGAGCGGCCACCCCACAAGGTCGAAAACTCGAATTTTTTATGAAGGCCTACATAAAAAACATACATACTAAAAACATTATTACCACACCACATTTTGCAAGGTAAAACTGCCTGCTGACTGGGCTATGGGCAGCTTGGATATAAATTCTTATAGATATTGATTTTTAGAAATATTAAACGATATAGCAAGATTGATCAGTAACTGTGGGAAGATAATCCAAGTGGATATGTTGACGCAATTGATCATTGTTGCGACCGATTATGATTTTATGGAGTATACCCTAGGCACCCAGATGATTATAAACAAAGCCCAAGACTATGAGTATATGATGGGATGGTTAGGTACTGGATTGCTAACAAGTGATGGTAAGAAACGCAACCACATACCTAAATTGCTTTTATTATACTTAATATATACCTATAATATAAGATAACCTGTATATTTTACGCTTTTGGAATCTAGAGCCTATTTTGCATATGGGTGTAAGTACCTGCTAAATTAATGACTCTTTAAAACTCTTTTAGGTGCATCACGGAAGTTGTGCACCTAAAATTGTTCTTATAGTGTTAAATGATGGAAGAAGTGTGCATGTTGTAGTTCGTTGTTGATTTATATTACAGAGAGGTCCAAGTTGATAAAATGATTTTTTTTCAACATTCTCAAACAGAAGTATGTATATCACTTTTGCATAGTACAGCTAAATTTATTTTTCTTAATCCGACTCTAACAACGCCGACGGTTTCACTTGCAGTTACCTATGTGAAAATGTATCGAGTATGCATGGCAGCCTAATGCAAACAATAATATGTATGTAGTATGTCTTGTCAAATTGACAATTATTATCAACATACCTTTTGAGTTTGATTTATTAATTTTAATTTAATTTTAAAATCTCTAATCGGTAATAGTTATGTTTTCAAAAAGTGAACAAGTCGATATTTTAATAATTTATGGACACTGTGGCAAAAACGCTCCAAAAGCCGAACGTGCCTACCAAGAAGAATATCCTAACCGACGTTACCATTCATCAAGGCAATCAAGAAGACTAGAACAAGGAGACCGAGCTCGCATAAAATAGGTACCGAGAGAACGGCACAAATGACGTCGAAATCCGCTAGGGGATTAGCGGCGCTGTGAGAGGCGTCCCACCTAGCTTCAGGAGTCTCCGTCGGCCTTCGTTGGCTTTCGTGCTTTCCCAGGGGTTGGCCTTCGTGCTTTCCTAGCCAATGTGCTTTCTCACGTTAAGGTGTAATTGTGCGCGGTACCGCTTTGCGCAAGTAAGAGTCGTAATATACGTTTTAGATTTTTTAGTCATGTATTTAGATGAATCCAGATTTACCAACAATGGTATGTTTAACAGGCGAAACACGAGGCACTGGTCAGTAGAAAACGAACATAAAATGAACCGAGGGAATTTCCAAGAGATATTTTGTTTAAACGTTTGGGCTAGGGTAATTAGATCTTGAATCGTCGGACCAGTTTTTTTTCAAGGACGTCTAACGGGTGAGCGACACTTAGAATTTTTAGAGAATCTAATTAAGGAATTTTTGGAAGGGATACCGCTGGCGGAAAAAGACCCCTTTATTTTAAGACAGACGGAGCCCCAACCCACAATTCAAATGGGATAACAAATTATTTGCAGCGAACTTTTGGATAGCAGTTCATTGCGACTAATGGACAGATTCGACGGCCTCCTCGTTTATCGGACCTTACTTCAATCAGTTTTTTTTGTGGGGGCCACATAAAAAATCTAGTGTACACATCGCCACCAGCATCACTTGAAATATTGCAGAATCGGATACTAGATGCATTTTCCAGTATTATTTCTAAAGAAGAAAAGGCGAAGTTCTGAATATTTGATAGCATTTTTGTCACTGATGTTTCACATTTTGTTATTTTCGTTAATTAAAAAATATTTATACCTACTATTAGTTTAAACTTCCGGTCCCCTGTAATACGAATCAGACGCAAAAATCCAATACGTACATTTTGATTTTTTATAATTATTACAGCAATAATAATTTTATTATAGATCCGTTATGACACTAAACAAAAATTGACCGTAAAAATTCGTAATGCTGTAAACAGACAATAAATATGGTACAGTTATATGCAGAATGACCTCCTGATTCCAAATATTTAAAAATATACAGGGTATCCTATTTTTAAAAAATGAGCGAATCTGCTAGTACTCGAGACTGACGTAAAAATCTCATATGCGGTAACGGTTTGCCTATATATATATTAACGGTTTTTTGATATATATATATATATATATATATATATATATATATATATATATATATATATATATATATATATATATATATATATATATATATATATATATATATATATATATATATATATATATATATATATATATATATATATATATATATATATATATATATTAAAAAAAATGTTATATTTTAATATTCATGGAGTTTGGCGCTGTAAACGCCATCTATCAGGTAGTAGCTGAATTAATTTAGTAGGTAGGTAGGTATCAGTTCTCTATAATCTATATACAAAATATTTGTCTTCGTTCTTTATTCTGTATTCATTCTTCAGCTTCAGTATAATTTGGTGGTCCCTTGCGGGAAATGAGGCCCCCGTATCGTGAGGTCTGCGGGGCCCTTAGCGTCGCTAGTAGTGTTAGCTATTTAAATATTAGACAGGGATAAATACTGACGAGAGCATAATGTGAAATTATATATTTTTAGCTCCTAAATGGAAGAAGCGCAGAAAGATGATCACACCAGCCTTCCATTTTTCCATATTAGAACAGTTCTTCGCCTACTTTGAGTCAAATAGTAAAACGTTGATCGAGCAGCTGAAGAAAGAATTGAATAAAGACAGTTTCGATATATGTCCTTACATATATAGATATACACTAGACACGATTTGTGGTGAGTCCTGGAAAAATGCATACACCAACGATAATAATTTAAGCAATATCTGAAGTAAAATAATTTATATGCAGAGTTCTTGCCTCCGACTAAATTTCCTCTCGATGTCGATTTAGTTTCTTTATAGCTGTCGTTTATTGCTTTGATTTGATCACAAAGTGATATTTCTGAATAATTCCATAGATTTTTTAGTGAAATAAAGACAATAATCATTTATGAATTTATTGTAGAGACGGCTATGGGGGTGTCCCTTCACACTCAAACGAACAAGGACTCCAAATACGTAGCAAATGTGAAAGAAATCTGCAGTATAATAACGAACCGCAGCTTTTCAGCATTGAAAAGAAAGAATTTTTTTTACAAATTCTCAAGAGATTATTTCAGGGAATTAATAATTCTCCGGAAGATACATTCAGTAGTTTATTCAGTTATCGATGCTAAAATCAAGGAGAGGAACGCACAAAATAAGCATGTTGTTGTTCAGAATGAGGAGGATTTAGGAGTAAAGAGGAAGTATGCATTCTTAGATATACTCCTGATGTCTACTGTGGATGGGGAACCTCTGTCAAGAGAAGATATTAGAGAGGAAGTGGACACGTTTATGTTTGAGGTTTGTTAGCCATATTGATGTTTTTTAAACTAGGATTTAGACTAAAATCAGCCAGGTACGATATCAGGGAAAGTATAGACCTTAGCGCTTCGAGATTTTTTTAATAAATCGACCAAGAGCTGGTAAATAGTTCGTAGCTCAGCCGCTAGGGGCGCAATCTACAGACCAAAACGTAATATGATTTTTTTTTCAGAAATGTTTCCTATGCAACTGTGTTAAATGGCACAAATATGTACACTGGCGGCCATTTGAAAGTGCACGACTCTTATATCAGATTTCGTTATATTTGATCTTTGTAAAACTGACTTTGAAATTTGAGGTTCATGTGATGTGTCATTATGACATTCACAATTGTCTAATTATTACTTATCAAAATTAAAAAGTGTATTATTATTTTATCAAAAAAATTCCAAATTAACAAAGAACGTCCCAAAAATGTTCAAAATAAACTAAATTATAAAAATTAAGTAACTTAATACTACCAAACTCCAACGCGAGTAGGTTTGTATAAAATTAATATTTCTTCCAGACGCCATTTGAGTCTATTACACCTTGCAATCGACGTCTCATTGATGAAACAAGTGTCCCCGTGTAATCTACGTTGATATTGTCCCAAGCATTTTCAAATGCTCCGCACAATTCTTCGGCATTTGCTGGGCCGAAATGGCTATTGCCAGGTCTATTACAAATATTCTTAACAATCATCGACCATGCATTTTCAATTGGGTTTAGGTCGGGCGACTTTGAGGGCCAAGGTAGCACGTTTATGTTGTGTTCATTAATCCAGTTAGTTACAATTCTTGATGTATGAATTGAGCAATTATCTTGCTGGAAAATAAAATTCTGAGGATACAACATAGTGACGGACGACAGCATAATATTGTCCAATATGCGTATGTAACTCTGTCCGGTAAGGCGCTCTCCTATCCTCCAGCAAACACCGGGACCTAGGGAACTTATCCATGCCCAAACATTGATGGATAAACGTCCACTCCGGTCGGTAGGTTTAAAATACCTCTCTTCATACCTCGAATTCTGAGGTCGGTAGACCCGGATGGAACCATCATGACATGACTGAAAGACCTTTTCGTCGGAAAATATGACATTATTCCAAAAATCGTCGGGCCTACCGACAAACTGGCGCCTTGCAGACCTCACAGATCCAGGAAACTCCGTTTCGAAACAGGCCGTCACTGCTGTTTCAAAGGGATTCGTTCTAAGATGGTCTATGAAGAGGTTGTCTTGCTCCACAGTGCTTATTTTACGACGCCCTCCGCCGTGGACGTAGCGAACGTTTCCTACTGCATTCCCTTTTTGTTTGAGTTTGAATATACAACTCTTACTCACATTTAGCTCATCTGCAACTGCCTGTAATGACCAATCATTTTCAAGCAATGTAACAGCTCGCATTTTTTCAGGTTCAGTTAACCGCGGCATTTTAAAACTTGAAAACTAATAAAGTGGTTTGTAAATTACGGAGTTAATTACTGATATTAGTTTGAAGTTTCAAATAAGTGTCAAAATGAAATATAAAAAGATCACATTACAATAAAAAAAAATCGTGCACTTTCAAATGGCCGCCAGCGTACAACCGGTTTCGTTGCACATAACTGTTGTTATTGGCATTTTGTTTTATATTTTAGTATATTTGAAAATATTCGATTCTTGTTCCAGGGTCACGATACCACTGCCTCTGCCTTAAGTTTTAGCATATTCCTAATTTCAAAGTCTCCTGATGTACAGGTTAGTTATATTATAAAGTAATACACTTCCTATTATATATATATATAGCTGTATTATGTGCCACAAATACGTCTTAAAATAATTATATTTATTAAGATAAATTGCTCGTAAATAATTTTTAAAAAAATATCCTTCCAATTTACCAAGAGTGTCTTAAAAAACAAAATAAATAATTCGAGCTTGATTATCAGCTGATGATTTAAAATTTTTATTTACAGTCACGAATTTTAGAGGAACAAAAGAAAATTTTCCATGAAGACCTACATAGAAGTGCCACATACAACGACTTCCAGAACATGAAGTATTTGGAACTAGTGATTAAAGAAAGTCTCCGACTATATCCTCCTGTACCTATGATTGGAAGAAGGCCAAATAAAGACACGGAGTATAAAGGTATCTCGCATTAATATACGTTGTTTATCATTTTGTAGATTTTTTTCGAACAATTTTGTATTATTGTATCCATAGATACAATCTATATTTAGTATTCTCTATGTAAGTTACGTTCCGCGAAGATCCGTTAAGTGACATTTGGTGTCAGTAATCGGGGGAACCTAGTGGTATTTTTATATATTACCAAGTACGATAAAAAAGTAAAAATCCTTACCCAAGTCACTTAATTAACAGCAATACGAATTATTTTTATCAGGTGTATTTATTAACTTACAATTATTTTTATGCATCAAATTGTAAAAATCACTAAATATAGATAATATTTAAGTATATAATTTACGGAATTAAAATGTTGGACTGTGCAGGAATGTAACACACGATCCTTAGTACACGGGGTCAGCGGTATATAACCAAGGCATAAAGGTACAAAGTTCAAGCATTTGCTATTGGCACGCACGGTCGTTTACCGCCTCCCCACCCAGTAGTTGTACATACCGAGTACATATATTTTTGTACAAGATTTTTTGTATTCGGCTCTAGACCGTTAAAATTATTATTTACTACATTTACTACAAATTTTATTATTATTTACTACATTATTTACAAATTCTTTTTGTGTGTCAAATAAAGATATCTTATTTACCTTTGTAGGTAATATAATTCCGGAAGGTACGAACATCATGTTATATATTTATGGTATACTCAGGGATCCAGAACACTTCAGCAATCCTGAAAAATTTGACCCCAATAGAACTGAATTTAGCGATGCCTCAAAGCCGTATAGTTTTGTTCCTTTCAGTGCGGGTCCACGCAATTGTATAGGTAAGAATTATATTTAGTAAATCCCCTTGAAATTAAAAAAACACGTATATTTTGCAATTAATTGTAAGGCAGAAATGACAACAAATACAAATTTTGATTTCAATTTATTTACCTCTTAAATAAATTCATACATGTAGGTATGTCAAAATATTTTGTTTAGTTTAGTTTGCACTGCGCTTATCGCATAGATCTATATTTATATGTGAAAAAGTGACACATGTAACAGTTCCACCATCCGGAGGGAGAGACAGAGAGAGAGAGAGGGACAGAGAGAGTGAGAGGGACAGCGAGAGTGAGAGAGAGAGGGGGGAGATAGGGGGAGAGAGAGGAAGGGGAGAGGGGGAGAGAGAGAAGAGGCTAGATAAAGGGGGGATAGAAGGGGGATAGAGAGGGGGGGAGAGAGGGGGAGTTGCTTGTCTAGTTACCAATATTATAATTACTACGTTCTACTAAAATGTGATATTAGTGGGTTGAGTCCTGTGAAGGAGTGCATTGGGTGTTGAAATATTCACGGAAAAGCGTCAATTTTGCTTTGTGTCGTTCTTCATAAAAACGGTAAATGTTATTTGATGGATTTTATTAACTATAAAACGTAATTTTTGGAGAAGTTTAATTATGCTTTTAAATTCGTCAAATTTAATTTTTATATATGACGTTTGAATAAGATGATCACACCTAAATTTATTTTTTTAATGCTGTATTATAACCTTACATTTCGAGATGAGACCCTCTTCTCTAAGTGTTAGCATAAACTTTGGAATATGACGGGACAATGGCGGGACGGGCTAAATTAATGGTACAACTAGCTCACGAAATTACTGAAAACAAGGACACGAGGACTTATTTCATTCTTTATTTACTTGCATTCTTCGTGTTGTCTGTATGTATCACTTGTAGATCACAATAGTAGTGAAAGTACACTGAATTTGATTCTTAAAACACTGGATATTGAAGAAAATTATTACACAAATAAGCATGTATTTGTTTCTACAGTGGTATGATAACTAATTCTGACTTTGCTTTACGTATCTAAAGTATCTACGTATCTATGTCAGTAAATCATATCCTGTTATGTTTTGTTTTTCGGTATTGACAATTTATACCTACTGACAGTTCCTATATTATGTGAATATCTAAATTTGATAATATTCTTCTACTATAGTATCATAACATCTCACATTTATCTCATGTACACATCTCAAATTAAAAAGATTTAAATTCATTTACTTTAATAAAATATTTATTTTATGAACTTTTTTCTGATTGGCTATCAATAGCAATTTCGAAGCTTAAAATTTTTATTATTACATTTAAATGGTTTACTAGTTAATACTATTTTATTACTTTTAATACGTCTAATTTTATTTTATTTACCACTTTACCACTTTGTCGTCGATTATTCCAGTAAGCTGCGTACATTTTGCAATGTCTCTTTTTCGCTTATTATATTGAATTTAGATAAAATTGCGTATTGTATTTAGTTTATGAAAATATACGACTATTTTTTTGTTTAGGTTGTGGTTTCTGTGAGGATAATAATCTAAATGTTATTCATTCCAATGTACGGGTAGGCTTTGCTAAATATGTGCCAGATTTGTCTTTTGGAATGGGCACCTAAATACTTCTTTATTTTATATTAGTTTGTCAGTTCCTTTTCTTATTAGAATGGAATAAATAATTTTTTTAGCGCTCTTGTTTTTAGGTTGTGAATTTCTCTCACTAGCCGTTCATCATCCATAGAAGTAATGGATCTTCTTCTTACAACCTACGAATTCATATTGTACTGCAATGATTGTATTGCATGATTGTTACTATGGAAATTTTGAACAATGATTCATCTACACTGTATCCAACGAGAGAATGGACTTGCACTCGAGCGAAAATTCGTCTGTTTTGGTCAGATCTCCGCCCCTTAGAACATTAGTTCAACGCCCTCAACGTCTTAATTAGCTCAGCAGGTAGCCTGGGTCCGATACCTACCTGGTACCTAATTATATAAAGTACCTACTACTGCCTACCTATTCACAGTTTGTATTTGTAGTCTCGCAAGTACGGTTATTTTAGTTATTTCATCGAATGACGGTCCTGCGTAGCTCGTTACAGAGCCCCTTCTCTTTAGTCGCCGATGCGCAAAGCAAGTCCATTCTCTCGTTGGATAGAGTATAGTATAGTGAGAATTAAGTTCAAAAACGATTCCATAATTCTGATGATTCATATATTCTATCAGGATCCTGATTAATCATCCGATTCAGACTGCGAAGTTTTATCAGTCCGACAGTGTAGCTTCATTACACCAGGCATAAATTTGGACACAGACTGCCACAGAAGAAGTAAAAAAAACTAGAAAACGAAAGCGGAATAAGTACGACTTGAAAGAAATGTTGCGAAATTATCCAGTAATGCTGGAAAATAGTACGAGTCATCACATCAACATCTAACCAAATAAATAAAGCAAGAGAAATGCAACCAACCTCTATGTAAAGATAATTGCAAGGTCAAATGCAAATAAAAAATTACCGCTGATAATCGTAATAGTCCAGTCACTATGTATTTAAAATACACCATTTCCTGCAAAAAGTCCGACTGCCAAAAAACTTCGAAAATGTGTACATCTATATGGCAGATTTATTGTCCTAAATTTGCAACCTTTTCCAAGTGGAGCACAAACTACCCCAGACGTTCAAAAGGGTGAAATTGTACTAACGTGGAAATATAGCTTAAACCGTTAGTCTGACAACAAAAAGTTGTTATTAATAAAAGTAGATTTTGAGTTTTTCTACCGAAAACTCCGCGAAAGCATACATCCAGGATTTATAGTTTTTAAATGGCCCAAGTAAAGAGCATCTTAGGCTCAACCATTCCTCTTATTGCGATTATTTAAAAAGTATCATGTTTCTGTATAATTTAGCTTTTCAACGGTTTGGCTCGAAGTCCTAGCGTCAAAATTAATATTAATAATATATACATCCTATAACACCAGGATTGCCGTGCTCATCGTAGGATCTTCAATCAAAATAATAAAATCAATGTAGATCGACACATAGGGACTCATATATTAGAATCAATCAATTGCCGTTGCTTAATTTTATTCAGTTCTCGAAAATTCTGAGAAAATTTCACCCATTTATTGAAGTAACTGTCACCCGCGACTTCAGCCGCGCGTTCTGAGCCCGCGCGACAGGCAGCCTTTGTGATATTAAGTCATGGGAGGGGGAAGTGGTGGGAGCCTATAATTAATTATTTATTAGTGTAATATAAGCTCTGAAAGTGACAAGCTGTCACACCGTTAAACCTACAGAATTCTTTTTATATAACTTATAAAATTCAGAGTTTTCTTCTCATAAAATATAAAATTGGTCAAAATTTGAAAAAATCCAGTATTAAACACGTTGTAAAAATTATTTTGTGTAACTGGCATCCAGAAATCTGCTCGTTACCCCAAATAGTACTTTTCCCCGCTGGTTACATAAATAGCTATTACTGTTTGCCATGGTATTTTATGAGAATTTGTAATTTTATAACATAATAAAATATAAAACTTATAAATTGTGGAATATTATCTGTACTTTTGTAGTTACGCAATAAAATAGTTAATTACTGTTAACTCTAAGAACACGACGATATTTTATACACGTTTAGCACTGGTACTAATAAATATACGAAATTGCTTACTGATAATATGAATTTGCTTACTGATAATATGAGATGAATTGCTTATTAAAATCAAAAATTAAAAAATAATAAAAAAATCTTTAAAAAGTACCTTGCAATGCATGCAGGCTTAATTTTCATAGAATTTACTGGGCAAATATATTCTCATTTAAATTTATATACATTTATATTCACAATGTGCTTACAAAGCTAACTAAAACATATTTCATGTCATGTTCAAGGGTGTCAATGTTATCCTCAATTACTATACTTTTATTATATAATTGAGGTAATTGGAAGGTAGTTAATTCACTAATAAGGAATAACAAATAGATACTAAAAGTATACATTAAGTCCATCAATTATTATATGTAATTAGTATCGTAAGTTTAGTTTATTCTTATGAAGGTTTACGGGTATTTCACGTTCAAGCATACGGAAATCTAAGAATTTAGTAAATAATTGCTTCTTAATTACTAGTAAATATTAATGGAAACATCTATCCTTGAAAATATACAACTTCCAAGCTAGCAAGTTATCTATTTTCTAGTTAGCAAGATTAGTTAGCAAGTCATCTAGAAACTATACTCTGCTATAAAACAATTATATTATAATTACTATATATTTTAATAATTATAATTACTATGTAATTAAATGATTATCCGGCTATCCGGGTCCGGCTAAATAGTTTAATAAAATTATGAAATTACACAAACCGACTCTACCACAGGAGCGGATCCAGGGGAATGCAGTAGGGGCAATGGATGACCCCCCCCCCCAAATGCCGTGGATGTTGAATATAAATAATTATTGAAAAATGCGAATACGAAATAAAATAAAAAATAAAAAACTTTTGGTTTACGTAGTCGTTGTACGACAGGTAGTAGTTGTTGTACCTACATAGTATGTAGGTGACAGTTTTCAGTTTAAAATAAAAATTGTATTTTATTTTTCGTTTCGACTACAATATGTGTTGTCAGTTGGAAATTAAATGTTTATTTATTTACTTAATGTGGTATCTTGTAATGTGTGGTATGTGGTTAATGTTGAATCTTTATTTGGTTTTCTATGATAATCAGTTTTTAAATTGAAATTGAAAATCTTGACATAATTATGTGCACATCATGTTATTATTCAATGTGAACTATTGTGAACTAATGCTCTCATTTTATCATTTTAGGACAAAAGTTTGCAATGCTGGAAATGAAAAGTACCTTATCAAATATTTTAAGAACTTTTGAGGTTTTACCAGCAACTCCGGAACATGAACCAATTATAGCGGCTGAGGTTGTGCTCAAATCCAAAAATGGACTTAGAATAAAATTGGTCAAAAGGGAGCTGTAGAAGATGGTGGGCCATTTGTAAATTGTCCGCCGTTACTGGAAAAGTATTTCGTAATATTGGAGGACACGGAACAGAAGTTAATTTAGAATAATGTAACTTATTATTAGCTAAATCAATAAGTACCTATACCTATATAAAGGTGCATTTCTATGGTCGTTGTTGTTTTAGAATTATTTTCATATTTTTTATATTATATAATTATATTATCACTGTATTACATATATGAAAATTTTCATATTAGATTAATGAAATTTATACTGGTGAAACACCTCATACCTATGCCCCGTATATTTGTCCCTCTTTCAGATAAAGCAAAAAATATATATAAGTTGGCCTTTTGCGCCATCGTCTAGTTTTATTTAGTTAGGACCCAAATTTACGTTGTGATTGTAGTTTTGTTTATATCCTGCTTCCTTTAAAGTTTGGTATTACTTGTACATATTCGGATTTTACCTCAAATTATAACAAAAAGAGCACTTTAAAATACTGATAGCTGTGGTACTCTTGCTTTGTAACACGCTGTTTAAGTATTTATTTATAAAGTTAGCTGGACGAGACTATAATTTGTTAGAAGCACAACATGATTTATTTCTCAATTTCTGAAGGAAAACTGACCTCAATACAAAATACCGAAACTGTTTTAATACATTTATTAATGACCATCATATATGTAAGTGACAGAAAATTATAATATAAATAGAGAATAATATAAAATTTGTTCATTGGGGAAATCGCCTCATATCGAGTTACTGCATACTTATTAGTTAACAAGATAAATTAAACATGACAAATCATGACAAATTAAATGCTGGTGGGAGAAGCAGGCGTGGAGGTAACTTGGTATCATTTACTTCTAGGCAATAAATCGTACAACAAAACAATGAACATTTTGTCATTGCTTATGGCCAGAACCATTTTGATAATAACGTAGGCAAGCAACAAAATTGATTGTGACCACGAAGAAGTTACCAAAGTCTAGTAATGGCACAAGGAAAATTTAAATTATACAGGGAAATTTCCCTATATAATTGGAGACAATGGTTAATACCAGACTTGATTGATGATTGTCTCACAACCGTGAATCGCTGAAGGGTTTGTTGGGGCAATTGCTCCACATCGACAAGCACGAATTCGTACCTACAGTACCTATTTGCTGGGGCGGAACAGGTCGTCGGAACACTTTGTAGACATGCGTAAAATAGATTCATGGATTGGAAGACAATACACAAGGCGTGTATCGGTCCACCGGTAAACACCGAATCATATGAAACAAATGGCACATGTCAAATCTTATTATGTGAAACATCTGCCGACCCTTGGACCACACAATGGCCAGCAAACCACTGAGGCAGGTAGAAACCCTTAAAACAGAGTAAAACTAGGTAGGACATGGCGGCCATATGAGTGTTTAATGCCCGAGTGCACCGATTGTACGTTAAGTTGGGCTTAGTTAAGTCGACTTAAAATATTAAGTCAGGATTATTTTTAATTCAAATGCACCGTTAAAAATTCATAAAGACTTAACTAAGTCCAGTTAAAATGTGGCAACGTTGCCTTTTAAGTCGAACGCCTAGTGACTTTTAGGTTATTTTGTTGAAAACATTTGTGAAAATTGACATTAAAATAATTTCCATTTGAATATTCGAAGGTAGGTATTTAATTTTGCATCAATATATCTTCTCTCTGTATGGTCGAAGATCGTAATATCATTATACGTTATAAAGATACAACTTTAATATCTACATTTATCCAGCAAATCATGGTAGATGAAAGTAAGAAGCAAACTTATTGTTCAAACTTTACTCCTGAGGAAAAATAACTCTTTTATTTTTAATTGCAGAATAGAAACACGAAATTGAATATAAAGATTGATGGAATTACATCTGAGGAGAAAAATAGGGCATGAGTCAAATGGCAACAATTTTTAATACGAGGTCTCCAAATCTAGTAAAAAGGTCAAATGAAAAGACTCTAAAACGGTTTTAAGGGTTTAAAAAGCAAAAAAAATTTGAGGCAAAAAATTTGCGATGAAAGGAAATCTGGATCAGGGGTGACCTGCTCCTGTAGAGAGATTTTCTGGAAATGACGATTTGCTAATTAATTTCATAATTAATACCAAAATTAATTGATGTACATATATATATATATATATATATATATATATATATATATATATATATATATATATATATATATATATATATATATATATATATATGGACAACATAACATCATTTGGTTTTGATAAACCATATATATATATATATATATATATATATATATATATATATATATATATATGGTTTATCAAAACCAAATGATGTTATGTTGTCCCAAAGACCCAAAGTATATTCCCTCATTTTAAATATTGCTTTAATTCTGCTATTGTTAAAGATGGTGGGTATTATCATGAATTATGAGCGCTACATACCGGGCCATCTTGCCACAATATCTCTAATTTTTAAATCACAGTCCCCTATGACTTGGAAATTTATTGAAAAAAATGTGCTATAGGAAAAGCCTAAAAGCACATAAAATACGTAATAATGCCTAAAATGTTTTTTAAAATAATTAAACATAACCTCTTTGTGACTAGACTTAACGTTAAACTTCGTCTTAAGCCCTCGAAATTGGCGACTTTAATTAAAGTCGGTCTTATCACATTAATCCTGGCTTTAATACACGGTGCAACATAAATGTGTCAAAATAAGTCTGTCTTAAATTTAATCCAGGGTTAAGACTACTCGGCACTCGGCCGCTAATGTAAAGTTGACTTCCGCTAATTCTCCGGGTACGAAAGGATCCTCTCGGGCCCGGGCAGTGACAATACTGAGTAATGGCTTGTATGTACAACATGCGGGGTTCCTCAATGCTAGCTGTCTTGATCCACAACTCCCCTGCAAATAACCTGGACCCGGGTCTATGGAACCTTGTGAGACTAAGTCCTGGTGAATGCAAAAACTGGACAGCTGTGATCAGTTCGGCTAAACTAGAGTGAAGTTACTCAATGCTAGCTTAGCTGTCCTGATCAACAACAGAACTCTCCTCGATTGTAGCTCGGGTTCGCCATTTTATACAAATAATACCCACTTCTAGAAGATACGACGTTCTTGATAAACCTTTCTGTATGTACTACTTTAAGAACATATTTCACGATCAGAACCCTTTTCTGAGCTTCGGAAGAGGAAAACCAGATCATTGAAGAAACTTCAAGGAAATGGAGAGTGGCGAGATAGCGTTGATGTCTTTAAGAAGCCAGATGCCAGATACCTGGTTGCCTTATCAGTAGCATATTAGACACTGAAAGATTAAGATTACTAAATTAAAATATTAAATAAATAGCTTCGACATGTCACATCATGAATTATCGAACATGGAAAAGTATTAAACTATGTTTAATTTGTCTCACTGTTGCCCTTTTTTCCCAGGTCTCAAGTAGCAGCCGCAAAATTAGTGCCATCAATTAAAATCTTCATTAAGCTTTTTTGAGATAATACTTAACGAAGAATCGAAACCTGTTAATTTCACACTTGAATGGCCTTGCTAGGACCATTATTTCAAAAAAGATATAGCCAAAACCCGATAATTGATGACGTTTGTTTTATCACAATGGCGGCTTTTCCCCTACTCTGACTTTTTGGGAACTTTCGGATATCAATAAGGGCATTGTCCTGAACATTATTCTAAATTTTCAGCTTGAAAAATGTTGTCCGGGTCAAAACACAATTGCACTGGCCTATAATGTAGAGCACCTTCCCATCGGTCGCTATCTTACGGAAAATATATTAAGTATACTGAAGATATTTGTTACGTTCAATGTCACTGTAGATTATATCATCAATTTTAATAATTTATTTGTACAAATCTCGACAAAATGTTTTTTGTCCACTGCACTGTCGCAGTGATAACACTAGGCTATATTAATGTTACCAAACGAATAGGTGCAAAATATATTTTGCCAGTACTCCATCAAATGAAATATGATACTATTAGTTGAAATTCTCGTTGCAATAATTTCTTCAATATTTGCCTATAAATGGTATGAATATTATAAATTAAAGGTGAAGCTGCGGTGGCTGCCAAAGGTTCCTGGATGGCCTATTATTGGGAACTCTTTGGAATTTGGTGAAAGTTCAGGTGAATAAATGCATACTATTTGTAAGTTAATAGAGGTACAGACACATAACATACATATAATATAGGTATAATTATTTGTGTTTTTATAAACAACTTCCGCAAACTACATTGTTGGCAAAATTATTTAACAGCCACTTTTTATGATGTAAATCATTAGTTTAGTTTTATTTAATTTTAAAATTATTAAATTAGCTTTAATTAATTAAGTAATTTATTTTTTATTGATCCAACAGATAGTTATCTTCTTTTTATTATGTATTCGTTGGGGAATTTTAAAGACAATAATCGATTATACGGGTTAGATTATCCCAAAAAGTAATTTTTGGGCGATCAATAGGAGATCTTGATAAGCTACTAGACAATTGAAAGTAATGCTAGGAAATAGATCTAAAAATAAATAGAGATTTAGAAATTATCAATATCTTTTTTACACAATTTACACATAAACTTTACACATGTCTTTAATTTTTGAACAGCGATGGAAGATAAAAGAGATAGTAAAATATAACATAGTCTTGTGGGATATGTCTCCACAATTTTCTCATTCTTATCTCATGACTTTTTCATAGGACAATAAAGCAAAAAATGTGAGGAATTGTTTTTTTTTTCTAAATTTGCGAATTTTTAAGACGGATATCTCGGAAACTGTGCAAGATAGCGACAAAATGAAAGGAATCAATCTCATTTCGTCAGTTTGGACCTTTGCGAATAAGTGGGTTATGGTTATTTTGTCGATTAGAAACATTTGCAATTAACGGTTTTGGCTTCATGTATATAATTACCTACTTAAATAATAAAATTTAATTACTTGAACTAATCAACAGAGCTATATACCATATTTAAATCGTACTCACGTTGTTATAATATGCAACTAAATGTATAAAGAAATGCGTTATGCAGTCTGAAGGTCACACTATGCGATGTATTATTAGCAAGATAATTATTATTGTTGGTTGTATCATATTTTCTGTACTATTTTTTAAATAATATTGCTTTATTTAACTATATTACGCTGTTTGTTAAATATGATATACCCATGCTGTAATAATGCTGTAAATCAGTACTGCGCAGACGGTCTTAAATTAAAATAATTCCTACCTATTGTTTTTCTATCATTCTTATCATAGCGTGGATAAAATACAGCAAAAACTTAAAATAGATCATTTAATTATCTACATATTTTGCTTGAAACCTTTTTCTCTACTAACAATTTTAACAAATCATTTGTCTTTGCTTAAATTCCTGCAAATCGGTTATACTTGACAACGATGTTAAAAATATAGCACGTGTGAAGAGATTGATATAATGGGGGTCTTGTGCTCGGGTTTTTACACCTCATATTTCGATGTTACAAACTATACTGAAAAAAAAATTCGATACTAGTAATCAATGATTATTAGTAAAATTACCTGGATTAAAAGGTCGATCGGTTGAAATCGAAAAGAAATCGATTGAATGACTCGATCTGAGATTGCCATTTTTTCCTGGCAATTGTTTAAATATTATTTTTCCGATTTTGCTATTTCTTATTGTATTCAACTAAATAATAAACTAATTCAGGATCAACAAAAGGGGTAGCAAGGGATAACAGAATATGTAGAGTATTAAATGATCTATAAGTTTAATGATAGGTGAAATTCAATAAAAGTGGTTGGAGATAAAGGTTAAAACAAAGGGGACAGTAGGTAAGTTTGTGCATATCGAACGAAAATATTGATGCTGGAAAAAATAGTTTGGAATAAAAAAGTTAAGTCTATAAATTTACACATGAACCACACCCAAACACTTTGTGTTTGTTGTGTGCGTGAATACAGTTGTTTTTATTGCCTAGACCTTAGTGTTGTTAAAATAATTTGTGAGGTAGTATAATTTTTAACTTTTTTTCATTAAATAACAGAAATTTAATACATATAAAGGTAAATATGCTCATGGGCGTTGGCTTTTTGGTTTACATTGTTCCTGGAATTTATTTTGCCCTGTTTCCAAACAGGGCAAAATCTCGGTTTACTGTTCAAGGTTGACGGTTTTTGAAAATTATTATTAGGCTGACGAGACATATATCTGATATTACTATCCTATATACAGGGTGTTTCTAAATTGATGTGAGATTTTAAGGGGTGATTTTTCAGCAAAAATTAAGGTGGGTCTTTCATATAAATTGTTTTCCAAAACCCCTTTCCCTCCAAGTTACAGCCCTCCAAAATTGAGGAATATTTTTTTTTATTTTCTCCCCTATGAAATTTGGAGAACAACTTACAACTAAAAAAATGGCAATTCATGATAATTTTTGTTACCCTGACACAGTCAAGTAGGCTGTAGTAAAATAAAGTCATTATGACAAGTATTTAAGTCATTATGACATTTAAGAATAATTATGTTAATTTATCGCAATTTTACAATTAAAATAAGTACCTATTTATTTTAACTGTAAAATTGCTTGTTTAAATGGCAAACTATACAAATGCCGAAATGGCAGATATGCATTTTCTATATGGTCATGCTGATGGAAAGGCTTTACGCTCAATTATATCAAGAACGAACATGTATTCATCAACGTCTATGAGAAAATGGTATTTTTTTAAGAAGAAATGTCGATTGCAAACGTGTTCGAGAAGTCAGAACCTTACCGCTAGAGGAGGCTGTTATTAATTTAATAGAAGAATTTCCTTAAACATGTACAAGAAAAATTGCCGATATATTAAATGTAACCTATTCCACGGTATTTAGAATTTTAAAAGAACAGCGGTTGCATCCGTACCATATCCAACGAGTACAAGCGCTCTTACCTCGAGACTTTCTACCTCGTCCATTTAGTTTTCATTAAATGTGTGGCTTGGTGGTATTGATGAATATTTAATTGGCCCATATTTTCTTCCAATGAAATTAAATGGAGGCGCGTATTGCCATATCCTTGAAGAAGAGTTGCCCCTACTTTTTTAAGGGACATCTTCAAAAAGTAGGGGCAACTCTTCACAGTAGGCAAGAACTATGGTCCATGCATGATGGCGCTCCAGCCCATTTTAGTATTAACGCCAGTCGCCACTTAGATGCAGTTTCTCCAAATCGTTGGATAATCCGAGCAGGCCCCCAGAATTGGCCCACCCAGATTTTTGAATATGGGGTTTTCTTAAAAGGTACGTTTATTCAACCGTTAAAAAATGGAAAATTTAAGAGATCGCATTGTAGCATCATGCGAAACTATTAGAAATACATCCGGATTATTTCAAAGAATACGGAATTCAATGAGATGAAGAGTAGAGTCGAAGAGTAGAGTGATTGTTATTAGTTTGTTACTCTTGTTTGGTACAATAGGGCACTTATTTAATAATATGTTATTGTGATATTTTGTAATTTATAGTTTCATTCAATTAAATAAAATTGTCATTTTTTATTAAAGTCCATTATAGTAATTCTCTAAAGATTAGGGAAAACAAGAACAAAATCTTTGATAACAGCTTACTTAACTATTTAACCCCTCGGTGAATTAATTTGAAAGGCAATGTGAGTAGAATTATTTTTTTGTGAGCAAACAATTGATTTCTCGAAGAGACACTCAAGAGACAAAAAAGTTCCAGATTGAATCCATCTTTGCACAACAAATTTTTAAATAAAGAAATATTGACGCGTTATAAAGTTCTGAAGAAAAATATTATAGGGGTTGGCTTTGTTACCCCTTGTAACAACATTCTCAGAGTTACAAAAATTGTCACTAACTGTCACAATTTTATTAGTGCAAGTTGTCCGCCGAATTTCATTTTTCTAAATTCTTCCATAGTCGAGAAAATAAAAAAAAAATAAAACAATTTTTCCCCAATTTTAGAGGGCTGGAACTGGAGGAGAATGGGTTTTTGAAATAAAATTATATAAAAGATTCACCTTAATTCCTGTCCAATTTTGGACGTCACTGATAGAAACTACATCCTCAATTTAAAAATAATACCATTGAAAAGATATATATTTTGTAGAAAACCTAACCCTTTCTGGGTCTCAGGATATGTTACTACAATATGTTACTTCTGATCACTTCCGGCCATTGAAATGATGCTAAATAGGCGGAATAAAATTCAGGCACTAACACTAAAGGTTACCTTGATTTTCGGTCTGTTTGAGCCATTTCTGTATTGGGGTTTAGAAAATTATTTTTTTCACTAGTAAGTCCACTGTTTGAATTTTGAATTAAATGTCTTGAAACAGAAATATTAGCTAAATCTTAATTCAATATTTGCATACAAGCATCCTCTGGCACATTGTCCTGTGAGACTGACATGAAACGAGGGAAAATAAACGACGAAAGGAGAACAGACGACTTATATATTAAAATCTTTATATCATGTTTGTAGTTCTCTGATACTGGTCTTTTACCAACTGTTTTCCACTAGGGACGATTCAGGTATTCTCAATGAAGAAGTTGAATATTGAGTATCCTACCGACTGCGCCAGTTATGTGTCGTGTAACACCCGAACGATTCTTAAAAAACACTTTATTTTAAAAACTTATTAAACTTAAACAAAAAATTTATTTAAACAGAAAATAATATAAAGTATTAAAATACCTTTAACTACTGTGAATGTTATATGCAGACTGAGTAGTAAAATATAACAAGTTATGCAATCTAAAGATAAGATATATCGGTTTCATACCTCATGAAAACTGCAACTCTGTGTGGGCCGTAGGCTCACATAATTTGTAATAATAGATGTTTTGCATTTGCATTGCATAATAAAATTGATGATATTTCAACTGCAATTTGAACCAAATAAATCAATCTAATATCTTGTGAGAAATAGCATTTAATATTTTTTAGAAAATTAATAGACACAATAATAAAATAATAAATGACTAGACCCAATTTCTAAAACATTTCTCTTATTTGTGTCTGTATATAGGTGTGATCCATGATATGGAGAGATTGGTGAAGAAGTATGGCAAACTTATTGATGTGGATTGTGTCATGGAACCTAGCATCTTTACAACTGATTATGACTTCGTAGAGTTTCTTTTAGGGACTACTGCTGTTCTGAACAAATCATTCGAATATCAGCTAATGCGTGGATGGCTCGGTACTGGACTACTGACTAGTGATGGTAAGAAAATTATTTCGGTAACAATGCGTCCACATGTGTCAAAGAGAGATGAAACTATACACGTAATCGAAAAACAAAAAGTTACTTTAATTTTCTGTGATCTGTGCTGTCAGGAGTTGAGGTTATGTGCTGTTTTTTAACCATACAAATATAAAGAGAGTAGAAGAACGAAAGCATATTCCCGCCAATCAATTTTTCAGTCCTCTAACATGGCTTCCTAGAGGAGAAGAGCATGCGCACGAAGAAAAATGCTGTGTTTTTGACAGCCTTCACCGTCGTAGGTTGCGCATTGCATTTTAATTTTACTGGCGGTCTGTTGTTTGTCGTTGCGAAGTGTGTTTATATGATTATATAGAGAGAGAGAGTATTGTATTTACTGTAACTATTTTTATGTTTATATATTCTGTTATTTAATAGTGTTAAAGCCCTACGTTAACTATTAATTTTTTAAATTACTTTTAACCTCTTTTTGACTCAATTTTTCCAAAGTATAGCAATATGCCGTGTAGATGTTTAGTGTGGAATTGCAAGAGCTGTGTAAATATAGCAGGAGTAACGTATCACAGGTAATTAGAATAGGCATTTTTTTAAACAGGAAAACAAGTTAAATGTTACACTTTCTTATAGCCTTGGAAAAGCTCGCTATGCTAGTTGGCTGCGAGGGATAGGAAGAAGCCCTACAGAAAATTAAAATTCGAAAAACGTCATATGTTCCAGGAACTTTTTTGAAGATGATTTTGAACTATTGAAAGGGTAAAAAATTTATCAAGCAAAATGCGTTTCCGAGGCTTAATTTACCACCTAATGTGGTTTTTCGAGATGTAACACAGTCTGTAAATTTGGAACCCCAAACAAAAAAATTAAGGTAAACTTTAACGTTGATGTTTTGTTGCTTATTGCTTAGATAATGAGCTTTGTGCCAACTGCATTCAGAAAACATGACAAATTATAACATGTAGTAGTTGAAGCAAGCAACAAATTTACATGATGATGTTAATATACCAGGATTCTGCTCCAGATCTACATACTCGTATTAGTACACTAAAACCATCAGACACTGAACCCGTTCAACTGTAAGTACTTGTTTAGTAATTTAAAATGGTAATCATTTTGAGGTCGACTCTTGCTAAATTGAAGTTTATTTAATCTTTGGAACAAACTCATCTGATAGTGCAGGTTTAAAAGGAAGCCCTAAGAGAAGTAGAAAATTAATCAAAAAACATATGCGTAAGTTCATTTGGTAAATTATTTTGAGGAACAGTATAAAAAATGTATATATATATATATATATATATATATATATATATATATATATATATATATATATATATATATATATATATATATATATATATATATATATATATATATATATATATATATATATATATATATATATATATATATATATATATATATATATATATATATGTAGTTATATCGCCTACTTTGCGACAATTGTTTTTCCCGTATTGTATTGTTTTGTTTGTATTAATTTTTATTTATGTTTTTTATTATTTTTATTTGTATTTTGTTAATAAAATATTAACTACCTTGAATCTAAACATTTATTACCCGAGGCTCCAAGAAATGAATTCACCTATTAATAGTGTCTCGACCATATTTTTTGAATTTATATTTCATATGTATGGCAGCCAATTTACAGTAAACGGTAAGTTTTTTAAAAAAAATTTCATATCAATTTGAATGTTTTTCTACCCTTTGGACGATGCTATGTTAGCAAATAATCGTAGATCGCTGTAAGAAAAGTTATACTGCCCCGATCTCCCATATTAATTTAAGTCTCATATTGTTGAAGTTACAAACTTATGTTGTCATTAATGTTTCCTTTTGTCCCTGAAAACATTGTCTTAACTCTTAACGTAATTTATAAGTACTGATTGTACAGTTGTGCCGAAAATTCATGCAGCTACCGGACATTACGGCAATTTTATTGAATACATAAAGGTCGGAATTTGGTGACACCTGAGTCCTGAGTTGTTAACCTGTAGGGTCACATCAGTTGAGAAATGATTTGTTTTACTCTCTATAACAAGTTGTTTATTTTAGGTCCAAAATGGAGACGTCGTAGGAAGATGATAACACCGGCTTTTCATTTTTCTATATTAGAACAATTTGTGGGTTCTTTTGATTCAAATGGAGATATACTGGTACAGCAGCTAGGGAATGAATTGGATAAAGATGGCATTGATATATACCCTTTTATTAACTTATATTCTCTAGATATAATATGTGGTAAGTGATAACACATTATATATAGCAAAGTGTATCTAATATATAATCTAATATAATAATAAAATAGGCTAACAAATAGGTATATTTTTCTCGATCTTTTTATAGAAAAGTAAATAGTAAAAAAAATATTATCATTATTTATTTATTTAATCTTTCTTTCAGTTATTTTATAAATAAATGGAAAATGTTTTAGATGATGGAGTCAGTCGGTCTTGAATTTTAATATGTCATAAAAGTGTTGTCCCTCTATATATTTTTATTTTGACATATAAACAGTTTTGGAACCTATATATTATAGATGCATTTGAATTATCAAACCAAAGACCGATTGCATTGATATTGATATGACTGATAGGGATAGGTATCAAAATTGTGACACAATGAAAATATCTAGACACTTTAATGACAGTTCAAGTCCGACTTACACCACTGAAACGTTTTTCAACAGATTTATTATATCCACTGTACAGTAGTGTACTTACACTGTACAGGGTGATGGGCCAAAGTACACCCTTTCTTATGGAAACGCCTATTTCTAAGCGAGATAGAAAAAAATTAACTCCCCACTCTTGGGCTTGAATTTGGTGAAAAACTCAATGGTGCAAACCGCATTTCGATATTTTTTACCGTTTCGGCGCCAGAGGGCGTTTTTCGATTTTAAGCAGTATCGATACTTTCATAACTTTTTTGTTTCTAAAGATAATTTAAAAATTTTCTAAAAGCAGTTTTTTACACAGATTTAGTGGCGTACTCAGTTTTTTGTTAGGCGGTCTAGGTTTTGAAATAGGTACTGATCAAAATTGTGTTTTTTTAAACGGGACACCCTGTATATTATTGGCTCATTGGATGGCTCTCTTTAAGCTGATTCAATTATATAAGGCTAGCGCCGAAACGGCAAAAGAAATCGGTTTGCGCCTTTGAGTTTTTCACAAAATTCAAGGCCGAGATTTTTCTATCTCGCTTAGAAATGGGCGTTTCCATAAGAAAGCGTCTATTTTGACCCACCCGGTACATATTATTAAAATCTAGCATATTTAAACCAAATATACCCTAAATAAAACGTAAATCACGAAGTGGTGTTAGGAAACATTTAAGTGATTAGGTTAAATACATCAAACGTTTTATTCACGTATTTCTATATTTAGCACAAATTATCGATATATTTGAATCAAACCGTCAAATATTTAAACGAATTATGCCACAAAAATATTAGAAATATTCAAGTTATTTACTGAAAAATTTGTATGGTTGGTTTGACAATGTGCGGTGGTTGCCTGAAATGTCTTTTTATTTAGCGGAAGACATCACAAGTTTCAGTTGTTGCCACTAGACAACAACAACAAGTCAGACACTAGACTAGAGTGAAGCTTATAAATAATTGAGATAATTATTTTTGTATTTTCTAGTGATTATTTTGTGTAGTTGACTCAATTCTGTAAATGATTGGCTTATATCAAACATATATTTACTTGGTTCATATATATTTTTATATAATACAATAATTTCTTTTTTGTGTGAATAAAGCTATTGATCAGTAACATTATAAAATGTGCAACATTCTATAGGATATTCTCTAGGATATTCTAGTATATTCTATAGGATATTCTCGCAGGGCCTCTGTGCGTGCTGGGGCACAACAATTTTATGACATCTATAGCCACCCTAACAAATGCTCGCATTTTGCACACCTGACGTCTATAGTCATTTGTTTTTTGGTCAATAATCAGCTTATTTACGACTCCATGTCCTATTAGCTTTGGCTAAAAATAATAGGGTTCTTCCTTTACCAACCTTTACTTTTACCACAATTTTTATGTCAAATCTTGTTATTAGATAACGTGTTAACAAAATAACCCGGCATTTTGAGTAGTTTCAAATCTGATGGTGAATTAAACGGTGAAACGGTGATGAATCAAACATTTTGAATCTCAGATGAAGATTAGCGATTTTAGTTTTACCCCGATCAAATGTAATATTTATCATCAAAAAAGGAGAGATAATCAATTTGGAACACTTAAAAGTCAATCGATCTTTTATTTAACGTTTAAATATACAAAAAACACTCTACGAACATTGAACATGCAAAAGAAACTGTTACTGGAGAATAATAGTTCCTTGTAATTTTTTTATTGCATGTCAAGTGAAACTATGGAATATTAACATACTCTCAAATTTCAGAGACAGCTATGGGAGTATCTATGAACGCCCAGAAAAATAAGGACTCCAAATACGTAGCGAATGTCCGGGAAATGTGCAAGATAATATATGGTCGGACATTTTCACTATACAAAAGGTCCCATTTTTTTTACAAATTTTCGAGAGACTATTACAGAGAATCAAGGATTATCAAAGAGTTACATGCAGTAACTTACTCGGTTATAGATTCAAGGAGTAAAGAGCTAGAAAGTAAAATAAAGCCTGATGCTGTTCCGGATACACTCGATGTAGGAGTAAAACAGAAGATGGCGTTCTTAGATATACTCCTGAAATCTACTGTCGATGGGAAGCCCTTAACAAGAGATGATATTCGAGAGGAAGTTGATACGTTTATGTTTGAGGTGAGCACTATACCCCAGGAACATTAGTCAAATAAAGGCAACAATCTCGGAATGAGAGATAGTCGGCTATAAACTCCTATAAACGTTTATTTTGGTACCCTATAAACTTGTCTCAAAACCTACCTATCGTAGGGTGTCCGCGTCTTCAGATATCCCTAGGTCAAAGGTCAAAAAACCGATTTTTTACACTTTTATTGTAAATATCTCGTTTCCTATGGGTTTTATGCTATTTATATTTATTATAAATATTGTAGAGGATTAAATTCTCTACAATTTTTGGTTAAACATTTTTTTATATCTCGAACCATTTTCGAGATAGAGGGCAGAGCGCGCGCAGTGTCTTAATGCTTCACCATATCAGAGTGATACCAATGAAGACGGTACTTTTGATCCCGAAATCCTGGAAGAATTGGAGACAAATGATGTCGAAGACGAGAACACAGGGGAATTTGAAATTTTACAGCGGCTGGAAGACGATGATGATGAAGAAGAAGAAAATTAAAATTAGAGCTTGGAATTCTTATTATTATTCAATTTTTTTAATTTCAACGTTCATAAATATATGAAACGATATTTTTGAAAAAAAACATTACTTAAAAATTAAATTTTGTTCTTTTTATTTAGTTAGAAAGTATTTAGTATAAATAAGATTAGAATAAAAAAATAATTAAAGTATTTCTTTCCCTTAATAACTTCATGATTACACGAGTAGGTAAGTGTTTTTAAATGAATAAATACTGAATTATTAAAAAAATATATTAATTATTACGTAACAGTTGAAAAAAATGCAAATTATTTAGAATTATATATTTATCAATAATTTATAAACTTATACAGCATGTTTTTAATGGGGTTACAGGATGACCTCGAATGATACTCTAAATAGTTAAACATTGCGCGCGCTCTGCCCTCTATCTCGAAAATGGTTTAATATATAAAAAAAATGTTTAAACAAAAATTGTAGAGAATTTAAACCTCTACAATATTTATATTGAATATAAATAGCATAAAACCCATAGAAAACGAGATATTTGCAATAAACATGTAAAAAAAATATCGATTTTTTGACCTTTGACCTTGGGATATCTTTAGACGCGGACACCCTACGATAGGTAGGTTTTGAGACAAGTTTTAGGGTACCAAAATAAATGTTTATACAAGTTTATAGCTGACTATCTCTCATTCCGAGGTGAAATTTTAATATGCCTGGACTACTAGGTTTTCGGTGATATGGAAAACACAACTTTAAGCGAACTTAACAAGTAATACTAGGATAAATTCAGTACGTAATGAAAAAAAAATAAACCCACGGTGATAAAACTAATGCTACTTAGTCCAACAACATTTGAGCTCAAGTAGTCTTAGATAGTCAAGAGGTCAGGTAGTTTTATTTGGAAATAATTCAGGGATATTTTAAGTATATTGGATAGCATTTAGAGTCGTAAATAAAACAACAAATTTGCGACCTTGAACTGTATTTAAAAATGACTTTTTTTTATGTATTTGTAGAAAAAAGTTTTAGCAAAATATAGGTGATGTATCCTAGGATAAACGCTGATGGACGTCGACGTCTATGGACGTTTGGGCCACTGTGCGTGTTGTGGCACGTCAATTTTACGACGTCTATAGCCGCCATAACAAAAATTATTTAAAAAAATAGAATGTAATAAAATAATGTTTATAATGTGACACTGGCATCTATAGTAGCCGTTTGTATTTTGGTCCGTAGTCAGCTTATTTATGACTCTAGGAACCCATAAACATCAATATATTTTTGTACCTTTATTATTAGTGAAAATACTTATGTGACGCAACATGATTACACAACCAGTAATCATGTTGTAAAGTGTTACATACAAAAATAAAGAGGACTAAATTACCAACATTTCTTGTATTATATATTTTTTGTACTATTTATAACTAATGCATGGTTCTGCGGTAAACGTAAACATTATATGACGCGACGTGACGGAGAAATTTATTCGTTCCCATATAGGTATCATATGGTCCCACTCTTGCAACTTGCTAGACCGTCCATTCAATTAACAGATATTGCTGCATAGATATCGCTGTTTTTTGCGTTCAATCGCCAAAAGCAAAAAGAGTCTCGCCTCGTTACGACCAACTGAAGCATCAGTTAGCATGCTGATGCTTCGTTACGGATGTACCACCAGATCCAAATGTGAAAAAAGCGGCAAATGACTGCTTCTTCCAGTCACTACATTAATGGATCCCGCTCGAGATAAACTGTTGAAATGCATTTCATGTAAATGAAGGCTATGGAAATGAATTTGTTTGCAGGAAAACCGGATTGAATTGTTCGACTCTTTGCGTCTGTGTCATCGCTGACTTCTGTGCGGCGATGATGAAGGGGAAGAAGGCCATTCCAACGGGCAAGACAATAAGAATCTGCACAGATAGTAGACAATCACTACTGGCCCTGAAAAATTATAAAATAACTAAAGGATCAACATGGGAATGTCACCAAGCACTTGTGAGAGCATGTCAGATGAATAACATCTGCCTGTGCTGGGTCAAAGGACACTCAATGCAACGGCAATATAGGAGCTGACAAACTGGCCAAGAAGGCAGCCAGCCTGAGTATCCTTGGGCCTGGTCCTTCAAGTACACTACCAGTTGCAGCGAAACTCCAATTAATAAAGGAAAACACCCACAAAAAATTTAAGACGTTATGGGATGAAACAAGTAGCTGTCAGCTGGCAGAAATCTCTTGAGATATCCCAACGAAGAGACGGCGAGGAACTATCTGGCAATATCCAGGGGTAAACTGCGATTTGTTACAGGAATCCTAACCGGACACTGCCGGGTAAGGAAACACCTCTATAACATGAGACAAAGTGATACACCCATCTGCAGAGGATGTGAACAAGAAGATGAAACGATCGAGAATGTACGAATGTCCCGCCGTGTCATCGACCAGAGTATCCATATTGGGGGAACATTGGCCTTCTATGGCCAATTTGAGGGAAATGCCCCTGGGCAACATCATCACCTTTTGTACAACATTGGGCTGGTCGATGGCCTAGCCGGCCTAGGGAGACATTTCCCTCACGGAGGAAGCACAAGGGGCCCAATGGGGCCTAAGTGCAGCGGATCTCTGATCCGCACTCCGGACAAATTCCAGATTCCAGATTCCAGGCCATTCCAATCATGTTGGAAGTTATCATAGAAGGGCTTGATACTGACAGTGATGATGTACAGGAACGGCATAATCGGAGAGATGAAGCAGAGGACGATCCTCAAACCATACGACGACACCACCGTACTGAAACTTGCTGAGGGAAACGCAACTGATTATTTTAATTAGTAGAATTACTACTCGTATAAATATCAACATATTATGTCCATAAAATTAATTTCATTATCTCATACTAATAACGTCTTATGATTTTAGGGACATGACACTACTACGTCAGCTACCAGTTTTGCAATATTTATGCTGGCAAAACATCCTGAAGTTCAAGTAAGTCTACTTACATACATAGCACTCTACTACGTGACTTATTATTAGTAGACTAGTTATCTTAGACATTTTAAGCTGGTAAACGTGAATGTAATATGTACCTACAATCTCAATAAGTCATAAATTAATCTGATTTGGGATACTATAAATTGTAGTAATTTGCGCCCGGCGAAATATACAGAAATTCTGTATTAAATATACAGAAATTTATATACAATTTCCAGTAAAAATATATGATTTGCAAAAAAATCGACGAGGGTAGGCTGATTTTTTCAGGGCTGTTTGGAGACGCTTTAGGTTATCGAACTAAAAACTTACACTCGAAAGCCTGGTGGGTTCAGCCCTATAGGCCTTATTTAGGGTTTTCGACAAAATGATCTTTAATTAAAAGTTGTAGATGATAACGTTGTAATCAACTTTGCCTTATGATTTTATCATTGGAGATATTAATGTTCTGGCTTACTGGAGAGAGTTGCTCGATATTATTATCTATAAGTAATTCAAATTTAAAAATGTTTCCTTGACTTTGATGTTTGATTTGTTTGTTTGTCCTTGATGTTTGTTTAATTAAACTGGACCGTTAGACTTTTCATTTTTAAATACATTTTGCTATTTTGCTAGAATTTAATAAAAGGAAGTCGGAGAAAAACTATAATCGATACCCCGTTTTTATGAATCGGGGATAGAAATGAAAAATCATATTTTAACACAAATAACGTCATGGTACACCATAGTTCACTGGCATATTCCAAATTTGTCACAAACGAATTCATTGGCTTCCGAAATTATTTTTGTCATTTTTGTCGTGTTATAAAGCGACAACCGGAAATAGAAACAAGTTCATATTTTTAGGAAAATAGCGTCATGACATGCTTAGCTCAATAGCATATCCCAAATTTGTCGCAAACGAATACTCGCCTCTGAAAAGAGGAAAGAGAAAAAGTTCATAAGGAAAATATCATCATGTCACCATTCTTCATCTTTGTTTTGAAAAAAGTAACGACACGACACCCGTCGTAGATCAATGGCGTATTACAAATTTATCGTTTATGTTGAAAATACATTAAACGTTCCAAATGCAATCCACGTAAGCCTGGCGGAAGTACATGGTAGGGCCATACAGTTGGATTAGTGGAAAAATAATGCCCTATATTCACGCGGCTTTAATGCTTTCTTCAAAATAACCAAAATGGAATTTAGTTTAGATTTTAACGTGGAGTCTCTTGCATATATAAAAGTGGCGGACAATGACAGAGCTGCCAAACGTTCTTTTGGCTTCAAACAGGTGGCAGAATTTCTGTATACGAAGAACGGCTCATCTCCTAGTAATGAAGATGAGAATGTGACATCCACCACTGCTGTGCACAATACAATGTCGATATGGTAGACCGAAGTTACTAACATACCATTAGAGAAACTGTTAACTGTTTGTATGGTCAAGTAAAAAATGGACCTAGGTCCTTTATATATGCATGAAACAATAATCAATCATGTAATTAAAAAAATATTATACTAAATGAAGATCATTCTATTTTTGAGGCTCATAACGTAAATTACAAACAGAAAATACCTACTCAGCTTAATACACCTAGTACACCTAAAACAAATACAACCAGGAAGATCGCCTGAAATTCTATAATATCTCACTCATTAATACAAGTCGCATATTAAAAAATATTTAAAATTAAAATCACAAAATCCACAATTTTGGTCGGTGCGCAAATAGTTTTGTGGCATTATATTCGTCATAAAATTTTAAGCAACCCTCAAAAACGGAAAAAATTTCATCCATCCATCTGTTGGTCTGTCGGTCTGTCCGTCCATCCGGATGTCGCGTTTTCTGTGAACATTTCGTTCTTGAGATAACAAGAATGTTCAATCAACGTAAGATTTGGCAGAAAAATTTTTGGGTATAGTTACCTATATATTTTTTCCCGTTAATGGTACGAAGCGACTTAAAATCGGTGTCTCCGGAGTTTTGGGATTGAAGAGCACATTTTTTTATCAAATAAATATTCAAAAATGCGACATATTTGCCATCTATTATCATAATCAACTCTAAATCGGTGTCTCGGGAGTTTTGGGGTGGCTGATAACGAACTTTTTGTCAAAATCAATAGTCAAGATGACGGATAAATGATTGCTTAGGATTGTGAGATTTAATTCTTTTTATTTGCTTATCATTTTGGTATCGCCTATTTTTTTGCGATGAAAAGTGGGTTTACGATATTTTCTAAGTAGAAATCATATATATTTAGTTTTATGTTTTATACGACATAACACAAGTTCAAGTAATTTTTTTTTGTTTTTGAAGGAACGAGTTTTAGAAGAGCAGAAAATCATATTTAACGATGATATAAACAGGAGCGCAACCTACAAGGATCTGCAAGATATGAAATACTTGGAACTAGTAATTAAAGAATGCCTCCGACTCTATCCTCCAGTGCCATTATTTGGTAGACAAACCAACAAAGACACCGAATATAAAGGTTGGTTATAGAATAATATATGAAAACAGAAGAATATAGTTCCGATAAGTTGCCCATTATGGGTTCTAAATATTCTTTAACTTGTAGGCCACGTTATTCCTAAAGATGTCAACTGCAATGTTTTCTGTTATGGGATGCTGAGGGATCCAGAATATTTTGTAGACCCAGATAAATTTGATCCAGACAGATATCAATACAACCATGACATCAAACCTTACAGTTTTATCCCGTTCAGCGCTGGACCTAGAAATTGTATTGGTAGGAAATTGAACACGAAGCGTAAAATGAGATTTTTCCGCAGATCGTTTCCATTCCTGACAAAACTTCTTTTTATCGGTGAAAATAGTATATCATTTAAAGAGCAATTAGTTATGTAAATAATGGCTAATCATTGTTAAATGGCCCGAGTGAATAATGGCTATTAATTACGAGTTGAATACCATATTTTTTCCACAACCATTATACATTTTCATCTTGAACGTGTTGTTTTTCAGTCCTTAACACGTTGAGTACCATCGTCCAGTATACTGGACGATGGGATTCTTTAAATATAGCCCGCGTCCAGTTAACTGGACAGCTTCATATGGAGCTTCTATAAGCATTGATGAACTTTGGGCCGCAGGATTTGATTGAATATGTTACTACGGGCCATAGTTTAGAATTAAAATAATCGCTTTGCTTATCTTGATCAGATGGTACAGAAAAATATTTTTTCACCTGTTAGATCTATGTCTATGGAATGCATATTACATCTATAATCATCACCAGAATAAAACTCTTCGTGTTCTCAACTTCCGCGAAAGAGTCGTAAAGAAATTGCTTAATCAGCCAGATGCTTTGCAACCAGTAAACGAAGCGGCAATTAAGGATACCTTTCATTATTTAGAACCGAATCCTCCAACTGAAAAGGACAAAAACATAATGAAATGATGCCGTCAATGTACAAAAAAAAAGGAAAAAAGAAAAGATATTATTGACCAGTGTGTCCAGGAAAACTAGGCCTTTGTGTATTCCCTAGCTTCAAAGACTGGCATGCAATTTTTTTAAAGAAAATATGAGTGTATTCTTGTGTCATGTTCAATAAACTGAAACAGTTCCCTCTCTTCGTTAAAAAATTAGAATCTGGTATACTTTTTATATACATCCCGTTTACTGGACAGCGGGCTCTATAAAGTAACACAGCTTGAATAGCCCGATGTCCAGTTTACTGGACATCTTTCGATAACCTTGACAACTGTCAAATTATATTTTCAAGGCTACAAATTACCTTTCTGTATTATTAAAATCAATAATCAACAAAAGGTTAACACTGGTTTTTGCGGTAGGTTTTCCCAAATTTCTTGTGGCACTCAACGTGTTAAGGTGCTTTTGGGGAAAATATCACGAAACTTTGTTTCTGGTATTTATAAAATATCACTATCATTAGTTAGCATGCATCGGCTGTCATATAGCGACCTTGGTATTGGTTGTCAGTACAAATATGGATGTTGTGAAATTCACATTTATTTACTGAAAATTAAGTTAAATTCTATTACATAATTTAATTTTCGATTCATTTTAGCAAAAAACAATAGAAGGCTGTAACCGTCACTTTCTGAACAAAGTTTTGAACACTTAGATATATCTACATCGTGTTTTTAAGGTTGACTTCAAGATTGAGTACTCAGTAAAATTTTCTTGCGATAGTTCATAAAACGTTTAGATGCATACTCGTATATTCTCTGGATTTTTGGCAATAATTCAGCAATTCAAGACGAGACGCCTCTAACAGTTCGGTAGGAGCCCCAAGAATACAAAATTCATACCCAGAATCGTTGTCCACTTTGTTACTTCCTCCAGGTTGAAATAGTCAGTTAAATTTCTATACGCCAAGTTTGACAATTAAACATTACTGTAATATGTCCATAGCATTTATTTGAATAAAATTATTCGGGATTGATCAAAATTAAAGAAGATTTTGATTTCTATCAATTTTGAAACGATCTGCGGAAACGTAGTATAATATATGCCTCGTAGAAGAAGCCACATTCTTGACGTAGGAATTTGCTAGCAATCTTCGCAGTCGTCCAGGACTGTTAAACTCCTGATAGGTATGTAATACACTATTCATAAATAACTGTTATTCACTTTTAGGCCAAAAATTTGCAATGCTTGGATTGAAGAGTACTTTGTCCAAGATTTTGAGAAACTTCAAACTTTTACCTACCACTCCGGAGCACAAGCCCATTTTAATTGCAGAATCAGTACTAAAATCACAAAATGGGCTGAGAGTAAAATTAGCAAGGAGAGAATGGTCGAATTAGTCCACTGTGGTGAAAGCATAGTTACGCAGTTCCTCTCAAATAATTTTTGTTGTTAATGTTTTGCTATGTTAATAATATATAATCCATTTATAAACATTAAACCGTACCGCAAACCGCGCTCTCTCATGGCCAACTTGTGTG
Source organism: Tetropium fuscum (assembly GCA_964058915.1). NCBI lineage: Eukaryota > Metazoa > Arthropoda > Insecta > Coleoptera > Cerambycidae > Tetropium > Tetropium fuscum. Next base: position 139,787 of record CAXKVY010000352.1, read on the forward strand.
TCTAAAGTGAGCGCCAAAAATACCCAATCATTCCATTCTTTCCAATCTATCAAGATGTCTCCAACTATATCGCCAAATTACAGTTATAAAGGGTTCGCCAATAGGGACGCTCGATCTTTGACAGCTCATGGCGGCCATGTTGTTTGTGGTAGAGTTGGCAAACGCAGTTGTTATTATTCAGTGTATCTTCACAAATCACCATGAACCAATTCAGCCGCGAGCAACATGTGCAAATCGTTAAAACTTGCGTGTGTCCATCACGGTAAACGGCGAACGATACAGATCCATGATAACGAACTTTTTCTGGCATGAAATCGACAATATGGATGTCGAGGATATGTGGTTTCAGCAGGACGGCGCTACGAGCCACACAGCGCGCGCCACAATGGATCTTCTGCACGAGCGCTTCGGAGGAATGGTTATCTCGCGCGGAGGCGACATCAACTGGCCACCGAGATCGTGCGATTTAACCCCACTAGACTATTTCTTGTGGGGTTTTCTTAAATCACAGGTCTACGCAAACCAACCACAAAACACTGATGCCCTCAAAGTCAACATACGCCACGCCATCGATGAAATACAGCCCGATTTGTGCGCCAGAGTCATTGAAAATTGGACTTCTCGTATGCGCGCCACCCAGCGAAGCCGAGGTGGACATTTGACCGATATTATTTTCCATACATAATGCCTTCGAATACTCTTTCAAACAAAAAATAAATTTCATTTATACCTCTCACACAACTTGCTTTATTTCATTTTAAAGATCGAGCGCGCTTATTGGCGGACCCTTTATCTACAAATGCAACTATATCTGCAAGAGTTACTAGAATATCTATGTGGATCATATTATGTAAAACTCTATAGTATGGGAGCTCTAGCAACATTTCATGTAATAATGGCAGAGCTAAATTCATGAAAAGTTTCCCAATAATTTCCCAATCGACCGTAGTAGTAGGGGCAGTTTGTTTCCTGATTTATCTTCTATGGATTTTTATTTCTGGGGTTGCATAAAGGACCTAGTATATTTATAAGATTCGACCAATATTCCAAGAAGATATATGATAACTCGAATTGGTAATTGGTAGAACACAAATCGATGCATTCAATACAACGAAAAACAATTTATGATTAATGTGAACGAACAATTAATTTATAAGATTTTTGATTGTGATTATTAATATTTTTACAACAATTTTAGAACTGTCAGATAAACTTTAATTATACTAAATCTTATTTTCATAGATCATGGCATACTTTGCTATAAATTAATACATATACATATTCAGGTACAAAAATTCTAAAATTAAGAAAATGCAATATACAGGTAATTTTGTAGTTAAGTTTTGTAGGTAAGTTTTAAGATTTATTATTCATATTAGGGCAAGCTAGTTGACACTGACAGTCTTCTACTATTTTTGCGATAATTTTATAACTGAAAGGGATATCGACCTCCGGATTATTTTCTATTTTCTTTAGTTAAAGGGCTATTTAACATATTAAAAGAAGCGATAGGGTTGCATTTAATTTTTTTGAGAAAACGTAAAAGTTGTTGAATTATAAATCGGGTTAAGTAGCCCTTTGTGGTGAGCCATCATTTGTTAAATTCGGGTAGGGCAAACTCTAAAATTTTAAACTTAATTTAGATTCTGGAACAGATTCCAGAAACTGTATTTCCAACCTACATTATACTGAAGATATTTGGAGCAATTAACAATTTACTGAAACACCATAGCAAATGCGTTATCTGATAGCTCACTATGGTATCGATGAGGTAAAACTATAGATGATTTCATACAAAACTATAGATTTCAAAACTATAGATGACGCCAGTCGAGGTGTCTTGATATGTTCATCCCTTAGCAACCTCTATTTTAAAATCTTAAATGAAACTACCCCAAGTGTTATACATCATTTGAAAACCCTTTTCATTGCGAACACAGTACTGCATATTTTTTTTAAAATCCGATAAGGTTTTAAAAAATTATTCATACTGCACAATAAAATTTGCCAACCCCTGTAATTGAAAAGCCACAAAATATTTGCAAATTCGCTGGGACTCGTCGATTTTTGTTTTAGGAGGGGACATTTTTGACAGTCACGGGGTCTTGATATATTCATCCCCTTAACCACTAGCAACCCCAATTTTAAAATCTTAAATGGAACTACCCCACGTATTACACATCATAAAAAGCACTTTTCATGCCGAATATAGCAGTGCGTCATTTTTGGAAATTTGTTGAGATTTTACAAAATTAATTTAAAAACATTTAAAAACTTAGAAATTAAAAGAATGACTAGCTGATAAATTTGTTATTTTATTAAGTATGCAAAATGTTCACCATTTCTCTCCATGCAATAATAAAGACGGTGCTGACATTCCTCGTGCACTTTTTCAAAAGTTTCTTGCCTGATATCCCTGCACGTAGTTGTTATACGATTTTTTAGATTTTCAATGTTTGGTATCGGCGTTTTGTAAACCACTGATTTGTGATACCTTCATAGGGAAAAGTCATTTGGACTGAGATCAGGAGATCTCGCAGGCCCCTATGGCACCTCTTCTTCCTATCCACCTGTCAGAGAATGTGACATTCAACCACTCACGCACAAGTCTAGCGTAGTGCGCAGGTGCACCATCTTGTTGAAAGTGGATTAGGTCTTCTTGGAGTAAAGGATTTCCGTGCTGATCCACTTGATTTTCCATTCAGTGATGTGCATCAATTGTATCCCATATTTAAATAAACCTCGCCCATAAGAGAACCGTTTATAAGTAAAGGACCTATTATGGTGTTGCCTAAAATTCCCACCCAGACATTTACTTTTTGGGGGTACTGAATATGGCAGTTGACTTATTCAGTTTGCTTATTCACTTCACCATTTAGGAAAAAAGTACATTCAATATATATTTAAGTAGATTGGGTAATCTATGAATCTGTTCTGACATTATTTCCACGAAATTGCGATCTTCAATCAGGATCATCCTCGTACAGTTCTTGAAGTACTTGCAACTTATAAGGATGAAACTTATGGATTTTTGTTACCTTGTGTATTGAACGAATCGATAATCCAGTTTGATTTGAAATTTTTTAATGGATGTAGTTCGATCTATCACAAAATTACCCATCACTTCAATCTGCGCTGCGTTATCTAAAACTCTAGGCTGATTTCGTTTAGCATTGCCTACAGATCCAGTTTCCTTGAACTCTTGCAAAAGCTGTAGCAAAAATATTTCTATTTCAGTGGCTCTCGTTAAATATTTGCGCTGGTCTCCGCGCACATTCATTACTAGCATGGTAAATCAAAACCATTTCAATTCTTGCTGCTATGGAATACACCATTGTATTTTAAGTATACTTGATCATCGTAGTATTTAAAGACCAACTGTAACACTAATAGGTAGGTACTTAGGGAATATGTTTTCACGTTCCGTCACAAAAAAGACACAAGCTCACTTTGTTTTTTACAAAGCTCACATTGTTTTAAACATTTAAAGGGCTGTTGTCAGGCAAGAAACTTGAAATAGTTCGCGAGGAATTTCAGCTCTGTCTTTATTATTGTATGGAAAGAAATGATGAACATTTTGAACACTTACTGAAATAACAAATTTATTAGCTAGTTATTACTTTAGTTTTTAATTTTTTAAATGTTTTTACATAATGATGCAGTTTACATAATGATGAATTTTACAAAAATGATGCACTGCTTCATTCGCCATGAAAAGTATTTTTTTATTATGTATACGTATACACGTATACACGTATACACGTGGAGTAGTTCCATTTAATATTTTAAAATTGGGGTTGCTATGGGTGAGGAGGATGAATATATCAAGAACCCCTGACTGTCAAAAATGTACCCTCTAAAATAAAAATTGACGAGTCCCGGCGAATTCTAAAATATTTTGCGGGTTTTCAATTACATACAGGGGGTGGTAAATTTTATTGTACTTACAATTTGAATAATTTTCTAAAATCTCATCCGATTTCAAAAAACCGACCAATGGCGAGTCGGACTCGCGCACAAAGGGTTCCGTACCATGATCTATAAAAACGGCAAAAAACTATTCTATTGTATGGGAGTCCCACTTAAATATTTATTTTATTCTGTTTTAACGTCTACCTGGTGCCGTTATCAATATCGAGCAAAAACGAGCAGAAAATATCACGTTTGTTGTATGGGAGCCCCCCTTAAATATTTGTTTTATTTTAATGTAATTATTTATTTTTAAAGTGAATACCTATATAACTAAATATTCTGTGAATATTTCAAGCGTCTACCTGTTGCCGTTATCAATATCAAGCAAAAACGAGCAAAAAAAATCACGTTTGTTGAGCCCCCTTAAATATTTATTTTATTCTGTTTTTAGTATTTGTTGTTATAACGGCAACATAAATACACAATCTGTACAAATTTCAACTGTCTAACTGTCATGGTTCATGAGTACCCAGTTCGTATACCACCATCATATACACAGCATCCGGACCAAGCTCACGGCACTTTATATAACAAGTATAATATATGTTTACATCCTGGCTAAGCACCTTGAATATTCTTAATTTCTAGCGCCTTCTCATCGGTTAGTATCTTACGAAAAATATACACTGCAACGCAAAAATTAAGGTTATACACTTTGCCATCTGATTTAAATTTCGAATAATTTAAAACCTGACTGGTCGAATTTCAATATTTTTTTAGACTGTCTTTTGAATTATTATTAGCAAAATATTTGATTGTGGCGCAATTTAATTATACAGGCTAAAATTATACAGGAGTATGTGTTGCTAAGGGGTTTTTATATGAAGTATGCCAAGTAGGCGACAACTGTCTGACTGACATTTCAGGACATATGAAGACATGCTCAATTGGGTTTAGATCTGGAGAAACAGCTGTGAGCCTGAGGTGATTAAAAACATTATATTTCAGCGTACGAATGACATTTTGTGTTCTTTGCCTCTCCATAGATCATTAAAAAATGTTATTCTCTTTGCTATGGGACTAACATATCATGGATAACATCTTTAGCATACGTTTTACAATCATTTTATGCTTACAAATGTACATGGTGTACGATGCCCAAGGGCTATTTCAGCCCAAGCCATTATGGTTCCACCACCAAAAGGGTGCACTTGTTGTACACCCAAGTAGCGAGGTGTGTCTCTTGGTTTCCACTCTCGAACTCTCCTAGAGTCACATATTGGTAGGGGAGAAGATAACCTCCGACTGATCACGTGACAGTTTACATATGAAGAACGTCAGTCAATAGTATGAGTTTTAACCCCAAATTCTGTCTGCATGAGTGAGTGTGTGTGGGGGTGTGTGCGCATGTGTATGCATATGTGCATATGCGTGTGCGCATAAAAATGAGTTTTGACCATTTCAAACTGTTTACCTGGGCGAGTGTTTGTGATGGAAGGGGGATTCAGGTCTGTGAGCGTTACCTATCGTGAGAAATGATAGTCATAATTACGATTTTTGAATCTAAGAATTATATGTGAGGGATCAAAACGGGGAGACTGATAACTATTTATTGGCCATGAGAAAACTACCTGTTGTTTACGTGAAACCCTTCTACTGAACGTCTCAATAAAAAGCCGGTCAGAATAATGAGTCTCGCTGCTAGAATGTTTGTGAATGTTGTGTGTGTGTGGTGGGAATTGATACGTCTATCATAGGGTATAAATCTATTTCACACTCTTAGGATTACCCAGATTGAACGACGGCGACGTGGCTATGGCGACCTCTCCATCCTTCGAAGTATTAATTAATGAGAGTTCTTTATCTTTTACATAACGTACTTATTTTATTCGTACACTCATTCAATCAATGTTTGTGGTCCTGTAGTCCTTTTCAGAATAATGGGAAACAATTGTACGAGTGACACTCCATGCGTCATTCTCTCAGGATTGTTGTGGAAAAGAACGTACTCACGAAAACTTTCAATAGTCTGTCAAACTAAAACTTTCAATAAACTGTCACGTGATCAGTCGAAGGTTATCACGTGACCAATGGTGGTAATTACGGAGGTATTAGATAGTGCTCTCACTCTTCCCCCCTACCAACATGAATTACAGTGTGTTAATTAGAGTACTTGCCGCATCTATCCTTACTGTAAGTTCACATTCCCCATACGTTAAAAATACATGTTTGGGCGTCTGCAGCGCAAAAAGAAGGGGTTTTTGAGCTTCGTGGCCATTGAAACTTTTACTCGGCATTCAAAAAGGAATACTTTCCACCAGGTTTGGGAAAAATTCACCGGGGTCCTTTGTCTCATTAAGCTGCCTTCTAGCAGTTATCCCTAGATATTTTAAGGCCAGCAGCAGCGGTTAATCCTTGTCGTAGTATACTGTTGAAAATATTTCTGGTTTCCTTCTAGCTACAAGAAACGGAATTGTAGTTTCCGATGTCGACCTTGTTCTGGAGGTCTTTAAGCCAAATATACTCCTCTATTTCTCCGTGTATAATCAGTAAAACATTTTGCTACTAATAATTTAAAATGTTAAAGATGTAGCTATAATCCAAAAAATATTGAAACTTGGCCAGATGTTAAATAATTCGATATTTTAATCGCAAGGAAAAATTGGTATCCTTTAATTTTGATTTGCAGTGTATTATACTGAAACTCGTTATCGTTGAATGTAATTATAGAGAATTGTATCATCAATTTAATACTTTATTTGTACCAATTATGACAGACTGTCTTAGGTCTACTGTGCACTATCGCAGAGATAACAGATAACAGTATATTTATATTAATGTTGTTAAGTGAATAGTTTAAAGATACTCGTATATATATTATGCCAGTACACCACCATTATAAACATGATGCTCTTAATTGAAATTCTCGTTGCAATAATTTCATTAATATTTGCCTATAAATGGTATGAATATTATAAATTGAAGGCGAAGCTGCGGTGGCTGCCAAAGGTTCCTGGATGGCCTATTATTGGAAATGCTCTGGAATTTGGAAAAAGTTCAGGTGAATAAATGCCTACTATTTATAAGTTAATAAAGGTATAAACACATAATACACAGATGTACAAACGTAAATATTTCTGTCTTTATAAGAAATTTCTACAAACGACATTTCTTTAAAAATTATTCAATACTTTTTGTGATAACGAGTATTAACGCTTAGTAAAATATTGTATAAAGAAAACGCATAGTAAAAAAACAAGTGAACATCTTCTGTGTTTATTATGTTCTTGTAAAAACAATGGCTGCTAGAACTTGAACCTTAATTACCTATGATTAAAAAGAAATACAATAAATACAGTCCATTATTACAACTCACATTGCGTGGATTTGCTTAATGCAATGGCATCTATTTCGTCTGAAATACTTTTGCCGGATGTATTGTTTTTTGTGCTATATTGTTCATTGACTCTCCGGTGTTGCGGCTTTTTGTCTTTGAACTATGGCTGTGGTTGTAATGGTGGATTTTGCAGGTGAATTAGTATTTCAGTTAGTGTGTTAATTATTACAAAAAGCTGAGGCTCATAAGCTTTCATTGTTATATTTTATTGTTGTTTTCTGTCTAATGCCTCTTTTGATTGTCTTTTGTCATTTTTGTTTTCATGCTCTTTTATTCATGTTTTTTGTTATTGCCTTGCACATTATTATTTTTGTGTTTTTTATTTTGTTTATGTTTCTATTTTTGTTTTTTTTTCACATTCATTTTGTTAATAACTATGGGGTTGTACGCTGGGTTAGGTGTAGACATAGTTTAGGGCCATTATAACAACGATAACAACGCAAATATATAGCATATAGCCATTATAGTCATAGTGGCAACGTGGTATAATAAATGTATTTCTTTCCGGTACATTATTTTCCCATTTCTGTTCCCTACTATCCCACGAAACCGTCCACCTAAGATTTGAACTTTAGTCTGGTCGCCACATACACTGAGCTCGTAAAGTTTGGAATAAATTCAATTAATCGTTATTGAAGGATTTTCACAGGAAATCCTCGGACACGTCAACTTTATTTTATAAAATGTCACTTTTTTCAGCCATCGATTTTTTTTTGTTTTGTTAGTTTTTGAGCTATGACGTCATCGACAATTTTTTTAAATGACAACCTATATTTTTTTTCACGGATTTCGATAGAGCACATTTTTCTGAGTGCGAATATGTCAAAAACATAGTACCTTTAACATTAAAGTGTTCGAGATATTCGGTTGCAAAGTTTTAAGAATGAATTATACAAGCGATGACCAAATGCTAATCATTTATCAAGAAAGCGCAGGAAAAACAACAGTTTTGACAGTTGTCACAATTTTGAAGTTTTTCCTCGCAAGTTTGTGTTTTAATCAGTTGAATAATATCATTAAGTAAGTTGATTAATCATTATTCCATCATAATTCATTTTATTTAAAAATGGTCCGTCGTTTGAGTGAAAGGGAAAGAATCGAAATTTTGATGATGATCGGTTACGGGGACAGAGCTCGCACACAAGTAGAAGTTTGCCGTTTATTTAATAGCAAATATCCAAACAGAGAACCAATTACACAGTCCACCGTTAGCAAAATAGAACAAAAGTTTTTAGAAGTGGGTCATACGAGAGATCGCCCTAGAACGGGTCGTCCACCAGTGCAACAAGATGTTAAATTGAATGTTCTACTAGAGCTTCAAGAAAATCCCCATTTACCCACCCGCCAAGTGGCGGCAAACAACGGAATAGTTTAAAGCTCCGTCTTGAAATATTTGAAATTGAACAAATGGCATCCGTATAAAGTGGTTTTGGTCCAAGAGTTAAACGAAGATGATCCTGACCGTAGGTTACAGTTTTGCCAAACCATGTTGCAACGCCTGATTGATGACGACGGATTTTTACGCAATATTGTTTTTTCTGATGAGGCTACCTTTTATCTCGACGGCACAGTTAACCGGCAAAACTGTAGATATTGGTCTCCTGAAAATCCACACTGGAAAATGGAAACTCGTAGTCAGTTTCCACAAAAAGTTAACGTTTGGGCTGGTATTGTAGGTAATCGTATTTTGGGCCCATTTTTCTTTGAAGGCGTATTAACAGGTGAAATATATTTAGAATTTTTAAGAGACGACTTAGTCCCTGCACTTGCGGTACTTTACCCAAATGACGTAGATCCAGATCTGCCCCATCACACGATATGGTACCAACAAGACGGTGCACCACCCCATTTTGCAGTGATCGTTCGCGATTATTTAAACCATGTATTTCCTAACCATTGGATTGGTCGCAGGGGAACTATCGAATGGCCCCCTAGATATCCAGATCTCACTTCCCTAGACTACTTTTTATGGGGCTATTTAAAGAGCAAAGTCTATTTCAATAGACCAAATACCATCGAAGAATTAAAGGACAGAATTCGCAATGAAATTCGAATCATTAAACCCGATACTGTTGGTAAGGTTCTGCAGGAGTTTCAGTGGCGGATGGGATATTGCCAGGAAGTGAATGGAGGTCACTTTTTAGGTCACTTTTTAGGAAAATTTACTCTGATTTTATTTTTTACTTTAATTATTTATCATTTATTTGTTAAAATATTTTTTTATTTGTTTAAATTGTTGTTAAAAAATTAAACAGACTACTCCCAAATCTTTCAAAATGTTCGATAAGCTACCAAAATAAATAATATTACTCCTTAATCTTTTAAAATCTAATAAGCTATAAGCTATTAGAATCAATAAGCTATTAAAAATCTTGACCCGCCCGATAGCTTATGCATGGTGCCATGGTACATTTTATAAACTTTGCAACCGAATATCTCGAAAACTTTAATGTTAAAGGTACTATGTTTTTGACATATTCGCACTCAGAAAAATGTGCTCTATCGAAATCCGTGAAAAAAAATATAGGTTGTCATTTAAAAAAATTGTCGATGACGTCATAGCTCAAAAACGAAGAAAACAAAAAAAAAATCGATGGCTGAAAAAAGTGACATTTTATAAAATAAGGTTGACGTGTCCGAGGATTTCCTGTGAAAATCCTTCAATAACGATTAATTGAATTTATTCCAAACTTTACGAGCTCAGTGTATAGTCTATTGATTATGTCCTAAATAACAGGGCAATAGGGAACTAAAACATTCACGGGTTTTTATTGCAGGAATCGGTCAATGGGCCATTTAAGAAGGAAAAACTCGGAGTGCTATTAAATTGGAGATGCGCCCTTTTCAGTATTTTCAATATATATCTCGCAAACGAAGCAAAATTCTTTAGATGAAACATTTTGTGAACTTTTGAAGAAATTTGTGTACTTTTTTTTCTATAAAGCAATGCCTATACCTATCTGATTCAAAAAAAGTTATAGGCAAAAAAGCAAAAAAAAAATCGAAATTTTTGCTTTTTTAAATTTTTATTTCAACATTTTCGGCATAAAAATTTTTTTCAATTTCCAAATAGGCAACTTCGATGGGAAATTCAATATTCTCTGCAAAAAATTGCATATAAAGTATATGGAAATCTTGCTTCTTTTGCGAGATATATTGAAAAACTGAAAAGGGTGCATTTTCACCCCAATCTCCAATTTTCACCCTCTAATTTAATAGCACTTCGCAGTTTTTTCTTCTTAAATGGCCCATTGTCTGATGGAGATGTCCCCGAGGTAGGTAGGTACCTTTGCAGGAATTGATCAATTTGGAACCCTAAAACCAACTTTTCTCCATTTTTGCCTATATCTGGCAAACCGTGATAAATTAAAAAAAAACATAACAGGAAATTTATACAGCATATACAGTGTTATTTTGATCCGATTTTGCTTTACCTTTAAGTTAGTTAGAAAGTTGCATTGTGAGAAATATTCAAAGCCTTTACATTTAGCAACTCCAAAAAGGATCTTGTTGAGTGAGTCAGTGGATAATCTATCACACTAGTCGGTAAATTAGATGTGGACATATCAGGAGTTTCTAGAGGTAGATCGCTGACGTCATAGCAACAGATTTCAGTTCAACTGTTTGATTTGATGGTTTGACGTGGTGGTGGTTGATCCGTTGACCAGTTGCATAGTTGACGGTAAAAATTCATCGTCACCGAAAACATCTCGGTTAAAAGGTTCTGTGCCAGAAACTCTAAAACCTTTCATTATGTTTATAGGAGTGGTTGCTAGTGGTAACGCTTCTCCAACTAAAGACGAGATGTCATAAATTGTCATAGACTTTCCAGGGTTACTTCGCAGCCAACTATCTTGAGGAGCAGAAGATAAATATTTTTTAAACGGCCCATATACACTCCTGTCCAATGGCTGGAGCGGTGTAAACAATGGGGTGGAAAGGTTTATAGTAGTTTATAGTTTTTATTGCTAAATGGCACTCATGATTGCCAACAACAAAAGAACTGGGTTTTCTTTCGATGACTTAACATGAGCAACGAAGTGACTCATAAATTTGTAAAATTCTTCTACCGTCATCCAGCCAGAACAATTGGCTGAATGAATGGCAATTGAAGTGGTCATGAAATTTTTCTGGGAAATAGAAACATAATACGCGTACAATTTCCTATCGCACTTACGGCAATACATACGGTGACCACCTATTTCACTTGAAGTAATGTCACCTACCTGCTTCGTTCCTTTTGCAGCAATAACCTTGCATACTCTCTGCAGTATGCAAGTTACCCCTGTCTCGTCGAGGTTCCATATTTGTGCAACTCTGAAATTGTATATATCTCTTACGTTAGCTAGTTTATCAAAAAAAAAAGAGAAACTTTGATTTTACTAAAATTCGTTGCTCTTGTAGTTGCAAACTTGTAGTTACTGGAATTCTAATAGAGAGATGACTATTTATTTTAAGAAATATTGTTAGCCAATCTTCCTCGGCAGATTCGTTTCGCTTCCAGGAATCAGGAGCTTCCTGGAAGGAAGCTCCTGATTCCTCATTTTCCTCATATCATGAGGAAGATGAGGAAGCTTCCTCATACCTCATAGGAAGCTTCCTCATATCATGAGTGTGCGTTGACGCACACTCATAAGCCAATTTACGGACTTTCTTAGGAGTCAAACCAAAATAAATTTTTGAAGCGTGTTTTAAGTATAGTTGAATACTTGCTGGCTGACTGACTGCTGATCATTAAAAACTGAACGTTGCTATAGCCTACATTAGCCAATGTGATACGAGCTTCGGAATCTCTTACCTTCTTTACCTATCTATAGAGAGTGACGTGACATATTTAGAGCAATTGCCACTGAACGAATGGCCTCCTTATTATGTACAACTCTGTTTTCTGCCTCTTTCATGTTCTTTGGAAGTAGAATCTCGTTTCTCGAATCTGTTTTTTTCTTGTACGTACCCATTCTAAAAATAAAAACGTGGGTCTTTAGGAACAGGGCACATATAGCGGGGTAGGTAAGATTTTGCCCCGATGAAATCCTTACAATTTGCTGGATTTTTGCCATTTTGTCTCAACAGATAAAAAGGGTAACAAGTACCTCATACCTTCGTCACTATAATAACCTAGACTGCAATGATTTATTTGATTTATTTGTAAATTTCAGCCGGTTTCTGATAATAGTTATTTGAAATTAAAGCAAGAGGTCGAAATTTACTTACGTGCTTAAATTATAAACACTCAGAAATAACAACAACACCAATGTCTATTGCTTGACTGTCTGCGTATAACTGACCTTCACAGTGGTTTCTAGAAGCCTACACATGATACGGGGTTCCCAACTTTTGAATTCTGGAAATATTTGGTGTTACAACTTACCCCGTGTTACAACCTGCCCCGGAATCCCCTAAGGTGAAAGATTTAGCGTTTCAAGAACGACCAACAACTAGAAAGATTTTATAATAGAAAATACAATCCACAGTAAGTCAGACACGCGACAGACTTGAGCGTTGTATAGAGAATAACGGCAAGCAGGTTGAACATCTGGTTATTCATTAGACCATCTTTAGAACCTTTAGAACATACTGGGTTAATCAGGCCAGTTGAAAACAAAGCAAATGGTTTCCATCAATTGCATAGAAAGCAATGGGAAAAAACAGAAAGTTTGTCTGTATTTAAAACAGCGCAACCCAGCTTCCGCAATGATAAAGTAAAAAAATTCTCTTTTCCTCCACACTCCACTCCAAACTTGTTGATTCTGTTAAGCCAAATCGGGGTAACCGCCATTTCTCTTTACAAATGTTTACCTTCCCCCCACCACTTATGCAGAACATTTTAAGACCAAAATTATTCAAAATTTTACGAACATTACCAAGAACATATTTTCAGTATATGAGGCATACACAGCAAATTAACGAGATATGTTTTTTCTAATTTTACGTTACTGAAACGCCCTCTAACGGTAATCTTATAGAACTTAAAATAATTTTCAGCGTCTTCTCTGATCCACTTTTGTACTAGATTTTTTCCCAACGTTCTATGTTATACAGTTCATCATATTTATATGGACGGCATCCTCTGTTAGTGACTGCCAAACTGCCAAAAATAACTATTCGCACAGGAACAAACTTTATTTCGTACAGCAAGACATATACAAATGTGATGTTATCGAAGATCCTGTGCCTGTTTGTTGGGTCTTTATTTTTGTGCCTTCATTCTGACGCGTAGGTAACATAACGATTAGATTATGTTACGAAATGTAAACAAGGCTAAAATAAATATAATTTATAAAGTATACAATGTCATAACTCGCGGTAAACGTTTTGTATTTGTATTGCTCAATAATTCAACTGTAAGTTGTAATAAATCCATTTAATATCGTGTCAGATATAGCATTTGACAGTTTTTAGAAAACTAACAGAAACAATGAATAAAAAAAGTAAATTATCACCAAATTTCTAAAATACTTCTCATATTTGTTTCTGTAGACATCATACATGATCTGGAGAGGTTGGTGAAGACGTATGGCAAACTTATAGATTTGGATGCTCTCCTGGATCCTAATATCTTTACAGCTGATTACGACTTCCTGGAATTTCTTTTAGGGACTACTGCAGTTCTGAACAAATCTGATGACTATCGGCTAATGCGTGGATGGTTGAGTACTGGACTACTGACTAGTGACGGTAAGACAACTGTTTCGATAAAAATATGCTCACCAATAATAATAATATATGTCAATATCAATTATTGAAGAAATTTTAATTTCTTCTATTACTATAATATTAAATTTTATATTGAAGGGAGACGAAGCTCATTGGGGATGACATGAATATTTGAAGGGAAAACTTGTTTTAGTGAATATTAAGCATTAACTAAAAAAAATGTATATAATGCTGATCAGAGTAAGGGTCAAAATCAAGGAAACCAGAGCCTTGATACATTTAAGGAATTTTTATTAAAAAATTAACTTATCACTTTAACCACAGCAATATCATATATCCAAAACTTGTCGGAAAAATGTATTAACAGCTGGTAGCGTTGGATCAAGTTGCTATTGCTAACACAATTTAATATGCATTTTTAGTATTCAGTATCAGGTAAAGCTCTATCGATGTCCTCCTCGTTGTCAGCTGTCATTGTTGTGTTGGCAGCTGACCGGACAAAGATTTCGTAACGGAGGTCGTGTATTGTGCTGTCAGTTCTTCCTCCATACATAGTCACAAGAAGCTTATTTACAGCCGAGCTAATCTCTTCAGGGATGGCATCAGATTGCAGGAAAATGGTAGCTACATTAACCAGCTGTGGATGAATTTTAAGAACTTCTAGCATCTTCCTTTTTCTGTGCCAGAAAAGAGCACCTCTGCCGCTTTTCTGGAAGAACACATTGTCCATAGTTGAGCCCAATCCATTTAAGAGTACTAACAAATCCACATCCTCTCCAACTATGATTACTTTTTCATGAGAACTGCTCATGTCCAAAGCTGTATTTACGATAAGGCACTCTACGTCCTCTATGGCTCTCTTGGTTTGAATCCCCTGGTTTTTAACTTCTGAGCAAAGTAAATCGATTAGGCATCGCTTGTTTGATTAGTTATCGTCGGACAGCAATTTCTCCTGGGGCACCTTAATCACGGTAGAATCTTGAAACAGTATGTCGCTGCATGACGAGACTGCATACCGACGGAACCATTCTGCAGTTTTGGTGCTCCCTGCAGCCCCATTTTCTGGATAGCCGTCAAACACAACTGTCACATTCATTCCAAAGTGTTTTAATATATAACTGATGTAAGCAGCTATAATTGCTTTAAATAAAAAAGTTAGCTTTGATCAGTCGTATCCACATATCACCTGCAATATATGGGCAACTGCTGTGATTAAGGTTGTAATACAACGTACAGTTAAATTTTCAGAGCACAAGATATCAAGATTCTTGTTAACCTCAAAATGCAACGTATTCATTTTCAGTGTAACTAGTAATCATTTGACAACGGTTGAGGTGTGAACATCCTGCTTAAACAGGAATTTATTAATCAGTGGTATTTAGAGGATCAGTTTGTTTGCACTTCGCGAAATTCTCAGATATGACATTATTGAAAACGTGCTTGCTTTGAATGATGGTGTGCATGTCGATTGTACCTAGCAGTACAGATGAAGAGAATGAGCCAGTTGTTTCATCATACGTTTGTATTGTATCGGTTCTATCTTTGTTTCTAAACTTCATGTTACTTGTTCCATATTAATAATGCAATGTTTGTATTATGGTGCTTGTTTGTTCTCAAAACAACCTGTAATAAATTCACAGTAAACCCGCAAAATGCAAAAAATATATTTTTTAAATCTCCCTTTTGGGAAAAATATTTTATTTAATAGAATATTGTAAAATAATATTAGTAAGTAAATGATAGCCTTACAGTATATTCTTTTCTTCTTCTTTTGGCTCGTAACTCTTGGTGGGTTTTGGCTTGCTTGACTATGTTCCTCCATCTGGTTCTATCTATCTCTATTCTCCTCTAGTTTCCTATTCTTAGAGTTTAGAGTTTTTAGGTCTTCCTCCACATCGTCTATCCACCTTTTCTTAGGTCGCCTTTTCGGTCTTGTGTTTCCATTCAAAATTCTTTTCACAATTCTCTCTCCCTGCATCCTGTATACATGTCCTAACCACCTTATCCTTTGACTTTTTATGTATCTGACTATATCCATTTCTATAAGTGCATCAATTTCATGATACATTCTTATTCTCCACATACCGTTTTCATACACTGGGTACATTCACCTATATTCTTCCAAGGATCTTTCTCTCAAATATTCTCAATCGATTTTCATCGTTGTTTGTTAGTGTCCATGTTTCACATCCATAGGTTAATACTGGCCTTATAAGTGTTTTATAGATTGTGATCTTAGATTTTCTATTTAGTATGCTGCTCCTTAATAATTTTAAATAGACATAATAGCATTTATTTCCTTTTAGGATTCTTGCGCTTGTTCATCTTGGACGTTACCATTATTGGTAGTTTTGGTGCCATGGAAATTGAATGTCTTGCCGCTTTCAATCTGACGGCCGTTTATATTAATATTTGGTAGTTGTATTGGGGGATTCCTGCAGCAATACATATATTTCGTTTTGTCTCTGTTCACTTGAAGGCCTCCTTTATTTACCTGTGGCTCAAGATCTATGGCTGTTTGAGTCAGGGATGCAAGGTCCCGTGCAATTATTGTAATATCTTCCGGATACCCAAGTGTGGTTTCATTTACGATGCTTCCAGTTCTATTAGTTACTACTATATTAGTTGCGATACTCCAGTCCCATACAGTATATAGTAAACATTTTACTTGGATATAATATGTAACAATTTAGATACAAAATGGAGATAAAATATACACATTATATTTAGATATAAATTTAATGTGTAACAATATCGCCGGTGGTCGTTCTCATGTTCGTAAGACGTTGCTGAAAATGTTGCTGCGTATTGTGTTTCTCAGCTTCTGCCGAGGCTTCTGCTTCAATACTTACAAACAGTATTATCTCTTAAGCATATAGTCAAAATTCCAGTAAATACTTTTATAAATTCTTCGCGCTGGTCAAGTTAACTCACTTGGTAAATATGATTTGTTAACCTGAAGGCTAACATGGATTGATTTATGTTGAAACAATTTGTCTCTTTTAGGTCCAAAATGGAGACATCGTAGGAAGATGATAACACCGGCATTTCATTTTTCTATATTAGAACAATTTATACCTTATTTTGATCTAAATGGAGACATACTCGTACAGCAACTAGAGAAAGAATTGGATAAAGATGGCATTGATATATTCCCATTCATTAACTTATATTCTCTAGATATAATATGTGGTAAGTATTACATCAATACATTATATAGCGAAGGGTATGCAGAAAATACACTAGCAGGATAAAACTATTGATTAATTATAAAATATTGGAAAGGGCTGGAACTTTTGATGTAACTGTAACACTCGGAGTAGTTTCCACAAACACCAAAACACTTTCACTTCGCTCTAGAGCGAAGTGAAAGTGTTTTGGTGTTTGGGGAATTATAAAATGTCCAATATTCTACAGGATATTATTCGCAAGCGTCTTTAATGGACACTATTACTTCACAGGGGTATTTAGTGAGTATTTAATTTATCCCGCTATGATGTGATTATTTATACCCGTATGATTGCAAATTAAATTAATTAAATTAAAATGTATATGGGATATATATTTTAAAACCGAATTTGAATATGAAAACGCAGCACTAACAAAAGATGGAAGTAAAAAGGCGTACAAAGACTGGAAGAAAAAATTCTAAAAATAAAAATGTATGTTATCTAAACCAGATGCTTTTTTATTTCTTCAAAAATGTTCAGCTTCTTGATATTAATAAATCTTAAAATTACTTTTCACAATATATATATATATATATATATATATATATATATATATATATATATATATATATATATATATATATATATATATATATATATATATATATATATATATATATATATATATATATATATATATATATATATATCTATATATATATATATATATATATATATATATATATATATATATATATATATATATATATATATATATATATATATATATATATATATATATATATATATATGTATATATATATTTTGTGAAAAGTAATCTTGGGTTTGTAGCATTTCATTACATAGAGAAATAAGCAATAGACGAATAAGAAGGAAGACACACTTACCAGTGCTATATCTGGACATACATACGGAAACGAACCACTATACACACGGAAACAAACCACTTAGAAGTTGTATAAGTTCTTTCACCTTTATTGAGGATCTTCAGAGCAGTGTACGATTTATTTCATCGATCATTTATACTTGAATTTAAAATATTAATACTCCAACACTTGCAGTGACGTTTTATGACATTAGTTTTTGACGGAACTCAAATTCTTAGAATACACAAACCTAGTCTACTATTTATATTTGTTCTATTTGAACATATTATATACAAAAGCATTAGGCATACAGTTATCCAGAAGATGTTAAACTTTAAAATGCATAAAATCTTGTTGAACCTATTGAAAAACAACTACTTCCTCCAACTATATGCGGGAGAATATTGAATTACATATACAATAGAGTTCTGAAGCATTCAAAGAGGGAGTGATACAGAAATTGCTTGCTTAGTCAAAACTAAAATCATTTGTTGGTCTTATGTGTTAATTGTTTCTTCGAAAATTCGAAAAAAATCCTATTTTCACCTTGGATATATTTATTAGCTTTGAAATTCTCTGCTATTCATATTTGTTCTGTGAAAAGTAATCTTGGGTTTGTAGCATTTCATTACATAGAGAAATAAGCAATAGACGAATAAGAAGGAAGACACACTTACCATGCGAACATTTTTTTAATAGATAGCTGATGTTTTTCTATCAAAATATTTTATGTTCAAAAATGTTTTAAAAATATTTCTTCTATGAGAAAAATAAATATTTTCAGGAATGTTTTAAGGATGTCCAAAAAATAATCAGTTTACTGAGTATATTAATATATTTCGAGGATCGTTAGGTAGGTAGGTTCCTGATTAAAAAAATATGTTGCCTAAAACAACACGTCATCACGTTACTTGAAGTCTCGGAGCCAAAATGGAATCAGGCCACCAATGATGCTGACGTCCTTATTGTGAAGACTGCTGTGGGACAATCTACTAACAGTTCTGTGGCTGTCGTTGGTAAGAATGTGGCACTCGCTGTCCTTTTGATAGCTTCCACTCTTCCCACCCAAGACATCCTGCCGCTGACACCCGGTCGAGGGAATATCAAAACAATGGCACTGTCCACTCAAGAGATGCAGCAGCAAGGTTTTGAACACATCCTGTTCTTACATTCATTTACCGGCTGCGACACAACATGTAACTTTTAGGAGAAGCAAGGTGGGCTTCTCAAAATGGTATTTGAAATCATAAATCATCAAGGAAGCGGCAGTGATCCCTGCTGCTCCAACAAGGATTATGGTAGTGGCAAATATGGATGCTTTGTGGCTATATAGAACAAAGATTGTAGAGAATTTCAAGAGCTTGTATTTCGTATAAGAATTTATTTTCCCTTCGGACGCGATGCACCGTTTTCGACATATAAGCGAAAAACTCAAAAGTGGACCCTCCTTGTGCCCTCCCTCCTCCTTCGGCTCACCTCCTAGACGTCAGGACTTTTAGTATGTTCACCTTCTAAGTACCCTGAACAAGTTTCTGGGGGATTTGCTTAGGTCCCTGCTCACGCACTATACACCTGTTTTATTGACTGGACTAAATAGCCTAATAATAAAAATATCATCTTAAAAAAATCAATTTGAAAACCTTAAACCATTGACTGATCCTTCATTCAACGTGTAAATACACAAAATGAATATAATGGTTCTTTCTCAAATTTCAGAGACAGCTATGGGAGTGTCTGTGAACGCCCAGAAAAATAAGGACTCCAAATACGTAGCGAATGTCCGGGAAATGTGCAGGCTAATATACAATCGCACAGTTTCACTATACAAAAGGTTCGATTTTGGTTACAAATTTTCAATCGATTATTACAGAGAATTGCGGATTATCAAAGAGTTACATGCAGTAACTTACTCGGTTATAGATTCAAGGAGAAAAGAGCTAGAAAGCAAAACAAAACCTGATGCTGCTCCGGATGCACTCGATGTAGGAGTAAAACAGAAGATGGCGTTCTTAGATATACTCCTGAAATCTACTGTCGATGGAAAACCCCTGTCAAGGGAGGATATTCGAGAGGAAGTTGATACATTTAT
The DNA here is from genome assembly GCA_964058915.1 of Tetropium fuscum. Taxonomy (NCBI): domain Eukaryota; kingdom Metazoa; phylum Arthropoda; class Insecta; order Coleoptera; family Cerambycidae; genus Tetropium; species Tetropium fuscum. The sequence goes on from CAXKVY010000352.1 coordinate 159,899, forward strand.
GTTTGAGGTGAGCACTAGAATTTACACCTGGCGCTCACTATTGTGATCTCAGAAATGGTAAGAGATACCCAGTTGGTTAAATTATAGAAAAGTCGCCCTATTTTGTGGCTATCTAAAATATCGAAGATTTCTTCGCTCGTTTTTGAAATATTCGAAAAACATTAAAATATGTCGAATTCTAAAATTTCATTATTATCATATCATTATTATTCCAGCTTCAGTTTGAAAATTGATAACTTGAAATTTATAAGCCTTGATGGTCTGACGTCAATTATTTATTCCTGGGCCTACTAGTGTTTGAGATATGATAGTAGACTATTTTTTATGGACACCGTATCATTTATTTGCCCCCAAAAATGTTTAGTTTCTATAATAATAATAATAATAATAATAATAATAATAATATTTTATTAACCAAGAAGAGATACAAAATTGTACATATGGCAAGTCAAATATACAAAATAAAAATAAAAAATTAAATGAGAAACAAACTGGTAATATGGTAGGGCTACTAAACTATGACAATTTAAAAGTAACAAATATAATACATATAATAATACATGCATATACAATAAACAAACATATGCATCCATGCACGAGTCAGTGTCAAACAGCAAGACAATGAAATCATTTACCACTTATAAAATAATCTACACTATAAAAACCCTAACTGAGAGATATTAATTCATACTAATAACATTCTATGATTTTAGGGACATGACACTACTACGTCTGCTACCAGTTTTGCGATATTTATGCTGGCAAAGCATCCTGATGTTCAAGTAAGTCTACCTACATAGATAGTAGCCTATATAATCATATTAAATACTTTTAAGCTGATGAATCTGAATATAATAACTAGAGCATATAATACTAGAGCATAAACTAGAGCATATAACCAATAAGTCTTATTTGGGATACTGTATAACCTTTTCTGTATCTGCAATAATGGTATTTAGTCTGCTGTCAAATGTACATCCGTGGGATCCTTGATGATGCAAGTGTGGGAGTCTCAATTTCTTCGTTTAGCCTTGGATAAACATAATTTCGATGAAGACACTCTCAGAAGTGGTGCGTTTAGGTACTACCCTTCAGAAACAAAATGGTCGCTGTCGCAAACACGTTTTTTCCCTTTATCTAAGTAATCGTCCGATTTATGAAAACATATTTTAGGCAAAAAAAATTGTAATTCAATTCTACATGGAAAAGGTTGTTGCGAATTTTTTTGCAGGACATACCACTGTCTCAAAAAGTTTACTTTTAGGGATTTTAAATAAGCTTGGGGTACTAAAAATTAAAAGTTGTTCTGTGAACAGCAATCTCACTCAGGTCATCTATTAACGGTGGAAACAATAATAAAGAATATTTTCTACAATAGGTACAGGCATAGGAAACTAAAAAAATAATAATTGAATCGAATTAAACAAAAATGTTTTAATTAGTCGTCATCACTGTCAGTACAAATATAATTTAATCTCAGGTCTTCTTACCTCATCCCCTCATCACCCTCATATCTACAGATCTCAGATCTTAGTACACCTTAATCCATTCGATTGACATATACATGGAGGAGAGCAACGCATTTGAGAGCATGAGCAGCGGCAAAATTCCAATGAAAGCTGTAGCACAGGGCGTGGTACATGCAACTGGCTCGTATCTACTCCCTACTTCCTTCCACCAGAAGTCAGTAGGTCATGGGTTATTGGGATGTTGGAGATGGTCTTGATTTCACTCAAAAGCCTGAAGAGGAGCCCTTAACAAAGCTGGGTTCAAACCAGATTTTGTTGATGGGGGATTATCGCCTTAACATTGTTTTTGTGTACAACCATATCTTCTTCAACCAAAGCTTCTAATAGCTCATCACTTTGATTTAATGTCTTCCACCACTTTTAAGTTGAAGCTAGCTGAACAAACCTTCATACCATGACCAAGGGAAACTCCAAACTCTGGTGTAAGTTGAGTGTATCGCCTAAGTAGTAAAACCACAACATCAGTATCAGGTGAAAATACATGAATGTTTTTGAGTCACCTCTCCATGCTAAGGACGCAGCGTGTAGTACGATCTTAGTGTCCGCCTCCTCCTAGGTACTTGAAAAACTCGATACATCACCACCATGTGATGAAACTGATTTGTGCTTACCTGATTTGTGATGGGAATAACTTACCATGAACTTATTCCCATAGGTAACACCGAATTGAAGATTCTGGTTGGAAAGAAACTCAGTGTCAGTTCATCCTTTGTCTTATCATGGGCCAGTAGTTTATTCATTGATGTACTTTCAATTATTGTTTCTTGTCCGATTTTTTACTAGATTGGGTCTGAGCCTTTTCGCCGACTCTCTCATATCTGTTTTCAATGAATACCACATGGACATCACTATAATTGCTGAATTTTTGACCAATCCATTTGCTGAAGCATACACCGCTTTCACGAAGGTTTTATTTGTATAATATATTTTTGATACAACGGACGGTTACTTAGATAAATGAGAAAAGTATTTGGGATGACGGCCATTTTGTTATTCAGGTGCAGCATCGGAACGCACCATACTCGAGAGTACCATCATCAAAATTATGCTTTGCCAAGGTCAAACGACGAGATTGAGAGCACTCTCAAACTTGCATCATCAGGGAACCCTCGGGAGGCTGTTTTGTACATTTGACAGCTGACTAATTGTTAGACTTCTTAGCTAAAAATAATTCATCATCATCTTATGTCCAAAAGTAAAATTTTTTGCATTCTGTAATTTACTCTCTGATACCCTTGGATATTGTTGTTAGACTATTCCTTTGTAGTTTTGACAAAAGAATCTTCCCTGTTCTCCCTCTTCCGTTTATTTACGTTATCAATCCATGTCGTTTCATCTAAATGTCCTTTATTATTCCTCTCTATCCATCTCCACAGAACCCATTGCTTCGTCTAATCACCAATAGAATTCGAGGCATTTTGGACTTCTCGTCTGAAGCCTTTAAACAGCCTAAATCATCACTAGTTGTCTGGATTCTTGCATCTTTTTGTCTATGACACATTCGTTTTTTAAATTTAAATTACCTCATTTTCATTATTTGTAGGAGAATTTTCAAAAGTATTTAACCTTTCACTCATACCATTTACATCACATTCTTTCAGTATATTTCAGTATATTTTTTTTAAGGAACGTGCTGTAGAAGAGCAGAAAATGATATTTGGTGATGATATAAACAGAAGTGCAACATACAACGATCTGCAAGAAATGAAATATTTGGAATTAGTAATTAAAGAAAGCCTCCGCCTCTATCCTCCAGTGCCAATAGTTGGTAGACGAACTAACACAGACACCGAATATAAAGGTGCATAGTAATATATAAAAAGTCTTAATATTGTTCCCATAAGTTGCTCAAAATGGGTTCTTATTATTCTTAAACTTGTAGGTCATATTATTCCCAAAGATATCAATTGCACTGTTTTTATTTATGGAATAATGAGGGATCCAGACTATTTTGAAGACCCAGATAAATTTGATCCAGACAGACACCTTATCAACCATGAAATCAAACCTTATAGTTTCATTCCGTTCAGCGCTGGACCTAGAAATTGTATAGGTAGGAACTTGAAAAGGAATCGTAAGTCAGATAGTCTGAAAATTTTTAGATTCTTGACAAAATTTCTTGAAGAAAAACTCAATAATTCCAGACATCTAGCCATTGTTCGACAACAAAAAATAACTATTAGGAAATATTTATTTTTGACTCTTAAGTAACTTTTTCTTTATTTTTTTGCATATTTCTTTTTCACATTTCTTTTTCATTTCCTTACAGTTGACAGTGTACAAAAAAATATTTAACTCACAACGACAAAACAAACAAAACGATAATAATTGTTTGTTAAAAATTATTATATTATGAAATATATTCTGAAATTAGTTGTTTGTTATACAGTGCGTTAAAAAAGTAACGGTTATGTGTGAAAATGTTTGCCACCTACATTGTTAAAAGATTCTCCCATATATCCTTTAGCAAAATTTTATTTCCATCAGCCATGTCTCTTTATACTATTAATGTCTCCATCACAATTAACTAACATGGTCGCAAAAGACTGACGAAAGTAGTGATCAGTATATTTTATCGAAATTGAAAAGTTCAAGTAAGTATCCTTATCTGGAGCTTCCAAGATGAATTTAATGATTCGTTCCATCACCAAAATTTTTGAAAATTTTGCCCTATAACTTTCAGCTGGCAGTTGTAATAAGGAAGAAAGTTTTGAACATTTAGATATATCTATATCATTTTTAATCGCAAGGGTTGACTTCAATATTAAGTAATTGGCACTTAAAATTAAGGTTTCAACTTTGAACAAAACTCAAAGGAAGTATGACTGCAATATTTTCTGAGAACGGACATATATTTTCTTGCGATAGTCTATAAATCTATATGCATACTCGTATTTTTCTCTGGATTTTCAACAAGATTTTAAGTTCTATCAATTTTTAAACGATCTGCTTAAAAATTGTAAAATAGTACAAGCCACATTCCTGGACCCAGGACTTTAGAACTTGCTAGCAATCTTCATATTCGTCCAGGAATGTTAGACTTTTCCTGCTACGTATACAATATACTATTTATAAATAACTTATTTATTTTTAGGCCAAAAATTTGCAATACTTGGATTGAAGAGTACTTTGTCAAAGATTTTGAGAAACTTCGAACTTTTACCTACCACTCCGGAGCACAAGCCCATTTTATGTTTAGAAGTAATTCTCAAATCACAAAATGGACTGAGAGTGAAATTAGCAAGAAGAAAATGGTCGAATTAGTTCACTGTGGTGATAATATTGTTCCATATATTTTCTCTGAAATATTGATATTTTGCCATTTCCATTACATAATAAGTCCATTTCCATTTACAATAATTATATGTTTTGTTATCACTAACATATACACTGAGCTCGTAAAGTTTGGAATAAATTCAATTAATCGTTATTGAAGGATTTTCACAGGAAATCCTCGGACACGTCAACCTTATTTTATAAAATGTCACTTTTTTCAGCCATCGATTTTTTTGTTTTGTTCGTTTTTGAGCTATGACGTCATCGACAATTTTTTTAAATGACAACCTATATTTTTTTTCACGGATTTCGATAGAGCACATTTTTCTGAGTGCGAATATGTCAAAAACATAGTACCTTTAACATTAAAGTTTTCGAGATATTCGGTTGCAAAGTTTATAAAATGTACCATGGCACCATGCATAAGCTATCGGCCGGGTCAAGATTTTTAATAGCTTATTGATTCTAATAGCTTATAGCTTATTAGATTTTAAAAGATTAAGGAGTAATATTATTTATTTTGGTAGCTTATCGAACATTTTGAAAGATTTGGGAGTAATCTGTTTAATTTTTTAACAACAATTTAAACAAATAAAAAAATATTTTAACAAATAAATGATAAATAATTAAAGTAAAAAATAAAATCAGAGTAAATTTTCAAAGTGACCTCCATTCACTTCCTGGCAATATCCCATCCGCCACTGAAACTCCTGCAGAACCTTACCAACAGTATCGGGTTTAATGATTCGAATTTCATTGCGAATTCTGTCCTTTAATTCTTCGATGGTATTTGGTCTATTGAAATAGACTTTGCTCTTTAAATAGCCCCATAAAAAGTAGTCTAGGGAAGTGAGATCTGGATATCTAGGGGGCCATTCGATAGTTCCCCTGCGACCAATCCAATGGTTAGGAAATACATGGTTTAAATAATCGCGAACGATCACTGCAAAATGGGGTGGTGCACCGTCTTGTTGGTACCATATCGTGTGATGGGGCAGATCTGGATCTACGTCATTTGGGTAAAGTACCGCAAGTGCAGGGACTAAGTCGTCTCTTAAAAATTCTAAATATATTTCACCTGTTAATACGCCTTCAAAGAAAAATGGGCCCAAAATACGATTACCTGCAATACCAGCCCAAACGTTAACTTTTTGTGGAAACTGACTACGAGTTTCCATTTTCCAGTGTGGATTTTCAGGAGACCAATATCTACAGTTTTGCCGGTTAACTGTGCCGTCGAGATAAAAGGTAGCCTCATCAGAAAAAACAATATTGCGTAAAAATCCGTCGTCATCAATCAGGCGTTGCAACATGGTTTGGCAAAACTGTAACCTACGGTCAGGATCATCTTCGTTTAACTCTTGGACCAAAACCACTTTATACGGATGCCATTTGTTCAATTTCAAATATTTCAAGACGGAGCTTTGAACTATTCCGTTGTTTGCCGCCACTTGGCGGGTGGGTAAATGGGGATTTTCTTGAAGCTCTAGTAGAACATTTAATTTAACATCTTGTAGCACTGGTGGACGACCCGTTCTAGGGCGATCTCTCGTATGACCCACTTCTAAAAACTTTTGTTCTATTTTGCTAACGGTGGACTGTGTAATTGGTTCTCTGTTTGGATATTTGTTGTTAAATAAACGGCAAACTTCTACTTGTGTGCGAGCTCTGTCCCCGTAACCGATCATCATCAAAATTTCGATTCTTTCCCTTTCACTCAAACGACGGACCATTTTTAAATAAAATGAATTATGATGGAATAATGATTAATCAACTTACTTAATGATATTATTCAACTGATTAAAACACAAACTTGCGAGGAAAAACTTCAAAATTGTGACAACTGTCAAAACTGTTGTTTTTCCTGCGCTTTCTTGATAAATGATTAGCATTTGGTCATCGCTTGTATAATTCATTCTTAAAACTTTGCAACCGAATATCTCGAACACTTTAATGTTAAAGGTACTATGTTTTTGACATATTCGCACTCAGAAAAATGTGCTCTATCGAAATCCGTGAAAAAAAATATGGGTTGTCATTTAAAAAAATTGTCGATGACGTCATAGCTCAAAAACGAACAAAACAAAAAAAAAATCGATGGCTGAAAAAAGTGACATTTTATAAAATAAAGTTGAAGTGTCCGAGGATTTCCTGTGAAAATCCTTCAATAACGATTAATTGAATTTATTCCAAACTTTACGAGCTCAGTGTATATATATATAGTAAGTATGGCGCCCGGACTGCAGACCACAGTCTCTCATGGCCGCCTATGGTGTCTAAAGTGAATGCTGGAGATGCACGAGAGAATTAATTCTTTGACATGTCCTGCATTATCATGAAAATGTATTATTTGCACTGATTTATATACTCTTGCGACGATTATATCGAAGCAGTACTCTGGATCCATGACGTCATCCATTGTAAGGGAAATAAACTTTATAGCTGATTTTCCTTGCAATGAACACAATTGTGTCTATACTGGCATTTCTTGGGGCACCTTATGTCGTACAGACAGATTTATATTATATGATCAGTATAGCAATATGGTCACATAATTCCTGTAACGTAACAATCTACCTTATGCAATGTACACGTATCTTTAAGTATAAAATATTAAGTAAATTAAGTGTTTTTTGACTTGACTATTATAAGCAGAACTGAATGTATAAGTTAATAATAATGCATACCCAAAAGGAAAGGGATTTATATCTGGCCTATATTAACTTATTAAATTAAAATATATGGTTTACAGAACTCAACAATTAAGAAAATTATTGAAAAAAAAATATTGCCGCTTTATTCCAACGTTTGTAATGAAATAGTATATAATAGTTATTTATATACCGAGGGTATTAAGTAGATGTTATTGCCCTGAGGGTGACGATCTTACAAAACCCGAGGCCCCTGGCCCTAAGGTTTGTAAGCCATATTAAATTAACTCCCGCGGTGCATACAAACTTTTATGTCATACTAGCTCCTTATTGCATCCACAATATGAATATATTGAGAATATCATAAAAATCAAATTGATGTTGCTAGGGAAATTATGTATTTGTTAATACCAATAAATTTTAAAAACTATTTTTTTGTCTATGGCCCTTGCGGGTACAATGTGCGCTATTGCGTACTTGGTAACTAAGCAAAAAGAAACACAATAATGTACTAGTATATTATAGCAGAGATTAAATGAATACATAATCAATCGAATACACTTAATTCTCGCTCTAAATGATAAACGACATCTACATAAACTGTATTGAAAATGAGGGTTCTAATGAGAATTCTAGATGGAGCTGTAATGCAGTTTTGTCATTATTTCATTCATAAATTATGCTCCGCGTTTTAATTTTCCACTTGAATAACGACGAAGTCCAACCCCAGCCGGTTTATCTAACTATGAATGTTGTCAAATTTACATGGCAAGTTCAAGTAAACGTATTATTTGAATAAACGGGTAATCAATATTTACTTAAAATATTATAACACATTCTTTAGATAAGTATATCAAAATAAAATATATGCGGATTTGAAAAAAATATTTCATTGTGAGACGATATACACTGCCCAAAAGAATTAACGCAACAGCTTTTCCATCTAATTTATTTTATTAACGAATTGAGATATTTCAAAAAAATGAAATGAAAACTTAAAGATATACTTATAGAAAAAAGACTTATAGATCGTTTTCTCTATGTTCAAATTTTGTCTATAACGCATGACAACTAATCAAGTACCTGAATTAAATTGTAACTTAAAAGACAATGAACTAAATAATGTTGATTTAAGCAATAATTTGATTATCTAATATGACCACCTCCAGCCTGAATTACAGCTTGTCGCCGCCGTGGAATGCTGCGTATTAATCTACGCAGGTCTTCCTGTGGCCTATGCCACTCTTCGCTTAGAGCTTCTTGGAGCTGTTGCAATGTATCTGGAGAATTAGGACATGCCCTGACTCTTCTATCCAGTAAATTCCAAACATGTTCAATAGGATTCAAGTCAGGACTAATTGCTGGCCAATCCATGACTTGAATTCTATGGTTTTGTAAAAAAGGTCCTTGTTACTTCTACTGTATATGGCCGCGCATTATCCTGCATAAGAACGAACCCGTCGCCAATTTCAGCTGCTATGGGTAGAACATGATTATCTAAGACTTGGTCGATGTACTGACGGGCATTCAGTCTACCATTAATTACAACCAGCTCGGTTCTATGGTCTATGCTGATTCTACCCCACACCATTACCCATCCATTTCCGAATCTATCCACCTCCTGAATAGCTGCTTGCGAGTACCTCTCACCAGGACGTCTCCATACTCGACAACATTACATCGTATCAGACAAAATCTAGACTCATCGGTGAAGAGCATAGAGGTCCAGTGGCGAAGTTGTCAGTTAACGTGTTCTTGGGCAAACGTTCGGAGGGCTCTTCTGTGTTAAAGGGTCAATCAAGGTTTACGTACAGGCCCTCGGGGTTTCAGGTTCTGTTCTTTTAATCTGTTTCTAACTGTTTGATCAGAAACTTGGACCCCAGTAGCCCTAACAAATTCGTATTGGAGGGCCTTAGCAGTAGATGTGCGTCTACGAAGAGCACAATTTCGTAGAAACCTGTCTTGCTCTCTAGTTGTTTTCCTCTTTCACCCTTGCCCATACTACGTCCGCTTTCGAGTAGATCTACTGTCATACCTGAGCCATACATTTCCAGTTTGCGTTGTTTAAGATTAAACTTTGAAAAATACTAAAGGGACGTCTTGGTCTTAGGAACTTCAATTATTTTATGTTGGTCAGATGCTCAACTATTTTTATTTTTATTTAACCTATCACTTTCACAGATGTATTGGTCTATATCCCATATCCATTATATATGTTCACAATGTACACTCAGCGACATACACGCACTAATAGCAACGCATCAAAACGCGGTAAAGTATCCAAAAAAACGCTAAAATAAAACTAAAAGAATCTCAAAATGTCAGATGATATAACACTAAATACCGCGATCATGATAACAAACAGGGATTAATTTTTTATCAAAATTTGACAATGTCAAGAGTTGGAATTGACATAAATCATGGATCTTGTTCTACAAAGTATTATGTCCAAAACTTCGGCAAAATAATGGAAACGTACGTATCTGAATACGTACGAAAATTTATGAGGATATCAGGTACCAATTCTATATCTACATTATATCTACCACCTAAAATTATACATAATGATCACCAACAAGCACATGCTCATGTTACTATTTGACGCTATGAGTTTCATTTTCGTATTTGAAGGTGCTGCTCAATCTAATATTGGAAAGCATATAGCAATACCTAGAATAATTGGGGGAACTGATTGCGATCCAAAGGAGCATAAGTTTGTGGTATCGATAAGAAAACCGCCATTCAAAAAACATATGTGTGGAGGAACCCTCCTCAACGAATGGTGGGTCCTTACGGCTGCTCACTGTGTGACGTGGAACCTTAAAGTCTATGCGGGGATATCTAAGAAAATAGGAAGTCATGTTTCCGAAACACGTGTGAATAAGTTCTATATTCATCCGCATTATAATGACTTGCCATATAACGACATTGCATTATTAAGACTGGAATATCCAATACAGGAAACAGATGATATAAAATTCATAAAGCTTCCCAACAAGACTGAAGCGAAGAATTGCTCAGTTGGTACGGCGATGGGATGGGGAACTATTTCTCAAACCGCTAGTTTGGAGCCGAAACATATCCAATGCGTTGTGTTACCGATTATGTCGGATAGTGAATGTAAAAAATACGTACCAGGATACGAACCAAGTTTATTGTGTACCTTGTCTGACGAACGCAAAGATGCTTGCCAAGGTGATTCTGGAGGGCCACTTTTATGTAATGACAAGGAAGTTGGAATAGTCGTGTGGGGAGAGGGATGTGCTAAATTCGAACATCCTGGTGTTTACGTTAGGGTTGATGACTACTTAGATTATATTAACTGTACCATGAGATCGTCCGTAGGAAATAACCAACTCCATATTTGGAGCTTTCTCTTTGATATCATTTTCATATACTTTATTTAAACATAAGGCTTAAGTTAAACTGCCGAATATACGTTTCCATGGGTGAATTTATTGAATTGTAATGAATATTGTAATGAATTTTATATACCTGATCTGAAAATTAACCTATTAAATCATCGATTGAAGGAACAGGCCAACTGTTAAAATCGTGTTCTATGACCACAAGTGCGACATAGTGCGCAAATTATGTATCTGCACAAAAGGACTGCCAAAAATAAACTACTCGACGTATACAAATGTAATGTTATCGATGGTCAGCGCAGCTGACCTTTTATACGAAATAAATTACACATTATAAATTTATACGTTATAAAGTTATTATATAATAAGTTATAAAGCATACAATTTCATAACTCCTCCATCTTTAGAATGGCAACCGAGAGGTGGACGTCTCTGCTGGCGAAGGTATGGAACCTCTAGGCGTGAGGCTTCTGGAACTTCTATCGAGAGCAGACCATATATCTGCTTCTTATACTATGTGAAAATGATTAATGCAAGACATGGCATTAATCCGGAAATAGACAGGATTATTGTTCACAGTGAAATTGTAGATCGGTCATCTGCTTGGTCCAATAAGATAGCATGATTGTATATCTGAGGGAGTTCAGCTACGGGACTTGACGATCCGTGGCTGTAATGGTTGTGTATTGATTGGTTGACTAATATGTGGTACCATGTCTGGTAACTGGAATCTGGACCCATTGATGTATTTGGTATTTGATATAAATATTTCATCATTAATTTTGATGGAATATCCTTCTGGGATAGTTATTAGTGTACTTTGGTAGATTTCCAGTACGCCATCTACTATGCAGGCTTTCTGGACAGTCAGAACATCTGGGGTGAATATCAGGACATGATCTTCACCCCAGAGAAATAAACATGGATATTGGATATGTTTGCAATAGCTTGTATTCTTTCCTTGTAGCATATTTGGTAGGCAAGACTCTTTCTTAGGTGATGACTCGTTCGGGCATATAGAGATGTTTTCGTTCTTGTGGCAGTCTTCATTCCTCATCGTGTGTATAGATGTATAAAGTATTAGGATTGGTTTAGGAGGTACAAGGGTAAGATGGGGGTTTGATGGGGATTGCGTATATGTGAAAGATGTAAAATGATTGTTTCATTATGATAGGTACATAAATTGAAAATATAATTTTGTCATTTAGAAACTTGACTTATGCATAATAAATGACAATAAGACTGACATAACTGACATTACTTCTCCTTCATCCATCTCATACAAACAAATGGAGTTCTCCAATTTTTTATCATTTACACGAATTTTTATATCCCGAATTTTACTTGTCACTTTTTCTCCGAGACTACAATAATATTCATTAAAAAAATTTGTGATTTGATTAATATCTGTCTCCATCAAATTAATATACTTTCTCCATCTAACGTTTCAGTACAGTTCATTTCTGTTTTATGTTTTCCTTTCGCATATATTCCATTCATGGAGTTCCAGAGGGTCTCGAAACTATTTTGATGTTTATCAATTAATCGATTATAGTAATTTCTTTTATTTTTGTTATTTATTTTTTAAGGAACATTCTTATGATATTATTCTTCATCTATGTTTAAATTATTTGGAGACCTGAGACACATTATTTATATTTTGTTCATAATAAACACTCTTCCATTTTTCCATTAATTAATTATACAAAGTAATAAAAAAAAACAAAGCAATATGTTTCCTAGAAAACCGTTTTTAAGAAAAGTATCCACTAGACCTCGATTTCATATCCAGTCGTGATTAAATATGGTTGAAATTGGTTGAAATGAGTTTCTCAAATCAGATGGGAATCGGTTCCCTAGTTTCCTTCCGGTATTCTATGCTATCTAGACCGATAAAGACTGAAGTCATGGAATCGGACAAGAACATTTTTGTTTTTTTTTTCAAGTTTTCATTTTAGTATAAACTTTGGCAGTCCAGTGCCAAGTTGGCGCCCAATAATCAATGTGGCCATTTAAACAAATTTATCGGGAAAAGCGTTGTATGCAATTTTCTTTACAAAGTTTTCGCGTTTCCGGCTATAAAGGCAAGTCTATTTTAAGAGTTGCTTTAGGTTTCGAATGTAGCATACATCGCACAAATAAATATCGTACAATAACCATATGCTATTGAAGAGTTGTAAATAATAATAATGGACTCAATAATTCAATAGAGATACCTAATAGATATAGTGAAATGTTTGGGAATTAGGGTAATTAGAGAACTTTATTGCAATAGTTCAATTTGATTGGATATACAGGCAGTCCATTTTATGAGGGCCATGCCAAATACCTCGTTTAATATACATTGTAGAAAAGGTTTTTTTAAAAGTTATCCCATTTCTAAATATATATATATATATATATATATATATATATATATATATATATATATATATATATATATATATATATATATATATATATAAACTCCGGTCGGTAACCAACGTACGTACAGGTTTAAAACTACTCGTTGTTTCATTTGTGCACTGCTTATTTATATATGTACCATATTGTTTGATTAGAATTAGTTAATCGGTTCGCGACGCCGCCATACCAAATATAGTTTTATTACATGTTCTATAAATAACTGGAGCGCCAAGGAATTGATTGAAACTCGAGTCTAAAAATGTCAATATCAGTACCGTCTTTGTCTATGCAAAATCTGCTGGATATTGCAATGCATTGCGGCTTGAAACGGATGGGGGAAAATGAACATGACACGTCTAAATTGATAGGTGAAAATTTAAAATATTTTTATAACTCATTCAGTAGTTGAAGTTATTAAAATCATCACATAAGTTCATGTTCAACCATGTATACTTCATCTACAAGGTCTGAACTAGGACTTAAAACAAAATATTTAGCTCGAATTATCTCGGAAAATATGCATCGTAGAAAATGTTTCCAATTTGATTTAGATACTCAAAATCATCACCATCATCATCACCTAGCATTTGTGAACCCGCTTGTAAACGCTCTTAGTGGCCCTGGCAAGGATTCTACCATCAATGTTATTAATAGCATGAATGATGCCTTTATACTCCACATTTCAAATATGCGGAAAAGAAAAAATCCATAGGCGTTATGTCCAGGTGATCCAGGAGGCACACGGATAGGGCCGTTAGTTGATAAATATCTTCCATCAAAAAAGTCTTGTAAGAGGATATAAATTTGCTGAACATTATGGGGAGGCGCTCCATCTTATTGAAAGTAGATATGTTATCTATCCATTAAATTCAGGTCATCCAAGAAGTCTCCAAGTGTCTCGGTTAACATTTCTGCGTATATTTATTTATTAAATAGCATGGGTCCGAATACTGTCCCTTGTGGAACACCAAATTTAACACTTTTAAAGTCACTTCATGAAATTAATAATATGGCTTACAGGGTAGGTATTCTCAACTTGTAATTAATGAGGGACTGAATGGCATCCCGAACGGCGAATGTGACGTAAAGTGCGCCCAATCCCGATTACGGCTGATGTAACCTGGTACAGGAAGAGGGGCAGAGGGTAATGATTGGAAATATGAATGGTGGAATTCGCATGTCACAGCTGACAACGGCGGCAGCGTCTGGATTAACGTCACGACGACGCTCCGCTTCTGTTCCCAGCCGACCTGCACACTGTGCGGCGCGTGTTTCTGTTTAGTCCAAATTTTAATTTTGTTTATGGATTTTCTTTTGATTTCTATTGCCAGGGGTAAAATAGTGACGAACGTTGTATTATTTGTGAGCAACTTTAGCGACTCAAAACAGGTAGGTATATACAGGTTTTTACAGTTTTCCTATAAATACTTCTTTCTTGTTCTTGTTCTCCGATTTTATAACTTTTTAGATATTTTATAGCCATACAATTTAATGAGTAGATAATACTCCTGCTAAAATCTTAATCTACTTGAATGATAGCTAACTGTATAGTAGACTAATAACTATCTTGTGTAATGTGGCAGTTGCATATTCATTTTAAATTAGTAATCCTAGATTTGATAATCAAATGTTATTATACCAAAGTTGCACGTTTATGTTATGTTTATGTGATGTTATATTATGTTTTATTGATGACTTTAGGACAATTATTGTACAAAACATTAACATATCTACCGCTGCTGTTAATTTTATTGTATTGTGTAGGGTTGGTATCATTTTAAGACAATTCCACCTACTAAATATAATGAAAAATAGAACCCATGCAAAATAACAAATTGTTCAAACATTGATAACAGTAACACTTAATTCAGTTCAACATTACTTCAATTTAAAGTAACACTCTAAATTAACAACGAGCTCGAACAAACTATAAACAAATTAGAACTTAAACTTACACTTAAGTCTTGTGCCTCATTTATACTGCACCCGATTTTCACTTATAATATCACAAGAGCTTCAATTATTTCCTGAAATTTTTTTGAGGTCACGAGTATTTTGAAAATTATCCCGAGTCACGCAGTAACGAGGGATAATTCTCTTAAGATATCTTGATACCATAATTAGTTGTGTTTTATAATTTTGTTCTTTATTAATAACTTATCATAATATACCACAAAAGATATAGCTATAAAAATATACTTTAAAAATTAATAATAAATAATTCTCTTGCCCCGAAATATTATGGTCTGCCAAAACTACATAAACTAAATATTCTATTAAGACCTATTGTTTCATATGTTCAAAGTATATTTTATAATTTAGCAAAATTTTTATCTAATATTCTACACAACGTTGTTAAAAAAACAAACCATTATATAAATGACTCTTGGATATTCAAAACATTTATTGATACAATAAAATTTAATAAGGAAGAAAAACTTTTCTATTTAGATATAATTTCACTATATACCAATATACCAATAAACCTTGTAAAAAAATAACAAATAAACGTTGGAACGAAATAAAAAATTATACTTCATTACCAATAGAAGAGTTGTTATATACCTTAGAACTCACATTAAATTGCACATTTTTGCAATGCAATAATACATATTATAAACAAACATATTGCTGTGCATTGTGCCATGGGTTCACCAATATCCAGTACAATCGCAGAATTACTACTAGAAGATTTAAAAAACCATAATTCCAACATTAAACTATAAAATACCATCTTTCAAACGTTATGTTGATGATTGCATAACTGCATTTCCGACTGAACATAAAAATTCTATCCTAAATAAATTTAATAGTTACCATCCAAAAATACAATTTACAATTGAAAACGAATTAGAACATACAATAAATTTCTTAGACTTAACTCTTATAAATAATAAAACTGAAATATTAACAAAATGGAATACAAAAACAACATGGTCTGGTAGGGATACCAATTTCAGCTCAAAAAACCCTTACAACCATAAAAAAACCTGTAATAATTGGTACTGCAGACAGATCAATAAAATTAACATCTGCCATTTTTAGAAAAGAATGAATAGAAGAAGCAAAAAATGTTTTAATAAATAATCACTATCCTTTTTCTCTAATCAACAAAATTTTCTAAAACAGAATTCACAGATACCAAACCACTTAAAATTCCTCTACACAACATTAAAACACAAAAATCCACTTGAAAAAACTACACACAGTATATACGAAATTCCATGTAAACAATGTGATGAAGATTGGTCAAACAGTGCAACTTCTTGAAGAACGTTTAAAAGGTCACAAATATTCAGCTAATATTACAGCTCTAAAAAAAACATTCTAATGAAACAGGTCATAAATTTACTACGAAAAAAACTACGAAAATACTAGTTATTAATAAAGAACAAAATAAATATAAAACACGGCTAATTATGCGAGCAATTTATATCCAAAAAAATCCTAACGCATGTAATAAAAAAAATACTGAACAATCTACAATTTGCAATATAAAAATAGTAAATAAATTTGCAAATAACATTCTCTCTATATATGAACTTATATACGTACATACATACCTACTTACTATAAATAATATACATCTACATAATATTAACATAATTAAAATTTGAAAAATAATAAAATATAAAATAGCCTAAGTTCGTAGGGTTTCTTAACTGCCCTTCCCTATGATACTAATCTAACAGTCTAGTAACCTTAAAAATTAATTAAAACTGTAATTTTTGCCTATGTCAAATATGTCATAACTAAAATCGTTTTTTGAAAAAGGCCCAAAAAGTGACCGAAACCTTAAGTAATAAAATCAGTCGTTTTATTACTACTATCCCACGATAAACCGATAAATTACCACGATAACCGAAGAAATCTATCTTGAGTTTGTAGCAATTAGTCCAGTAATTAGTTATCGCAAGTTCCATCGCACTAAATGTAATCTGAGGTATTTCTTCAGTAACTGTGGAGGGATTATACATCATAAAACCACAAAAAACAGTTCTGGAGATGGCGCGGATTCTACCCAAAAAGCTTCCCCTTTGGAGAGGAAACTATTATTTCGCCAATAACTCGTTAACTGTTGAGGATATCAAAAAGATGCTTATTATGAAAAAGAAAGCTTGACTAATTTTGAAAAAAAATTTTCTTTTATTTCTTTTTGTATGTACCATAGTTTTCGAGAAAATCAATATTGAAGAACTTTACAACGTTGTATTTTTAATGCCCGCGAATTCTCGCTTATTTGAAATTCTAGGCGCGCGGCCTATAGAGATAACTAAATTGCTCGAAAACTGCAAGTTAGGAAGAAACATTGAATATACGCCTTTTTTAGTATTTTTTTAAAATTTTTCTAGCGTCTTTGTATTTTAATATGTTTAAATGTACCTGGTCCAGAAACAAAGGTAAGAGCTTATATGTTTAATAATACCATTTAAAATTATATCCTACATGTCTATGTTAAAAAAAATGCTACTGAAAGAAGAGAATTTTAACGCATAGCGGCGCTCCGTTTTTACAATATTTTTTATTTTTATTGAAAATTTTGTTGAAATCTTTAAGTTTCAAAAATGAATATAAAATATGTTTGAGGCACAGATGAATGCAGGAGCGATAAGGCTATTTTTACTTTCGAATACCGTATATTTTTCCTACGGCTGGTATTATACTGTTATCTTATATATTTATTGTCGTTATATTATTCCTAAATCTGTCAAATAGGTACTGTATTTATTATAAAATAATTGTAGCAGTTGCCATGATCTCGTGCCATGGTTAATTTCCTATTTTTTGCACCCGGAAACAGCATTAAATGCTCAGCGAGCGGCAAAATGTTAGAAACGCTCGCTCAGCAGCAACTGTCAACTTTATGTTGTAAAATAAGTTTCAAAAATCTACTTTCAAACTCATTACAGTGACAATATGGATAAGCCAAAACTTTTTGCTTCTGTTTCTGTAATCCCGTATAGATGATGTAATTTTTTCCCTGTAGCGGGAGAAAGGATTTCCATAGTTGGCAATTCCATGACATCGGATAGCAACGAAATTGCGCTGTCAATGTCAAAGTCAATATTAAAACCTTTATTGCACAGAATGGACATAATCTTCTTACGTGTTGCAAAAAGTCTATTAACCTTAATTTGTATTCCTTTTGTTTGTCTACTATACTATATTGTCTTAATATTTACACCAAAACAAGGGCTTCTCGTCCCGATATATAATTATATTGTTCCGATATAGGTAATGGTGAGATATTAATGTTTAAGTAGCAATGGTGTTTCTTGTACATTCTGATAAATTAACATGTAGGGATCACTGCAAAACCCAGAATAATTATTATAGATCTAATGTAGATCACTCGCTGTTTGGGTTGAAACTGTAAAACTGGGTTGAAATTACTTCCCATTATTTCACACAAGCAGAGGTTGTCCAGTGGACAACCACAATTGCAAACCAAACTGCGAGTACGACCCATATATAATAGGTAGATCCTAGGTAATATTTTAAGAAACCTCGATATATTGTCTGGCAAATATACATTCATTTTTCTTTCCAGGTCAGTGATGTTTGAGGAATGTTTTGGAAATGGACCATTCATATTCAGAATCAACGAAAACGGCTGCGGACCACATCTCTTAACACAGGTATGTTACCAGATATAATTCAATGAATCTACCGCTTTGATAATTAGATCGCAAATCTTTCATCGGTTTGAAAATATTCATTCATGGCAAAACCATTAATAAATTGAAGGCTGTGACTAATGGCAGTTAACGATCGTGTGATAAATGATTATTGATGGAACGTATAAATTACGATTTACCTAAAAAACTGAGGGTATTGTACGCATTAGTAATCACTACACACATGTGTTTTTTGTGAGTAATGTGTGTACATTGTGCTCTTTATTATTTGGGTTAGCATGAGGCCCCTGGAACACCTATATAATAAATTTATATATCCAATAGGTACATATAGGCCAGTCATATTTAACAAAAAAGGCATGTTCGCAAAAAATCCGGAAATTCTGATTTTTTTGATATGTTGTTAGGATTCATATCAGCTGCATAAAACCAATTATGTAGTCTCGAAACACTTGTGCACGACATTTTTGGACTTTTTTTGGTTTTTGGGTTATAGTCGAAGAAATAAAGCACTAAAACCTGCATATATATCCCTTTTTTGAGCAGTAACATGGATATTAATGCGGTTTTGTGGGTTAGTTGTGTCCCACGTATTCGTTCGAGAGCATCTATAAACTTTGTGAACATTATTTTAGAGGGGTTTGGAGATTTTCCGACTTTTCTGAAACTATTTGCATTTACATTATGATGCTGAAAGTTATGTACCGTCACCAGTTTTTAAGCGAAACAGCTATAGTTATGGATAGAATAAAATTCGACGTTTGTAGTGCAGATTTTATAATAGCTGCGTTATCTACATGGTGACCAAAATTTAATTTTCATTTGGTGCAACTTTTAAATACAATTAAATACTTTTTGTAAAATTTAATTCGGCCACAGTTAATCTCCAATATTTTTGGAGTTAAAAATATTTTTAATACAGAGGAAATTTTAACATTTTCTTGATAGCTAGCTATGTAAATAACGTTCTCATTAACAGCAGTTGACTACCCTCTTCACGTTTCTCTACTGTGTCCATCTAGATGAGCTTTTACTTATAACTACTACTTTAGACACTACTACTTATAACTACTACTTTAGAACAACTACTTTTCCTAGTTATATGCTAGAAAATATTAAATTACATATACAATAGAATTCTGAAGTATTTAAAGAGGAAATTATACAGAAATTGCTTGCTTAGTCATAGCAATCAGCAACTAAAATAATTTGTTGCTGATTTCTAATGATTTCTAGCCTAGTCAGCAAGCAATTTTACCTTGCAAAAGGTGGGGTAGTAATATTTTTTTAGTATGTTGTTAAGGTCTGGTCCTTCATAAAAAATTCAAGTTTTCCACCTTGTGGGGGGGGGGGGCGCTCGTGCCACCATCTTGAATCTAAGGTACAAAAAATTACTTTTTTCAAAATAACTCTGCAGCAATTGATTTAACGAGGAAAATGTTAGAGTACGAAATTAAAGAACACCAAATTCTCCGCATTTTTGTAAGTGTAATAAGTAACGAGTTACAGCGGCGGAAAGGTGAACATTTTTTACATAAAATAGTAAAACCCTATTTTTGCGGTTTTTCTTTTGGATTGTTTTCTCACTATTTATTACATTTTTATATAGTTATAACAAGTTTGTAAATTCAAAGTAGGTACAGTATCGTGCAATTTCAATGTCGATAGGATGCATTTTATTATTAATGTTTGCGATATGACCCAATCCTATAATTTACTTCGTCAAACTGAAAAGAAAAACTTCTATAATAGTTCTCCATTCATATTACTCGTTTCAATTATTGCAAAAATTCTAATTACTTCATTCAATAGAGACTAAAAAAATGGCTTATCTGGAAAAAATAGGAGGATTTAGTTTTATGGGCTAGATTTATGCTTTTTGGGTCGTTGATTCTCAATTTTTCACTTTCCACCAAAAAATCTCACCGGAAATACCTCAATTTTGAAAGAAATGGCGCCAAAAATGATTTTTTTAAAATAACGCAATTTTTGTAAATTTTTATAAGAAAATGGCTTGAAATATACAAAAAAATAAACAAAAAAAGGTTTCTAAACACTTTTATGACAGATCAAACTTAAAGGCACTCTGAGATGCAGCGCGGCAGGTAGTGAAGTCATTGAAGGTTTTCCGCTCCGAATTCTTTGAACCTCGACTGATTGACGTGAAATTTAGTGAGTAGGTCAGGGATGGCTCAATGAGCAAAAGTGATATACCGCCGCTGTTTGTTTTTATCCTGAGGGTGGATGCCACCCCTTCTCGGGGTTAGAATATTTTCACTCAAAATAACCCCGGAAATCGATAGAGGGATAAATTCTATGTAAAAAATAATCTATAAAGTTTTTTCGATATTATCGATATTTTTTTAGTTATTTGCGATTAAAAACGTTAAAACGCGTGTTCCTGGACGGTTTTTCGCGAATACCTAGAAAACTTCGCGTTGTAAAAGAGTTCCAAAAAGTTGTAAGTTCAGAGAATTGTTGTAAAATACTCGCTTTTTGGCGCCATTTTTTCAAAAATTGCGGTATTTCTGGTAGGAAATTTTAGTGGAAAGTGAAAATTCAGAATCAGCGACCCAAAAAACATAAGGTAAGCTTATAAAACTAAATCGAGTTTTTTTCAGGTAATATTCTCTATTGACTGGAG
Source organism: Tetropium fuscum (assembly GCA_964058915.1). Classification (NCBI taxonomy): domain Eukaryota; kingdom Metazoa; phylum Arthropoda; class Insecta; order Coleoptera; family Cerambycidae; genus Tetropium; species Tetropium fuscum. The sequence continues at coordinate 181,412 of CAXKVY010000352.1, forward strand.
TAAATGACCATAACGACATTGAATTTTGCGTTCTTTAACTTTGTATTACATTGTAACTATATTTTAGTAGGCTAATTATATATTTTTGTGTATATATATATCGGTTTCACTTTTTTGGAAAAAATTGCAGGCCTACGGACGTCATTCTGTGCTTAAATTAAAGCTAATTACATTTGTTATATCTTTCCCTACTTTAAAACACGCAATACAATGCTTTTGAATACGAACAAACGCATAGTTTAGAAGATATAGTCAAAAATAAAGAAAAAACGCGAACATATCGCTGTTTTTCGAGTGCTACGAAGTTAGCACAAGTCTAGTTACAAACTTTGGATATACACTACTGGTAGCGGTCCTGACAACACATTTAAAAATCAGAACTAGCCATTAGTTTGCGATTTTAATGTACTATATAACTGAACTATATAGTTTCTGACATAAAATACAACAAATTATTTTAGTTCTGCCTAAGCAAGCAATTTCTGTAATTCAATCTTTTGTAGCAGGCAATATTTTGTAGTAGGAAAAGTAGTTGTTTTTATAAATTCTACAAGATTTTATGCATTTTAGAGTTTAACATCTTATAATATGTTCAAATAGGACAAATATAAATAGTAAGATTAGGTTTGTGCTTTCTGTGAATTAAAGTTCAGTCAAAACTACTGTGACATAAAATGTCACTGAAAATGATCAAGTATTAATATTTTAAATATTCAACTATAAATTATCAATAAAACAAATCGTACACTCTGAAGATTTTCATATATATATATCTCATATATATATATATATATATATATATATATATATATATATATATATATATATATATATATATATATATATATATATATATATATATATATATATATATATATATATATATATATATATATATATATATATATATATATATGTAATCCGTAAACCGTGCAGATTTGTCAAAACAAAAGCCCCCGTTAAGATTAAATAATCAAGAAAATGACCGTAGATGAAGTACAGTAATGTTCAAAATGCTCTTGAACCATAAACAAAGCAAACGTGACAACGCTTCTCGTGATAACTAAAAATCGTAATAACTAAAAAGTCACGCATAAGATTGGTAGGGTTCCTGTAAACGCTTTAGTAGGTAATCTAATACTAGAAAACTCGTTAAATCCCTTATCGGTATAAGTCCGTCCATCTAATATTAGTTCGAACTTAAAATAGAAATTGCATTCTTACATGCACTTTTACTATTTTTAGGTAGCTAGGTAGTAATTGACTTTTGGCCGTGAATAATCCTGTTCTTCAATTCTTATTTCAGATATTCGTCTCGGTACAAGTCCATACAGTGAGCGTGTAATGGTTGAAATATATTCGATAAGATCGGAATTAAGGATTCTTGTACAAACATACAGGACACGGCGATTTTGTTTTTAAAAGGCTCATATTTTTTGTATTTGATTTCTTTGATAGCTTATTTTGAGATAATGACGTCACTGACATTTTTTAAATAACAACATATTTTTTATTTGCATATCTGGTTCAGTTTTTCTGCTCTTTTCAGTATTACCAATGTTTAGGTTGATTACATAATATTTTCCAATATTTTCCAACCAATAAAATGCCTTTATTTTGAGTTGTTACCATGGCAACCTGAAAAATTTCCGGAAATTTTTTCGAGGAGAGACAAATAAGTAGAACTTTTTTGACAGTTGAGAGGGTGTTTACCCTCTCAACAGCAAACATTATTTAGTAGTTGTAAAGTAAATAGATAAGATGGCAATGTGTGGATCATATAATATATGTTTATATATTATATGATCCACACATTGCCATCTTATCTATTTTCTTTACAACTACTAAATAATGTCTGCTTTTAATGCTTGTTAATAATACGACATATCTAGGATATAATATTTTGATTTATTATTCTCTATAAAGTTTAATGTAACATAAAATACAAATTGCACTATAGTAAAATTTTAAGTTTGATATATACTCATACTTACCGAATAACACACGAGCATAAATTATTCCGTGATATTTTCACTGCGTTACTCATAATTTTCAAAATATGGTTGCCCTCAAAAAAATTTCCGGAAATAAACTCTTGTGATATTATATGTGAAATTCCTACTTAGTTTGTGTTCATTCGTAATCCTTATTTAGGTAACCAGTACGGAACGTGATATTTTACTGAACAAGTTAAACAAATTCCAGTAAAATCTTGCTGGAAATTTGAAATTCAGTTTGGCAATTCGAGGAACCGCCGTCGCGCTGCTCGCAACGCCATCTTCAGAAAATGGCGGCTAAAGACAGTTTATAGCGTATATAACTCAATTCTTGTTGGTTTTACAGAAAATGTTTTTTATTGAGGTTAAGTTGGAGGGGATAAAACTTTTTACATTATTATTTATAAACATTTTTTTCGTCCTAATGCTTTTTGAGTTACAGGACCGAATACTAAGACTAGGTTTTTTAATTCGCAGAAAAACAATTATTCGCCAATTACCTAAAATAGTTTATCGTAATGAAGTAATAAAACCTGATACATCTATCAACTCGTTTCCACACCACCCATGTGGTAGAGCTGGGCGGCGCGTTTTTTTTAATGTGGTATCCCCGAAAGGCTCCATACTAAGCTTGGAGTGTGAGCACTTTCTGCCGTTTTGAACTACACGATGTTGCTGGTTCACTATGTTCACTATCACATGTGTAAAATCTTCTTCATTTCCCGTCTCCTCTAACAAATCAAGGACGTCATCGGCCTCGAAGACCCATACTTCGAGGCGATAATTCGCTATTAAATTGTTAATGTTTTCGCATGCTATCCCATTACAATAGGGACACAGCACCGAACACTTTACGCCCGTTTTCTGGCATCTACGACCCACGTGTTCCTGCATAGCCTATTTTACATTTATTTACAAAATATCGATGGTAAAATGATTCATCTTTTTAAACTTTTAATAAAAAAACTTTCTATAAAATCTCTAAGACTGGAGTTATATTTTATCTCTCTAGCCGCCATTTTATCAAGATGTCGCTGCAAGCGGCAGTCCGTCAACGTCGCAAACTTAGTGTCTACCGTTGATTAAACAATCAATCAACCCCCAAGTCTACACTCCCACCAAATTTTAAAACCCAACCTTTACCAGTAAAACACATTTTTTATGTCTCTAATTCCGACAGTACTTACTAGTCATAAATTACCAACTATACTTGAATACATATCAAACGTGCTTTCGTTTGATATGCAAACTAATGAATTGCGGTACTCAATGGCGCGCGGAATTATCCTAATATAGGAAATAAAATAAAAAACAATAATGTTAACTCGATATAATTTATAATATATCAAATGGATATGAACTGCAAGTGTATTTGTTTTTATTTTTTCCGAGCGAACGTTTCATGTGTTAATCTGGTATCGCCTAAAAGACATCTATAGGGTGGTGGCGCACGCATGTAGATATAATTTCGCGCGTTCTATTAACGGATATTTTTTTTATTGTCTCAGTGGCAGTTGTAGGTGTTCGATGAGTTATTGTGTCCTTGACCGTATTAGTAAGGTGTTTACAACGCGACATCGAACGTGTACGTGAAGTGTAAAAGGCGTGCGGTGCGGCGAAGGATACGGTGTGCATATTGATAGTGAATGTGGTTTTTTAAACGGTCTTTTAACCTTCGAATCCAAGAAAGCAAGCGATTACCATAAAGACATGAATTCCACCGTTTTCGAGGATTGGTTCAAACGAATTCTGGACATATTACAACCTGGATCTGTTATAGAGATGGATAATGCTTCTTATCATTCTCGTAGAACAGAACAGCTGCCCACAACTGCATGCCGAAAAGGGCAAATTAAAGACTGGCTAGAAGAAAGAAACATTGCACACGATGGTTCACTACTTAAAGCTGAATTATTGACACTGGCAAGGCAATATTTTCCAGCTTTCAAGAAGTATGTAGTGGATGAAATGGCCAAAGCAAGAGGACTGGAGGTAATTGGATTGCCTCCATATCACTGCGAACTGAACCAAATTGAGTTTATTTGTGCGCAAATAAAAGGGAATGTTGCTAGAGCAAATACAACTTCTAAGTTAGCTGATATGAAAAAACTTGCAGTCAAAGAAGTAAATGCGGCCAACTGGATAAAATGTATAGACCATGTGAAGAAGGTGGAATCAAGAATGTGGAATCTCGATATTATGTGGGATACTCCGGATACTACCGTTAAACCAGTCATAATAAATGTAAATGAAAACAGTAGTGAAAGTGACTTATTTTCAGATAGTGAATAGTGATATGAATTTCTGACGTGAGTTTCTGTGAAGAGTGCTACTAATAAGTGACAGTGACAAAAATTGACAAAAATACCAATGTGAGTGTAACTATATGTGCAAATACTAACATATTCCGCAAATTGGTGAGTTAATTTGTTATAAATTTTACTAACAGTCTTACCTATACTAATAATAAGTAACCTAACCACGTTTTATCCTGGAAAGGGGCGCTCTTACCTCCCCGTGGTCCTTGCTGGGTACAAGCAATTTAATGTTTTTCTTTTATTTTAAATTGTTATTGGCTAGATTGAGCACTAAGTTGTACACGCAGCATGCAAAATTTTTTCAATATATTTTAAATACATTCAAATCTAAATAACTTTATGGCTCAAAGTTTTGCACATATATGGATATGATATAATTAAGACATCTTTTGAAGTCACTTCACCTTGGTTGCGCATTATGATACGCCACTGAGCAGTAAAGCCAGTAAATCGGCTTGTTCATGCAGGTGTTTTCTAAGTGAGAGAGAAGGGAAATGGGATTCATACGAGCTGAAGAGGGATAGCGACCCATATGTAAGCCGCGGATTGGAGGCCCTATATTAAGTGGATAATAATAAATGTCCTTAGCGAAGAAAGTCCTGCAGTATTTTAACCCGGAGTAACGAACCCCTGTATAAGGTACTTCAGGTGTCAGCTAATTCCTATCAAAGAATTAAAATGTATCTTTTAAATATCGGTGTGAATCGGTGAGCAATACTTTATCGCACTAGCGCGAAAAGTAAATTAATTTTGATACGGAAAATAGTTTACTTTTCTCATTCGTGCGTTCCATTATCACTTTTCACACTGGTATGCATGCACGTGTATGAACAAGCAACATAATTATTTACATCATATGTAGCAGATAACTGACATGGTAGGTATATAATAATAAAAATTATTATATATGGTTTAAACATTAACATCGCCAAAATACAATAGAGGGCAGCGAGAACACATTTTAATGTTTGTTTTAAATGCATCACGAAGAAGGTCTTACCAACCTTTTAATCATTCCGTACTTATTTTTTATCTGTGCCACTGAAATCATGTTTGTGACTGATTCAGAAGCAAGCCCCAATTTTAATAAGATAATCAGTCACGCGATATGCTGTCTGTATTTTAATAATTTCCATATTATTGACTGAGACGAAAATAAATTATCAGGAAACAAATACAGATGTTATTAATATAAACGGATGATCCTTATTTATAATATAAATTTGAATTGGCTGGCAGTAAAGTGCAACAGTTAATAGCGGAAAACGAATGGCCAATAATAACTTCTCTAAAATCGTTTCCACTTAGTCATTAGTCTATATTAAAGTTTGCGAGTGTATTTAATTATTTATCTTTCTAACAAGCGGTTTGCTACTTTGCAGTATCTATTTTATTTGGCAAGTAGTGTAGTAAAATATAATATATTATATGTGAATACAGAGCCAATGTATAATTAAGAATAAACAGGATCCAGTTAAAACTTGGACTATTATCCGGAACCAAAATATTCTTGGTCTATAGCTATGTTTCTATAGGCTAGGCTCTATGTTTTAGTGACGAAAATTGCACTTTCTGTGACATAAAAGTCTACTAACTCTAGTTGGTTGGTTGGCCGTTGTGAAGTTGTGAAGCTGTTGAACGATGAAACAATGTATTAATAAAATATGATGTAAATAAATAGGAGAAAATATGGAGAGGGGAAAAGAATAAAATAAAAGAAAGGCGAACATGACTCTTCAACAGAAGAAGCAGCAGAAGAGTGAATTATCTCACAGAACTCATAAAACCAATCTTCATCAGAAGATCAAATACAGAACATGCTAGATATGAAGCAGGATATTAAAAATCAAACTATGGAATATATTAAAGAAGACATAAAACAAACCAAAAAAGATTTAGAAGATATCAAAGAAGATCTAAAACAAAATACTGAGGAAATAAATGAATAAAGGAAGAAATGATAATTTAAATAGATATGAAATAACAATAACCATGAAATAACAAAGAAGAACAAATAATGCAACTAAATTAAGAGAATTAAGGCAACTAAAAGACAACATAGAATGTATAGAAAGGAAATAAAAGAAAAATAGTTATAGTGAAGGAAATGAAAATAGAAGCAGACAACATAAGTAAGATGAAAAAGTAAATTTTATTTTCCTTTTAACTTGTTTTACTTTGTCTTTTCCATTTTCGGGTCCCTTACTCCACAGCCTCTTGTTCCATATATCCGTTTTTTGTGATATTTTTGTAATTTTTCCTCGTCCTCAATAAATTGATTGTTTCAACCGCTGTGTGGCAAGTGGTAGCATCTTGCTGGAATCACTTGGCATTCGAGTCTAAATCATTCAATTGGGGCCAAATAAAATCCGTTAGCATGAATCGGTAACGTTCCCCATTGACGGTAACACGTTCGCCGTTGTTGTTCTCAATGAAGTACGGCTCAATAATGCCGCCAGATTTTTGGGGGTATATTTCTTTCTCTAGCACGTGTCGAGGATTGTTTTCTTCCCAATAGCGCATATTTTGGTTGATGATGGGGAGGAAATGGGCTTCGTTGCTGAATATGATTTTTACCTTACCTTACTGAATAAGAAAAACATTGACACTTGACATTGACATGTCAAACATAGCGGCAATCTCCGTCAAAGGTTCTGTCACTGCTATTGGTACACGCACTACTGAAGGTTGGAAAAAGTAAGAAGTCACAAAGAAACTAGAAATATATCAAGTTGTCGTAGCAGATCTGTAGGAGGTAAGATAGCCAGGATAAGGAACGATAGATAGAAGGTAAATATGTAATTTGATACACAAGAGAAAAGGAAAATAGATATGGTGGAACAAAATTTATGATAAGAGAGGATAAGAATTTATGATATGATATAAAATGAAGGATATAGTTATACAATACGTACAAAGCACGTAGAGGAAGATTATAATATGTTAGGATAGGAAAGAAACCAAGACATGTATATATAATCTAATAATATGCATTAATTATTTCTATAACAGAAAATGCTGGAAAAGGCTTGAAGAGCTGGAGAAAAAGCAAACTTTTTATGACGACTAAAAATATATCAAATTTTTGACTTTGGGATGAATGCGGTACCCGTTATTCCTTTGCTCGTCACTTCACTATTTGCATGAATAATTTCTATCAGTGGAGCTGCTTTTAAATGATTTGTGACGCGTAATTTCCCTCTCTACATCTTTTGGGAGTTGGGCGCACGTTGCGCTGTATGGTGTTTCTACCTTTCTTGGGATGACGGTTAATAGGGTTCCTGGTATTGGAAAAACCGTTTTCGGCGCCGCTTGTCTATGACTTGGCTATAATCTAAACTGAATTTACAATTAAATATTAACACACAGCGAAAAAAAATGGATTTCTACGGTCTATAATAACTGAGTTGATCATTATACCTAAATATGGAATTAAATACCTAATAAATTATTCAGAAATTAACGTAATGAAAGGGGAAATTTTAGCCACTGTATATACACACTGTATATATACAAAATACAAAGCAAAAGTAACGAAGATACTAGGAATAAGATGACAAATGTATCGAAGAGGAATGGAAAATGATAAAATAGAGCTAAGTACAAAAAAAATATGTAGAAAAAAAAGTAAGGAATCAATGGTTGGATCGAATAGATTCTATTAAAATAAAAAACGAATTAAAAAAATCCTCAGAACAATCGATGAAGCACATATGAACACATAAAGATAAACAACAGAAAAGAAAAACAAAACCGTGTGAAAAAACAATACAGCAACTAAAGAACAAAGCGACAACTGAGGATACGATAAAATGTTCGAAAAGCGAATAAAAGAGGGACCAATAGAATTCTACACAAGAAAATCTTGTGTATAAAAGTTGACAATGAGGGGATGGAGGAAAGGCCAAGTGAATGAAAAAGAGGGATCAGAAATGGAGATTTGCCGTAAAATAGAACCAGACAAGGCAGTATTGAAACTGAGGAAGTAGCGAAGATTAAATGCGAATGATAAAAATCTTGTAAATTCTTTATAGGGGCATATTATTTATTTTATTTTTAAAATAAAAAAATATTATCGTTCCAATAAAGCATCTGATGTCATGTAAAACTTTATGCGGCATAAGATCCCCGTAGCTTTTATTACCTTTATAATCAGCTTCATTCTTAAAAAGTTCCAGAACTATTACGGTATCACGCAAGCTCCACAGTTATTCGGATATAATAAATAAGTTGCTATAGTATTTAATGAATTCAAATTTACACGCAACTAAACTATTCCAGCCTTGGCCTATGTGGGTTTCGGTTGCAGAAGATTGTCAACTGGCTTATGTCATGAATTTCCGTTTCCGCAAGAAATTCTTGTCTGAAGTTTGTCCTAATTGCGAAAGTCTACTGCGGTAACTATTTATTGTAACATTTTTCAAATATGAATAGTTACTAAAGAACTAGTTACTACCCTTTCGATTCGAGTATCTGCACTCGCCTTGTGATTAGTGCAAAATTTATAAGCTTTCATTAAGTTGTTTATATGCATTTTTTTAAATTTCGTTAGGAGATTCCTTGACTTGGTATATTATGTTCTTGGTGCGGTCTTTGCGACTTTTTTACGTTTCTCTCTCGGTGACGTTATAGTTGTACTTTGACATCTTGACTTTGGCTACAATTTTTAAAGTTTTTAGGTGCTCTATTGTGCTGTTAAGCAATCTAAAGCACGTGACAAATTATGGCGCGAAGGGCAAACGAATCGAATTCAAAGACCTCATTTTTTGAAGTCGATTAAAAACAAACAAAGCTAACACAACGCTGTTGGCTTTTTTAAGATCGGCTAAAATTCAGAGAAAAAGAAAAATGTTTCCCCTTTATTTTGACTAGAGCCCCCCACTCCTCTCCGTTCTCCTGCTGCATAGTAAAAACTTTGAAGTTCCCTAGCTCCCCTCCTAATTATCCGATTTTGATCTAAACTGATCAACAAAATAAACGTTACACTGCCAAATTTGCTCTGATTTTGGAACAGAATAAATCTGGATTGCCGCCGCCTATTTAGTTTCTGTTTGAAGTGTTAGCTAGTACAATGTTTTGTCTGCCGGTCCTTGTTTGTACCAAGGATATATGTTTCATATAAAGTTTCTACAGGGCGGAAAATAAAACAGTGTTAAATTTCTGAAATTTCGGCATCGTCCCATTTCAACAAAAATTTTTTTTTCTGGATTTCAACATGAATGTCATAAATTAGAACCTCATATCTCGAAACGGTTTTTGCGATTTTCTTTGATTTGCCTTATTTACACAGTGACCGCAAAACCATCCATTTTTGGCCTTGCATTGATAACTTTTTTACTCGTGAACCGACTCTCAAAAATCCAGGCCTCATGTTGAAGCTAAAACTACAGTTAATAAAGCACGATAAAGATAATCGACTCCAGGCAAAGTTTCAATATACAGAGTTGCATCAAAGTTGAACCAAATCTGCATAACTCGCAAAACCTAGTATTCTGAGAGACTTCAATTAAAGACAACTTGCTTTCGTACAAATTGTATAATCTGAACACTTTATTATTATCGTGCTATTTCTAAAATTCATTTGTTTTATCAGAATATCATTTGATTATATCAAACGTCTCTGTACGAGGAAATTAAAACAGAGAGTAAATTAAAAGAGTGGCTGTCAGAACACGGAGGTGTCTTGGCAACAGTATGCATATGATTAAGAGATGATTAAGAGTAAAAAAAATAATCAATAATTGGTCTGAGGAACATTAGTGATGAGTGAGACTATGAGTGAGGAGTGTGAGTTAGGAAATAGTTCTCTTCACAAGGAAAAGAAATGTAAAGCCGATTAGAACACCCGTTCTCCTAAACACATCAGCAACTTTGAACCCCAGGTAACGCAGCTGAAATACCTGGTTATATAATTGTTTCTCACTGCTAGACATAAGTCTAGGAGAAGTGGATTTGACTATATGCCACCTGTGAACCGAGTGTATCAAAATGATATCCGTTTTTCAGGTACGTGTAGACGGTATTCCGCCTCGAAACATTAGGTTGGTTGATGGTCTATACAAGACGTTTCCCCCCGAAGGAAGTAAAATGTGCCCAATGGCGCCTAGGTGTTGCAGGTTTTGAATAGCACGCTGTTCGATTGCATTTTATAGAAAAGCGATATATCTTTGGGTCTTATTGAGTCGTGAAAGATTCAGATTTTTACAATCATAATAGATAGAATAATTTTAGCCCTCGAAAAATTGTAACATTATTAAACTCATATCGGCATTATATGCACTCTAAAAGATAATTTAGATCTATAATTACCATAAAATTAAGTGTGCAGTTAATTTGGCACGATACCATCTCCGAGTGTAACCATGACCTTATGAAATGAAATGCATTTGCTTACCTCAACTTATGCAATGTTTTGCTGAGTTTACTGTAATATAATATCATCATAAATATCGTATGCCAGCGATTAAAGTTGCAAGTTTTATGCCTCGCTCCAGCTACGTTGCATGCTAATGGGTTGTTTGTGGGAACGTTAGTTATATTGTAATTTTCATTAAAATAACGAGCCTGATGCCACATTCATAGCTGGCTTGGTAAATTTAGACCGCCCGCTGAGGTTTATTTTACGGCAACAGAAATTATCACTTGGAGTTAAATTTATAAACTCAGTCTATTAAATTATAGGATTTTATGGTTAGTTATATTCTTAAATTAGTAAATCAAGACTGGTTATGGGAACCCTAGGTTGTCTGGTACGAATAGTTAGGTAAGAATAGTCAGAAAATGTCGCCACGAACTTTCACGTAATACCCCAGACAAAATAAACATTTCAATTTGCAATAATTCTGAAAATTGGTCTGAAATACACTGGTACAAATAATATATGAAAAATCCCCATCGATCATAGATCTGCTAAAAAATTGTCAAATCTGTCATCTTTTGTCATTTGCTAAAACATCAATGTCAAACATACCGATTTTTTGTATTTTTCTTGTAAACGGTAAGTTTTAGAGTAAAAATAGATCAGACGAAAGTTGCAGATCATACAATTGTCTACAAATTAGCCATTTCATAGGATTTCAAAAACATGGAATAATATTTCAGCATTTCATAAATATTCAAAATTACTATTAATAGTTTCCCCCTCTGGGTTCGGGGCCACAATTGTAGAATAGACCCAGGGTACCTCCTACCTGTCGTAAGAGGCGACTAAGGTGACTGAATGGGACCGCCTAGCCGCTTAGACTTGACCGGTAAGATCTTCAAAGTTATGCTGGGCGGGCGTTGGTGGCACTTGGATGGGTGACCTAGGCAGGCTTGGGCCCGGACTGTGGCGTCTGCCCGAGACCTGGGAACACTCAACACATCTGCCGCGGACGCGTGGTCGCAGATAAATGGTAATGAGGACCAAAGTAATTAATCTCGGTAACTCAGAACCATACTATCATATATACAAATTGTAGAGACTTTGCCACCAGGCCACCCGTAATAAATAGGATGGTTTGAAGAAAAGTACTCAAGTAAAAAGGAGGAATGCACAAAGGGCCTAATGAGGCCTAAGTGCTGTGGTGGAATGGGAGTGTATGTAACACTACCTTCCACTACACTCCGACCCATATACATACATACATACTATTAATAGTTCAGTGAACGAATGGCCCCCAAAGGGGTGTAGAGTGCGTGAGCAGGGACCTAAGCGATTCTTTCATAAACTTCCAGGGTGCTTCGGGAGTGAACATACTAAAAGTCCTGTCTAGGAGGTGAGCCGAAGGGTGCGTCAAAGGGAAAAATTTTGTTCTATATACTTTTTCGGAATTGAAATTTCGAAAAATTGAAAATGTTTGGAAATAAGAAGTTTCCCTAACATTTTTCGTCAAACATTCCTTCGTATCGTCTAAACCAGGTATGGGCAACCTTTGCTTAGCCGAGGGCGTAATTTCGGGACTTAATCAGGTCGCTGGCAAGAAATAAGTAGGTAGTAGTGAATCAAAAGCCACAGAACTTCACACATTTTTTTATTTATTATAATATCATAAGCGAACATATAAAAAGCACATTAATAAAAAAAGATAGAGAAATAAAATGATCATTAATGAGATACTTGAGTTTGATGAAACGAGATGTGTACTGATATTGGGGTCAATATCAGTACTAGGTACAAAGTGTTATCTAAATTAACATCTGTAAACCGAGTACGATGCTTATTTTTATTAATATTGAAGAAAGCTGCTCACATTTATACGTGCTTCCGAATGTGCAAATTATTTTTCGTGCGAAAATGTCAGGTGTAGATACTTTTCATCGGAAAGGTATGTTCTGTAAAATTCACTTAGTTCCACATCATCAAATTTAGACTTCAACTATGACTGCTCTTGAAGCTCAATTCAAGAAGACTCATCAACTCCATTTGTATTTTTTGCTGTTTGTGTTTTTCCATTGCCAAAAAATGTAGTATCGCATCCAATAAATATCTGAGCCAATAATATATTTCTTTTACAGTTATGAAGACTTCCCAATTCTGCAAAGAGGAATTATGAGAATGAGAAGGTCAACATCCTGTCCCACGACAACTACTACTGTGGGACTATTATAGGCTTCCTCAATAGCAATTTGGACAATTAGAATAGCAGCATAATCTGTTGCAAAAGAGCTTGGTTGCCCGCATATTCCAATGTTTCTATTAGTTGGTTTATCAAACGTTTTTATTCGCCAAATTGCTCGGCAAATTTTCCTGTGACTCAGGAAGTTTTCTCTTTTCTGTCTTTTAATTGAAAATTATTTCAACAGATATTCGTTTTAAGTCTTTGTTGTCGTTCAATGCCTTTTGTACACTCCTTATTTTCAGAATAACAATCATATATATTACGATTACTCTCTGGCCGGATTTCCCTTTGACGATCATTTTTTCATTCTCATACAAATTATATCTTGTTCCGGCCAAATGACTCGAAGAATTAAAAAATCACTTAAAAAAACGTGGAAGCTCGGTGGTGTGAATTGGGCTCGGATATAAGAGATATAGTAGTATAAACAAAATTTTCTGTAGTCACATTTTTTGGTCCTTTTATCCAGGTTTTTTATCCAGGTTTTACTCATCTTTGATTAACTTTAGCAACATGTCCTAATTTTTCAAACCATATTTCTGACAGTTGAGTTAAAGATAGAATATTTACGGAACGCAAATGATGTAGAATTTTATACCGAATATTTTAGGTCCTATTTATTTTCATCGTCAGAGTAACAGTTTTTGGGAAAAATAAAAAAAACTAGCGAGAGGTTACATTAGAGGGTGGTTCCTGGAGCAAAAAAGGATGCAGCATCCTCCTGCGAGCTGGGAACTCTTTTGGTCTGTATTTGGATGTCTATTAGAGTCTGCACCCAAATTTTTAAAACTAAAATATTTCTCCTATTTTCCATTTTAATTGCTAATTTGCTGTGACTGTATCTCAGGAATGGTGATTCGTAGGAAATATAAGGAAATATAGAAGTATAAGGACTATTTTTGTAAACAATGCTACAACTTTTATGTGACATTCTTATGCCAACAACTTACCGTTTACGGAATACGATATTTTTAACATTTGGTGGGAATTTTTCATATATCTATTACTTGTAAAGGTGTATTTAATAGCTGTACCAATTTTCAGCCCTATTCGAATTTTTGCAATCTTACCTCTTTCAATGTTTATTTTGAATGGGGTATAAATTATTCGCCACACAAACCAAAATAGTCTGAATACTAAGCCACAAAAAATTAATGCGTAATACAATAATATATCAATATGTACCTATTTCAAGGTTTGCCTAGAGAGGGGCTGGAGGGAACATACATCTGAAAATGACAACTGGAACCTGTGGTGGAGAACCAATGGATTCCCTGTCAGTCACCATAGGAGCCTGTATGCCTGGCAGGTAATCTGAAAGCTTGACAATTTCTGATAAATTTTAATCATAAACTTTAGCTTTGCTTTTAGTATCTGAATCATATTCCAAAAGGGGCGGCCATATGTAGGAAGGATAACTTAGTTAGGTACTTAAGGTGTATGAAGAAAGTATATGGATCTATTTACGACTTTAGGTATAAACATTAATGTTTAACATGGAACCGATTGTGCATTTCTACATAGTAGACGGTTACATAATAGATTAAACTAGTAGATGTTTTATAAAGGATATAGTACAGTAAAACAGAACACGAAATAAAAAAAAACTCTCAAACGCCAAATGGTTCAATACCCTCCTTGTAGTAGGTTGTAAAAAGTTACACGACCACTAGTGTCGTGTTTCGGGGAGAGCGGGTGAAAAGAGGGGTAAATTTAACTTTTCCAAATTTTCTGCAAATATCTCGAAAACTACGAGGCCTAGGGCAAACATCATCCTATAGGAAAATGATCTATTAAATTTTGAACAAAAACGGTTATATACATATAGGGGGCAAATATGGCATAATTTCCCAGATAAGCGAATATAGCTGTGACGCAGAATGAAATCATAAAATAGCTCCATTTAAAAAAGTGGCTGATGCAGTTTTTGTTCCTTTCCATGCTTGTATCTAAACACACCGACGATTTGGTTACTCTCCGCCACCAATGTTATTTGCAGACGGTCTCAAAACAGCCTGTGCACATATGTTCAACTTTGGCTATATCTCTCCCCACTTCAGCGGCTGCTAAACCACACTCTTACAGAACTTACCATCAAGTGCAGCAAAGGCTCAAAGAGCAGAAAGATCTATTGATGTGGGGTTGGAAAAAGATTGGAGAGCATCTTCGTCCTATTATGTCTACTCATCCTGCTGCTTCTGAAAATTTACTCTCCACCATTGTATGCTTCTTCAAAGATGAATGCATGTTAATGTCGAAGAAGTGGTCTCAACTGCTCAAGTATATGCAAGAATTGTTCAGGACTTGCATGTCTCAATAGAGGTACCGTAATCATCGACGACGATGAGAATAATGATCTTCAACAAGACGAAGAACTAGAAGATTCGTTTCCTCCCACCAGGCTGAGGGAACTATATTGGCATTTTCAATGCCTAATTGATGCTGACTGATAATGAAATTAACGATTCACCTAAAATCTATAACATTTTTATTATTTTAGTTTTCTTTTCAATATAGATTTTTGATATATTTCCTTGTTTTTCACATGAGCTTCCTATTCATGGATTTCTCTTTTTAGCGAGATAAGTACAAATTATGGGGATGATTTAACATTAAAAAAAACGATTGGATATTAGAGATATCTGGTAAATTAGGGCAAAAAGTGGGTACAATTAACTATATGGCTAGTAACTAATGGGGTATATTTACAGTCATGTACTCAAGACAAATGACAAACTATGGCTGTAATATGTGTCTATATATGCATAGATGTGCATCCATTATTCAGTTACCAATGTATACTGTAATAATTTCATGTTTTTTTCAAGAAAGTGTACCTGATTTAAAAACAAAGAAATCTTTACCGCTACATATCATGGAAACCGTTCACTTTACCATAATTATATATATGACAATTGTTATACGGACTTTAATGTGCATCATTTGCGTATAGGATTACGTTTGCGCTAAACCTCATAGTTAGATATTCTCGAATAACTGTGAAAAATAATCATTTCATTCTCTTTAACCCCTCCTCTCCAAACCCAACCCTCGTGGTCATGTAACTTTTTAGTACAAGCTATAAGGAGGGTATGGAATCAATTCGCTCTGGAAAGATTTTTTTGATATTATTTGATAATTTTTGTTTTTGTCTAATTTTACTCTACCAATATTGTTAATTTCTTAGCCCGCATGGTTTCAATCTACCCTTAGAATATACAAAACTAGCAGCAGAGTGCAGTAGGGGTAGGCCTCAAGGTGGAAAGGATGATCAGAAATTCTTTGAAGAGAAACCGATTTGGATATGCAAGCCAGTTGCTCAGAGTCAAGGCAGAGGGATATTCCTTTTCAGGGTAACGTCAATTCACCTTGCTATAAAGAATACTTTTTGCATTATCCATTATTTATTTCTCATTCTAATCGGATATTTTTTTTGCAGAAATTAAGTGAGCTAAACTATGATACAAACACAATTGTTCAGAGATACATCGAAAAACCACTACTAATCGGAGGGTATAAATTTGATCTGAGGTTATACGTCTGCATACCATCTTATCATCCTGTTACAATTTACATGTACAGGGAGGGACTGGCTCGATTTGGAACGGACAAGTTTAACTTGAATGATTTAAGGAACCCGTTTAGGCACTTGACTAACTATTCTATCAATAAGTTAGGACCTGGATTTACTGAAATGAAAGACAGGGTGGGATCGGGTAAGAAAGATAGTCTTAATATTATCACTTATAATTGGACAAGAAGTTTGTATTTTACCAGATAAATTTAGACTTTTTAATGAGAAACAGTTGCCTAGCAATTAGACCACAAAACTGTCAACTATTAAAAGGGGTGTTTTTAGGTTGAAAATGAAGTTTTTCGAGTCAACTTCCTAAAGCAAACAGTTTTGAATTTAAACAACACAAAATTACCTGGTATCGATACAAACATCGAGTGTATTTAGGCAGGATAATTTAAAGAAATAGAAATTTCGAAACATGTGAATGCAAACTTTATTTATAAAACACTAAAAATAAACACATTTTTATTTGAGCTTAATTAAAAAATGAATAAGTGAAAGAACCACTAGTGCATTTGGCATATATAATACAATAAGTGCTCTGGGTTTTACGGACAATATTTGTAAATCTAAATATGAGTTGCTGCTATGACGGAAATAATTATTTTCCAAATTATTTTCCAAAAACAGCAGCAACGAGTAATGAATGAATAACAAATATTGAAGCAAAACTGAGAGCACGAGTTGTATTAGGAGAACAATTCAATGAAACAAGAATGTTCATTTTGAAAGAAAATCAAATAGTATATAATTAAATGCCAGTGTGCTGATAATTTATTTGACGTTTATCTGATGATTTAATTTCTTGTAGTGCGCTTCGTGTAATTTCCAAAATGAACCGGTTTGGTAACAATAATTTAAGTACCCACAATTCGCGAAGAAATAGCAAATTCAACTTCAACTAATACAAAAGTGTCCCATAAGTCAAATTGAGACCAGTTTTGATTATTCTTTAAAAATTAAATTCATAATTTTTTGACGTTTTGATATAAATATTGTCGCTGGAATAATTTGTTTCTTCTCATTTG
Source organism: Tetropium fuscum (assembly GCA_964058915.1). Classification (NCBI taxonomy): domain Eukaryota; kingdom Metazoa; phylum Arthropoda; class Insecta; order Coleoptera; family Cerambycidae; genus Tetropium; species Tetropium fuscum. The sequence goes on from CAXKVY010000352.1 coordinate 198,932, forward strand.
ACGTAATATTATCATTTAGATTATTAATTTGGATTATAGGTTGTAAATGGACCCTAAGGCAGCTAAGAAGGTATTTTCATCAGACAGGCATAGCTGATTGGCTTCTTTGGCAAAGAATAACCTCTCTTGTGATTCTAACCGTATTGAGTCATGTCAGTCAGATACCACCGACGGTCAATTGTTTCGAATTCTTCGGGTTCGATGTTCTTATTGATAGTTCCCTAAGACCCTGGCTTCTGGAAGTTAGTATTAACTTTAGCATAGTTTTTGAGCATGCGAAGAAAGAATGTCATGATTGCAGGTCAATTTGAGTCCGGCTCTCAGCAACGATTGTGATGTAGACAGGTTAGTAAAGAAGCCTATGCTGCATGATATGTTCGACCTTCTAGGTCTACCTCTGTATAACACTGGGTTATCTGTGTTTAACATTTTCCCTGAAGAAGTCAAAGAAAACGAAAAAAGGTAAAAAAAAATGTTTTGCATTAAAATTTGGTATTTATCAAGATTTATAAATATTGGGCAGTAGATAGTGGGATAATATTATGTTGAAAGTTAGTAACACTTTGTTGTTTTAGAGATGAAGCCCTTAATAATAGTAAGTTAACTCTGAAGGATACTATCACAGTGCTCAATGCAGCCGGGCGTTGGAGAAGGAAGCATAGGAAGATGTCTGCATCACAAACCAGGTCCAATTCAGCAGCAAGGACAAAGACAAAGACAACATCTGCCAATAATCAAAGTAAAAAAATTATACAAACATATAACCTAGCAGTAGTTAAAGTTCTGATTTTAGGGACTTATATGACATTGCCCAAAGTGACAGAAGACGGAAGAAATTTAGGTTCTCCTACATATATTAATAATATTCCAGGAACAAAAGTAAGCAAGCGATTTAATTCAATATATAAGTATCATCTTTATCAGTAACATGTGTGTAATAGTTATTTGTGTGTTAAGAGCGCAAAGTACTGCATTGCCGCTTGCGAAAGAAATTTATTCTCTCAAAAGCTACAATGGCAGTTTGTGCTCGTAATACATACAACATTTTTTCTACAATCGCTTAATACAGCCTGTTCTTGTATGTATTTGACATATGTTTATATATGAACCGATTTTTAGAAGTTTTTTTTGTTAGCTACATTTCTCATGTCATTTTTGACTGACAAGCGCCTGCTAAGGAATTTATAATAAAGAAGCGAGCGGGAATTGACACTATTGCCGCTTTAAAGCGACAATTATGTCATCATCGGAAATGGCGTACTTTGCGTTGAGAATTGAAAGCGCAAAAGCCTACTATTGAGGCGATTGTAGAAAAAATATATTGTTTCATGGCAGAACTGAGGAAAAAATATTCACACACATATATTGTCTACAAAACTCTTATTCTGCTACTATCTTCCGCACTAATCATTGGCTAGTTAGGGCTCATTAACAGATACTTTCATATAACAGAATTCAGTTCATTGACGGTCAAACCAAGTTGAACAAAAATGGTATTTATAGGTAGAAGAAGAACATAAGAGTGCAAACCATAGAACCTGGGGTAATGGTGTGAACTGGAATTCCGCATCTTCCGGTGAAGGTGGATGGATAAGAATATGGCCCATGAGTATCGATGTTCCACATAGAAACCACAACAATAACGGGACTGGTGGTTGTTTCGTAAAAGCCATGGTGAATAAGGTACTTATATTATATGATACATGTATCCTATCTCGATTGTTATACATTGAAGTTCCCTATTGTCCTTCTAGATAGATAGGGCTTCTATCTTTTAGATAGTATTCCTACGTATGCATTTAAATTTACTTAAAAATCTACTCTGTGTCTTTTTAGGTGGTAAAATTTACCAAAGCAGCAAAAGATTTAGCACGAAGACATCCAACTGCATCCGAGAGTCAATTGAGTGAATATCTGCAAGAGGAAATGGAAATTACTGGAGACTTATGGATACCACCAGTTTGAAGCGTTTAGTCAATTTGCCGCTGCCAACTAACTGCCATAGCTAAGCCAAATTATCGTGATTTCCGTATAAAATTTCGCTACCCGCAAGTGTTTGATTTATAGAGTTAATTTCTATTACCATTACCTAGCTTTAAAATAACAGGATCGAATATATAGCCATTATTTACCGCCTATTACAGCTCGAGCCAATAATCTATTTTAGCAATAACCCAGTCAAAATAGACAAAAAAAGTGTGCAAAAACTATATTACTATAAATACTACAGAAACTATAAATACAATATTACAAATAAAATTTCAAAAATCCTCACCGTTCTCACTTTTAAAATTTTACTCAAGGACCATGGCCAAAAATGTCGGGTTTTCGCATATTTCTCTTGTCATAAAAATAGGCCAGGTAGAAGTTTTTATAATAAATGCAAATGGTATTATAATAGGAAGCGAGATATTTGAAAAAAAACGATTATTGTGACTTTTGACCTTGAATATCATAAGACACGGACTCGAGAATTTATGAGACTTTTGAACCTTTTTTTTTTCTACTTCAACATAACTGTTGAAGTAGAACTTGAATATTGTCAATAGTAATAAATATTTCGTGAAATCTACATTCATAATCTATAATCCATTCCACCTTGATCATTATCAATAGTAGATAGAGGAGAGCTGTGCACAGTGGTCACTTTTCTCACTTTTTTTTTAAAGAAACTAAGCATTATCCCAATTTTATAACTGCAGGTGTAAAGTATCATGCATTGGTATTTATTTTCTAAATTACCATTTCGCAGAATCAAACCTACTAGATATGGTAAGAAAATATATTTTCTTGGAAAATATGAGCATACAGTGTTCACCTAAATCAGGTTACACTGGTAACGTTGATGGGGTCCACTGGTCACTATTTAAATAATAAAGATTAATGAAACCCATTTGGAACGTATTGCATTTTAATGAAATAGCATATACAAAAATGCATTCATGTTTACATTTCTGATACAAGCAGATCGGGTTTTCCAGTTATTGATGACCAGGCATTTTTGAAGAAGGGGCGCAACCCCCATTCTCAAAGAAACTCTGTCCTTCCAGATTCTTCTGCACATGATTCACATGATAAAAATTGAGAAGGTAAGGTCAAAAGTAAACATATTTTGAGTACGGCTGGTTCCACCAGAGTTTGTTTTGGTTTGAAACAATGTTGGATTTCTCAACAAGTTTTCAAAACAAAATGATTTTTTTTGTCTCAAAACTATGACAACAAACTCATCACTGCTTCGGATTGACAACATATTTGCAACGAAATGATTATTTCTTTCTTGATCTTTCTTGTAACGCGAGCCCACTCTCCTCTACCACTTTTTAATCAAGAGTTTACTGTCTGGTTCAAACTTCCTTTATCAGATATTGCATAATCTACAACTTTCGTCTGGTCTATTTTTACGAACGCTTACCGTTTCAGAGAAATATGCGAAAGCCGATATTTGTTATCTGTGACGTTGAATAAAATTTTTAGCAGAAGTAGAATCGGTGGGGACTTGCTATTTAATTTTTTGCAAACCTAAATGTCCATTTTGACGAGTTAATAATGTTTCATTTAAATCAGGATATCTTCAAAAACATATACCTAAGGATATAAAGCTACTACCCACTCTTAAAAATAGTCCAGCTATGCCTATTTCACCAGCTTTAATATCAGCCTAGTTCATTTAGTAAATGTGAAAGAAAAAGCTTTATACCTGTCCTATAAGGTACGATAAAAGAATGCATTTCTCTATGAAGGAACCTCTGGGTAGATCTCTATGTAGGTCTTCTTTATATTGAACATTTTTCAGAAGATATGACCAAACTTTCTAATTATTTTCAAAATACCTATATTATTCATGAAAATTGTCGTTTTGCGAATGTTTTTTGCTCCAATAAAGAAGCAATAAAAATTATGGAAATATGTAGTCATTATTTACCCGTAAGAATAAACAAACAGATACAACTAAAATATTTATTTATACAATATAATATGCAAACAATCCATCTACATAATATATATTTTAATGGCACAAGTCACAACCATTCAGTAAAAGTATAACATGAAATATCCACAAATTTCCTTCAAAACAGTGAAACGATCTAAAACTATCCTATCAACAAATTTACACTGTCCTGAATTTTTGGCGTCCGCTTATTATTTTCTTTTAAATAACATACACTATAAATAAATAAATAGAGAACATTTTAAAAGTATTGTTATTGAATTAGATATTTAAAATAAAACATAAAAATAGAATTATTACTTTCCACTTACATTTACGGTACATTTTAAAATTGAAGGCGGTGTTTTATTAATAATAAATTAACATGTTTAAAGCAGAAAATTGGTAACATAAATGAGTAAATAGTTGCTTTCCTAACGGGCGTGATTTTTGCAGAAAGGGCGTCCCCCCTTGGCGAAGAAACTCTGTCCTTCCAGATTCTTCTTGCACATCTGAAACACAATCTCCGTCAGTTTACCTTAAGATGTTATATCTACTTCCTTGACCAATATAGTTGGTCTACTACTGGTACTAGTTCTCTTACCGTACAATTGAAGCATTGGCTGTGATAGTTATTGTTCAGTGCTTCTACCCAACGGTCGCCAGCTTCTACTGGGAATCCACAAGCGAAGCATTTGGTGGTAAATAGTTCTTTCCAGTCTATAACAGAACATCAGAACCAATATTAGACAAAAATTTTAACCGAGAGACCAAGAGAAGTTTCTTAGAACTTAGACGGCAATCTTTTTACTTACCAGCTTCACAGTACTGATTGCCATCCTCAAGGAAGAATGCATTGTTTCCAAAGAGCTTTCCGCAATAAACGCAGTTGAAGCACTCGGGATGGAAGTTCTTTCCAATGGCCTTCAGGCAATCCTAGAAGACAAATCAGTGATTATACTTATTCCTTCACTCGTCAGGTATCTTACCCCTTTGATTTTGCCAGAACACTTGGAACACGGTGGTGCGAGATACTGTTCAAAGCAGTATTCGCAGTATAGTTGACCCCCTTCTTCGACGAAACCCAGGTCTTGAAGAGGCCTTCGGCAAGATGGGGTAGCGCAGATGAAGTGATTTGGACACCAAATCTTTCCCAGGGCAGTGATGAAGGGACCTCTATAATGGTACAGAATATGTCAGTACTGTCCTCTTAATCAGTTCGATTGTTAGCGGTTACTGGTGATTATTAATAGTTATGCTATACTGAATTATTTAAAATAGATTTTACACTAAAATACCTACAAATAATTCTTAGTCAATGTTAATAGTTACCTAGCAATTTCTATGTTACATATGCAACAAAGAGGCGCCTCGTTCAAATTATCTCTATTTTTAAAATCTGTGGCATCGATGGTAACGCCGTTATTGAAACAGGCCCTACTAGTCTCGCTCTGTTTCTTGTCAGTCGGTTCGTTAGCGGGAATGGGAGTGCTATTTTGGTCAGGAGATTTGGAGGTGTAGTCATTTATAGGGATCAGAATCTCAGATTTAACCTTTTTGTTGTTATTAGTAACAGTAGTCTCAACGTTGTTGACAATATAGTTCATCCGGGGACTCTGGGTTCCAGATACAGCCACTTTTTTAAGCTTAGGTGTGAGGCTTCTTATTTCAGAGAGTATTTTTTCCCGTGCAGCCTCTATGGCTTGAGATTGCGGATTCTTGCTACTCGAGGAAGAATAGGAGGAGTAGTCTGACCTTGGACTAGAGTCAATTGAGTCCAGTTGAGGAGACACGCATTGGTAAGGAATGGTTATATTTATCTGACTGAAGACTGGTACAGGAGGAGGTGGGGGAGGATGATTTGGGATTTGCAAACCGACTTCGTCCAGCTCTGACATATTTTCAGTTTGGTTAGCGTGACATAATTCAATCACATGCTCTAAAATACGACAAAAATCAAAATAAAAACATGCTTAAATCATAAAATTAATACAATAAACATATGTTTTAAGTGTTATATAATCTATATAACAAATAAGATTATACTTTAATTATTATGAAGCCATACGGAATATCACTTGGTTGCCTTATTTATATCCTAAAATATTTTTGTAATGGCTCCAATGAGTTAGAGGAAGAATAGCAATATATAAGCAGTTAAGGATAAAAAATATGAAAACACACACCAATGTCATTACACACAAATAATATCTAGAAAATTACAAGCCTCAAACAACAACAGTCCTATTCACCTTATCTGCATATTACATTGACCGCAAAGTGGTACTCTAGCTCCTCCAATGGCACCAGTGTTGAGAACACCGCGCCCACGTTTAGGTGCAACGCTGATACCACCAGCTTGTCGACCACCACCAGCACCTGCATTAGGTTGGGAAACATTGGGTCTAATTACATTCTGGTTAGGTTTTTTAGCGGAACCCGGTGGATCTACGTGTTTCACGGGAGCTAGGGAGCTTGGAGCAAAGACGTGTTTTATGGGACCAGGGGCTGCCTGGGACTGGCAGGACACTGGAGGTTGAGAGGACTTTAGACATGTCGTTTCATTTTGACAAGATTTTGTGCATGCATTTTGGCATTGCTGTTGAACGACAGTGTGATTATTTTGCTGATTTAACTGGCATATATTTTTTGTCAGTGGTTGCGGATTTGTAAGGTGTAATGGTGCTTTTCCAGTATCTTCTACAGAGGAAGTGTTCGCGTTACGAAATGAGTGTGAGTTTGTACTTGTACGCTTTTCTATATTGGTTTCCTTGTGCGTCTGTTCATACTCTTCAGTTACAGTCGTCTTTCTTTGAATTTGAAGTAAACCATTTGCAGACGTTTGTACACTCTGGCTCTCAGATTTTATCGAATCTTCTAGATGAGCCTGTTGAGACTTTGCCGCTACTTCTGTGAGAGTGGTACCATTAGAAGTCTTGGAACAATATTTCTCGGCACGTTCTGACTCCTGCACTTCTAACTTTTTGGACTGGTAAGCCTCAAACTGCTGGTTGTGATTCTCAGCAGTTACACTTTTAATCTGTCTACACGTCTGCTGTTGTATAGGAAAACTTTGTGCCCGTACCTGCGATACATACATCTGTGTTGGTTGGCCATTTCTCTCTTGGATTTTACATTGCCGTGTTTGACTTTGCTCTGTTTGATTCTGTTGCTCTTGGCATTGCTGCGTCACATCGGACCTTTTATAAAAATCCATTCCACGTGTTTTCTCAATTAGTTCCATTTTGTTTTTATACTCAGGTATATACGTGTTCAAGTTTTCCCTGGCATGCTCTATTTTAGTATCTTTAGGAGTCGGAAGACGCTGAGAAGATTTCAAGGGATTAGGTGGAGGACCTGGCGCGGGAGACACTGCTCTTTCGATGCCTCTAGAAGGAAACGGTGAAGGGCTACGGCTTCTGTCTCTTCTACCTCCTGGGCATGGACTCGGAGAGCGAGAAATTGCAGGACTTGTTGGATCCAAGAGATTGATTTCTGGAGGACCCATTTGCTGACAAACTAAGTTTGATTGGTAGTACGGTAAAACTGGTGGCGGCTTGTTGATCATACTAGGCGTAAGAGGCCTTGGTCTAGGCGAAAATGTTGTGCTAGAGGGCCTGTCCTCCACCACAGGCTTGAAACTTGCAGTTAAACACCCTGACTTTGAATCATCGGTTTGTAAAGTTATTACTGGATTCTTTACAGCAAGATGTCCATTTTGCTGAACTATTTGTTTTTTTTCTTGATGGTTTTGCTTTACACTAAACTGCTCTTGTTGCTGGTGGTAACTTTGCTGTTGACTAATCTGCTGTTGTTTAAACTGTTGCTCTTCATTTATATTAGTTTCTAGTCTTTGCGAGAATTTCCGTTGCTCTAACTGACTTTGCGCTTTCTGCATCTTTTCCATAAGCAGCAAATCAGCTTCCGCGTTCTCAGACAGCTGCACTTGATATGCCGGCAATCCTTCAGGTTTGTGCAAAATCACAGGTTGCTTTGCCTTCTTCAGTACCACCTCCTCAGCTTGCCTGATGGCTTGAACTTCTCCTCTTACATCTTCTTTAGTCTGTTGCTGTTTTCGTGTAGTTTGCTGCCGCGCATGTTGTTCCTCGGTAATGATCTCTTTCTCTATATATCCAGGTTTAGTCTCTACGAAACTTGCAATAGGGGTCGGTGGTTTTGGAGGAGGGGTTGGTATTGGAGGTGTTGTGGATATTTCTATAGTAAAATTATTCTTTTTATTGTGGTAGAAACAAGAGACAGCTTGAAACATCGGAGCAAAATTTTGCTGTTCCTCTATTCCCTTTTCCACGACTACTTCTGTTAGTTGAGGATTGTGTATTGTTTGCCTCTCTATTGTCCTTGTTTTACTTGTGTCGGTTTCTTCCGTATGCTCTTCAGTACTAATTTCTTCAGTTCTTTGGTATAAAACTGACGGTGGGTAGTAGCATGGTGGCTTAGGTTGCTTCACATTCATATGGAAGGATGCCGGAAGCACATCTGGTTTCAATGGTTTGTACAACTGAGAACGATCTATATTCTTTGTCACACTTTGTAACTCCACACTAGACTTCAACTCGTCTACTCCAACACTTTCTACAATTAGTGGAGAATATGGTCTATCAGGGGCGGTAGTAAGTGCTGTTAACATAGATAGTTTCTCTTGGGGTCTAGGTAGGTCTTCAAAATAATGATCAGTTGGGTCTTTTGGTTTTTTTTTTAAAACAGGAACTCCACCAACTGGAGTAAACGGTCTTTCAGGGGCTGTCTCTAAAGCTTTCACAAACTGACTTTTAGGCTTCTGCGGCTTTGGTTTGGGTTCCTTTGGTTCAGGTTCTGGAATTATCGGACGTTCCGGAGGAAAATAAGGTACTGTTTCTTCTGGTAAAGGTACTGCTTTGCCCGTATCTATAACGGGTGAAAATGGACTAGCTGGAGCAATGGCTAGCGCAGAGGCAAGAGGTGTATAAGAATACTTGGAAGGTATCTGTGCAAAAGTGTCACGGTCTGGGGCAGTGGTTCGAATGGCTTGTGTTAAAGGCGATTCCCATTTTTGAGGCACTGAGTTATCTATAATATTGGGCAGATGACACTCTACAGTATTTGGAGTGAATTGCGTAGGTCTTTTTAGTTCGCAACTATCTCGTCTTTGATATGACTTTGATGAAGCAGTATCACTTTCTGGTGACGGTGCGGCGAAAGATGTTGATTTAGGTGGTTCTGATAGTTTAATATCAGCGTAAGCAGAAGTAGGGGCTTTAGGATTGGTTGAAAGTATATTCTCTACTAATTTTTGGGTTTCTAAGGTTTCAGATATCGTCTCTATGCATTCCACTGCACTTCTCCGTCCGCTTAGTTCGACTTCCTCAGTATATACAGACATTTGTGGCATAGCAAACTGTGCCATTGCATTGATTTCCTCTACTTCTAGGCACTCTGACAAACTATTTTCCAACTCTGCTTCTTTCGCAGCTTTCTTGCTGAATATTGTCTGCTCAACGTATGAAGGGGGAGGATAGAAAAGAGGACAGGCGGTAGGGACGTCGGGTTCCTCCTGAGGAGGAGGCCAAATAATACCTTGGACGCTACGTCCTTATTTGAAGCAACACAAAACGAACCACGAGCGTTAGACAAACAAAAGGAATGGCACAAAGGTTCAGAGAACCGGATTGTAAAAAGAAAATAAAAATTGTTAATAAGCAGTAAGCATCTAAGGGTATTATAAAATAGTATAACACAGCGTTCATAAAACTTTCATAAAAAATGTTTCAAAATTTCAGTACAAAATCAAGTGGTACAAAATGTGGTTAGGTATTTTTTTGAAGGAGGGACTGAGAAGGGAGAGAGATGAGGTATATAAAACTAGTTGCAATTTCAAAAAATTATCATTCCTCCTGAGTCCCCCCCACCTGTGTGCTGTAATATAAAAAGCTAAAGCCAATTTAACTAAAGTGCATTATTAATTCCATTATTCTAGTACTAGGGAGAAAGGACGGGCTTTGGCATTAAATGACTGATCTGAAAGAAGATAATAAAATACATGTTAGTAAAGAATCTAGCGACTTTCTATCGTTGATGAAAGTGGACTCGTTATACTATTTTACTAATCATATAAACTACATAGTATTAAGCGTAGGGCAAAAGAAGCGATTTTTTGTTAAACTGCAAATGTACCTTTGAAGAGGCCACCCGCTGGTTTAACAGTAGAAAATCGTCCTAAGAAATAACAACTAGTCATCTACATCTATCATAATTCACTTGACACAAATAATATTGGCGGATCACAGTTTAAATGGTACACTTACATGGAAGCTCTACTCTTCCAGTATATGTACCTTCACCAAATAATACTACCTTTACGAATATTAAAAAAAAACCTAATTCTACTGCTATGGAAATTCTACTTTACCTGCGGATGAGGCAGGACTGTGAGATGGTGCGCTGTAGGAAGGAGCTGTGTAAGATGGGGTGTACGAAGGTGCGTTGTACGATGGGGCGTTGTAAGATGGAGTTATTGGAGATAACGGTGCCGCTCTTGGCAGAGTATTCGCTGGAGATAACGGAGCAGTGACACTCGAGAATGGTTTTGGTCCAGAGAAGTTTGATGATGACTGAAAATGTACATAAATGTACATGTTAGCTTTATCCACATCTTACATAATTATATTTTCCAGAACATGTTTTGCTTTGCACTAATCAAAAGCCAAGAATTGTTCTGATCGTTTTGATTAGTTGCAGCAAAACTGATGAAACACAATAAAGCCAATTAAATCTATTATTATGCTAGTAATGATATATAATATTTTTTAGTGATCTGTTAGGTGGGCACTTACCTTGTTCAAGTACTTGCTGAATGAAAGAGGAGCTGAACTGTTATATAAAGAAGTGTTATTGTTAGCTTCAGTCGTTACATTAGTTGATAAATTTGGTAATGGCGGAGCAACGTCAACAACATTCTCTTTAGATTCCTGTAGCTAGAAAGGATTAATATATGTGTTTAAAGTTTGTGAGGCATGCAGATGACAGAGTGCAAAGTTAATGGTCAGAGAGACCAGAAGAAAGAAATCACGATGCAAAATATACATAACTTTTAAATAGCCTATTGGGAAATATGCTTGCAATTTTTTAAGGAAAATAAATTAACGCATCGATGGGAAGTTTTCTCGGTGTACTCGGAATTTTGTTGGGAATCACCCATCAAATTCATATTATAACACCACATGTCATAGAGTATAATATAGCATACAAAATATATATTAAATATAACATTAAAATAAACATATATAATAATATACCGAATATACCAAAATGTTGATTAGTGCAGATTGCAGTAATGCATCTTTTAATTTTTTATCACATTATAATTCCCAAAAATTAGAGAGAATGCCAAATGCTGGCATGATATTCTGAGAGTACTGTATCTCCTTTCGAGAACGTCACACCATATTTCAATAATGAACTTGAATAGGCATAACAAACTACTAAGGCTAGGCATAACAAACTAATATAGTTGTTTTTTTTTAAATAATTACAACCAAGTAACATGTACATACAAATTATTAGCAAAAAATCACAAAGACATGAGGATTTTATATCACAAATTATTTATCTGTTGAGTTAGGAACTTTCCATGACAATCTTAAAATTGATGTGCAAACACCAATATTTAAAATGCTATGCTAATCTTTATTGTGTGAAAGAAAAAAATGTACACACATGCACCTAATTTATCGCTCAGCTTGTAAATATCGTAAAGTCGCAGTTCTGTTGAAAAGAAAGTTTTTGTCCTTAAAAGATAAAATCTATGTTATGGCGATACTTTTGGAAGAAGGGACCAAATTAAAGCAAAAATTAAAGTTTCCCAAATTAGAAGAACTGGAAATAGACCAAGTTGTGTACAATTAGTTTTGTCATGTCAGAAATAACAGCATATCAATATCTGGACCTTTAATAAAATGAAAGCCCTGGAAGCAGCTAAAAATTTAAAAATTGAGAACTTCAAAGCATCTAATGGGTGGTTACAGAGATTTTTCCAACGGCATAACATTTCATATCAATTTATAACGGCATAACATTTTAAATCAATTTATGAAGAATCAGCTGATATAGATCTAGCAGATCGAAATTCTAGTCGAAATTTGAAGAACGAAGGTAGAAGTTAATTTTGCAAGATTAGTATCCAAGAGATATATACAATGCCGGTGAGATGGAGCTTTATTATCGTGCTATGCCTAATAGAATATTTGCTTTGAAAAACGATAAGTTCGCATGCAAGAAGATGGCAAAACAGTGACTGACAGTTTTGCTTTTCATCCATATTAGCAATATGGATGAAAAAACCCACTGACCATAGGAAAAATCAAGAACTATCGCTGCTTCAAAGGCTCAATTATTGATAAGCTGTCAGTAGAATGGGTTTCTAGAAGGGTCAGTGGGTTAGTAGAATAATTAAGCATGGATTACTAAAGACATTATGTCCCAGCCGCTGCATAAATTTGAAAAAGGATAAAAATACAAAATAGACAAGGCCTCCTTTTTTGGATAATGCTACATAGCATTCTAATATTTCACTGCAAAATGTGAAAATAGTTTTTTTGCCTCCGAACACCACTTCTCATTTTCAGTCGTTGGACCAGGGAATCATCCAGAATTTTACGTTAATTTTTAATGAAAAGGCTTCTGACATTTACTGAAAGTGAAAATCCTTTTCAAGATTCAGAAAAGAGCATAAATTCAGTCAGTGCATTAATTTGGATCACTAGGACATGGAAAAATTTATCACCAATAACAATTTAAAAATGTTTATCCAAAGCAGTTTTCTCAATATAGTGTAAGCCACTTCCACGAAGAAGATGAGATTCCTCTTTGTGTCTCTATATATGTCTATATATGCCTCTTATATATATTTTTTTATTGTTCTTTTCGTAAGAAATAAAGATATTATTATTATTATTATTATATATTAGTTTTAGTTTCCATCCGTTAGTTTCTTTAAAAAATTGCGGAATCAAAACCTATTATCCAGCAGTTTACCATAACTCATCTCTTTTAAACTGACCAAATATACCTAATTAAGTTACAAACATCTACTCTTATAAATTACTCTATATAAATTTTCTGCAACAAATTATTTTCTAAACTAGAACGTCATTTTAGCCATTTTAACTGCTATAACATCCAAATTTACAATATGCAAGACGCTGCTAAATTATAAATAATTATATTATGAGATCTTAAGAAGTTATTTGGTTAAAAAAGAAGAGATACAACATGAGGCAAACTGCTTGTCCTCGGATTATTTTTAATGCAAGTTCATTAGGTATTTATTTAGTGGAAAGGTAAAAACTAATAGTGTTAAATAGATAAGGCGTCTTCTGATTATAAGTAAAAGTGTAAAACAATTATGTGGTACTTGATTTTCTACCTGGTAGGGTGACGCAAAACTATTGTTCAACTTTGGTGAGAGCGGTGATGATGACGGCAGAGAATGGGAGGCAAGAGCTGAAGAAATTGCTTGCACTGGAGGTTTTCCGCCGCTGAAAAAAGAAACTCAATTGTCTCATCGAAATATCAGGAAGCACTGGAAAACTTACGGTGGAACGGTAACTGGAGCCAAGTTGGGGTTGGCGTTGATTCTAATAGCTGCTGACTTAGCGTGAACGTCACAGTAGAGTTTATTGTTAATATTATAATAACTGAAAATAAACAGGTATACAATTATGCATCTAATTATTCATAAAATCCTTACCCGACGTTCTTGAGGGACGTGCCGCAGGTAGAACACTTGAAACACTCAACGTGTAGGTTTTTGTCCTTGATTCTGACGAATACACCACTGGAACACAAAAATAATATGTTTAAGATTGTATAAACGTAACATCTCCTGAAAACTAACAACTAGGAGTTGGAAAGTGATTCAGTTAGTGTTGAACACAAAAATAAAACAATTTGAAAGGAAATTTAAAGTGATAACAAGAAGGGCACACAATAATAACAGACATAAAACCTAGCTATAAAAGTGCTTTACTACTTGTATATAAAACCAATTTCGGCATTGGTGTCCAAAAAGATATCAGGAAGGAAAACATTATTCATATAGGAACAAGATCAAGGACATTTGTAAGAGATGGCGTTAGGAATATGTATAATAAACGAGCGAATAGAGTTCGACTATATGTATACTGTCAATGCTACTGCAACGATTAATATTTGGTTTTGAGTTTATTATAGGGTTAAGGCATTGTTTTTGGAAAGTGTGGTTCCACTACGATAATGAATAAAATATACATGGAAAATTGTAGGGGGAAATTATATTGCAGCCAATTGGGAAATAGAAGGACCAGCAGTGAACAATAATAAATAATATTGGTCTTATTAAAGAATGAAATTAACATTTTACTTACATGCAATTATAATATTAAATGAAAGCTCTAGGGAAGTCTAAATAACTATTTACATTTGTGTACAAAGAAGTTTTTCATGCTCAACTGGGTATACCATTGCATCATTTAGATGCAATTAATTAATTGTCAAAGGGGCAAGTGTCACATTCGGAGAAGAAAATGTGCTTAAACGACATGCTTAAACGAGTGTTCAGAATTTAGGCTATGTTCGGTTTCCAAAGTCTTCTGGAACTTCAAAGTCGTTTCGGATACTAAATTGATTTAACTCGGCCATTATCTCCGTTCTTATTACTTTTTAAGGGTAATAGAATGACACCGAGTTAACTCGATTCAGTTTACGGAAAGTGCATTTTTATTTGTGTCAAAGAAAAGTTACTAAACGAACTCCCATATCATGTAAAATAGTTTTATGTATTATTTCAACATATTTTATAATTATTGTGACTTCTATTCTATTCTATTGTGGTCTATTTATGTAAACTTCTGAATGGTTTAAAGGTGTAAAAAATGATAACGAATTATGTTTCCTAAAATCGAAAAAAAATGTGGAAAAATTATTCTTTTTAATTAGGTCAAATTTGATTTTTTCTTAGTACGGAATATGAAGTACATAGTACATAATGCAGAGTACAGAATACAGAGTGCAGAATCCAGAGTACGGAGTATAAAGTACACAGCACAGGGTACAACGATATGAGTACAGTGAATTAAACTACGCACTATTATGTAAAATATATTTTTTCTTCTTAAATTAAGAACTTTCTGAGCGCTATCTTAAATACTAGCCATTTTCGAACATATTTTTCAATAAACTTTTGCCTTAGAATTAGTAAAGAAATAACCTTCCTCTGTGAGTTTATCTTAAATAACTTTAGCCTAAATTTCTGAACACCTCGTTCCTCAAGTAGAAGGGGAAGAAGACGTACGAACACACAGATCTAGGTCTCTACAACATCGATCCAACATCGTGTCGGACTTACACAATAACCCGTTCACAGTCGGTGCATAACGTAGCGCCTTCTGAGGGGTTAATAGATTTCGGGGAATCACCCTGTGAACTGTTATATTGACTGTGATCGTCTAGGAGTGTGTTAAAGCTCGGAGTGACGGTTTTGCGACCGCCGATCGCGTGGCTTTGGGTCGAATAAAATTCGGATCGGACTACTGTGGAGCAAAAAACAATGTATCAAAAACTTGCAAGTGATATCGTTTCAAAAAATGTCTGTCGGCCGCGATCTCCCTAGCTGAAGCTGCGTATGAAGCTGAAATGTGATACTTACACGATGAGGCGTTCACAGTCAGCGCAAATGTTCTGACCTGGGGGCAGCTGCGGGTTGGATGGCGCTGGGCGGGTTTCCGGTGCCTTGACAGGTCTCAGACCAGCGATGCCACTGTTAGGACTGGTCACCACTCCTGAATCTGGCTCTAAAGGTGCCGTGCGAAAGATTGTCATGAGTTAGACCAAAATCATTTAAATTTATTTGTAAGAAGACGTATGGTTACGTTATTGAAGATAAGCTCCTTGCAGCGGCTAGTCGACTGCTTTGGCATTTTCGTAACAAAAATCCAACTGCAGTATCTTTTCTAATCAATCACAATATAGGAACAAGTACAAGCTTTGTAAATTATTTAAATCACATTTAAATATAAGCAAAAATATAATAATCTATAAATCGTAGCGTAAAGCGTAAATATACAATAATATGTAGGCGTTGATGATGACGTGTAATAGTTTTTGTTTTGAATTCCCTGTAGTTAATTAATTTCATAAAATAAATTCAGTATAAATTTACCATATTGTTGCACACTAAAAGTCCTCTAAAATCGAAGTGTGGCAGTTGATTTTCAGAATTTTTTATAAATTCTTTACCATTGCAGATAGCAAAAAATTGTTATAAAAAATTTTGATTAAAAATAAAACACAATTTTTAACATCAATATTTTTTCTCCCAATAGGTTTTTGAATTATGAGCTGCAGAATTATCAGCAGAATTAAATTTTCAAAAATCCAAATTTTGCACAGGTGTGCTGATTGTTTTTTTCTCTAAATCGAGAGGTTCTGGAACTATGAGCTTATGGAAGGGACTTTTTTATCTTCAATGAAATGGTAACTGTAATATCTCCACCAAATTTCTTGCTTAAACTACTTTTTTAGAAGGTTAGAATATATTTTCCTGCACTTATATTATGTTTTTCCTTAAATTTTCTACTTTATCTTAGGAATCGGTATTTGGAGTGCTACCAAAGTATTTAGTTAATATTCCTTAAAAATTTGACAGTTAAAATTATCCTTTCTCGGTCTATACATAGAAGAACCGATGGTAGCAATACAATCTTACTAAAATCTTGAATTAAAATGCTTATATGTCTTGTAATGACATATGGTTTTATATTTAAATGATTTTGGGTAAAATTTCCGGCGAAACAACATATTAAGTTTGTATCAACTTCATAGTGGTGGAAATATAACCAATATTTTTCGCCTACCTTCATCTACGTTCTTTGGTTCATTTTCAGTTTCTTTGAGCATGCGTAAAACTGCACTGTTGGAAGCATCGTAGTTCTTTTCGTTCTTCTTAAAATTGACCCTGAAATAGAAAGAATTAAAAATATTTATTTATTTAGGACTTAGTGCTAACTAATTTAGTTTAATATTTAGTATTGCTACGGAGTCGGCAGAACCGATTGTGCACGATATACTGAAGATTCCCCAGATCTAGGGAAAATCTGCACAATCTGGCAACATCGCACCCGTCGATGTGGGCCATCGCATATGGGGGTGCCAGATGAAACCCCTCAAGGGCGAAGTCTCAACCCTCTAGGACTTCATATAACCGATATATGCCCCCTGGTTCCATTTAGAATATTTGCGGCATAAGGACATGTTGACTACTTCTCGCAGAACTCTTAGCGATGCCCTGTATACATTTATCACCGCTTATTATACGAACCTAGTGGCATAACAGTATTAACAACTACTTGTGTAGTATCAAAATTAAAGAAAAATATAACATAATTTACAAATTTCTTCATTAGAGAGTCTAAATACCTACATATTAATAGAAGATAAAAACAATCTATAGATGATATAGTCCAGATAATGCTCAAAAGAGATTTTTTTAGACTAAGTTAAGTCTTCACTATTGCTATCTGTTATTTAAAATGTTAGTTAACAATTCAATAGTATCTTTCTAGCTGATTAACATTGACGGCAGAAAACAAGTGAACGTCGATTTTTGAAGTGTCAAAGAGACTTTTTTAAAAATCGAACCCCTGTACCCAGATCCCAGACCTGTTTTACCCAGATATATTGCAATTTTTTGCATATCATGAAAGTCCTTATGCACGAATATGCTCTAAAATTAAAAATTAGTGTTTTCGCAACTTTTTATTTTTTCACTTGGAAATAGATTTTAAAACAAAAAGAAATGTTTATTATTGTTATTTATAAATCACATAAATAAATAGTAAAACGTAAATCCGTATATTATTATATTGGTTTGTATATAGAGTTAGAGTAGTGGAATAACATATAAAATTAAATCTCTAACTTTTGAACGGTTGAAGATAAAATAGTAAAACATCACAAATATATTCTTGAAGGAAATTTAATGCTTAGATAGTTTTATTAAGCGTTAGCTAGTCAAATAGGGCAGAATATGTGAGGTACTTTCTTTTCAAATATTTTTTTCAATATTTCAATAATATATATCTCTCGCCATTATTGATATTTCCCTTCTCGATGCAGCTTTGAAGCTTCATTGGTTTTTGCACAGGTTTGTCAGTTTGTAAAACTAAGTCTGTTTGTAAAACTAATCGCTTCTTCCACCCATACTATCATCCACCATAAAAACATATTTTTTAAATATTTATCTTTCGACTCGTTACATAAATATTGCTGGCATTCCAAACAATCCTCAAGGGCACCTAGCATGTTCGCTTTTATTTCCGTTTATTTAAATTATAACTGGATTGAACTCGTGGCAAAATTCCAATAATTTTGAGTTGATCGAATAAAAAGCGAGGAAAAAATCCATGATTATACTTGTATCTTTACCGGGTAACGAGCAAGTAGTTACATAATTGATTGAGTACACGTATAGGTGATTCGGGTGACGTGTATTTAGTGCTATTTTCAGCCCCGAGTTGATGATATTTAGCATGAGCAGTTCTAAAATAAAACGATTTGGCAGCAGGTTAAACTGATTCTAGAAGGGAAACTGTAAACATCGGTAGGTAATTGGTAATGTTTCATATATTATCGTCTGTACCACACTATACCTTTAAGTAATGTGCTGTTATGCAAGAAACATGGCCTATTTTACCATTATGTCCATTTAGTAATCCAAATTTGCGTTTCTAATTTAAAACGGATTTCATTTTATATTCCAATTACAAAGAAAACTAAATTTGAAACATTTAAATCAAGATTCCGGTAAAATAAACAGAAGAGAATAAATATAATTCGAATTTAGCCTAATATAATTTTGGAAGAGAATCCTGGAAATGATAAATACCACTAGAAAATCTCTAGAAAACATTGAAACCAAAGTAACTGCATCTTGTAATCTTAGCGACAGAACTCAAACTGTATGTCTAAGATCCAATGTGCCAGTTAAGTTAGGTGTTCTACAGGGCTCCATACTAAGGCCATTACTATTTTCTATTTATATATCCGACTTCCACACCGCAATCACTTGTAAATAACATGTAATGTTCGTATGATACACAATTTTACTATAATTTCTCTACTGACGATTTAATCACTGCCAAGATCAAAATAAATGAAAATTTAAATGCTCTTATAAATATATCACTAGAACACAAACTGAAATTAAATACAGATAAATGAAGTTATACTATTTGGTCCAAAAAAGAAAAGATAAACTGCATATAATTTGTAGAACATCTCATTAGGAGATACTGAGCTTAAAACAGTTAAAGAATGTAAAAATTTAGGAGTTTGGTTCGATTCGGATCTAATATTTACTAACCATATAAATCAGTTACTAATAACATATCTTACTACCCTAAAACAATTATATCCCCACCGGAATATCATTAATTAGAACCTAAAGTTAAAACTGTGTGATTCCTTGATTTTCCAAACTATCATATTGTGATGTTGAATATATCACTAAAACATAAACTAAAACTAAATCCAAATAAATCTTACTACTACCCTAAAACGATCCAAATAAATATCTTACTACCCTAAAACGCCTAAAACAAGCCGTTCAAATGTCAATATCGAAGCAGTGCGTGAGAATGTCGGTGACAATCAAGGAACCTCAATTCGGCGCCGTGGACAAGAATTGCAAATTTCAAGAACCTCTCCACAGCGTATACTCACTAAAGATCTGTGTCTCCATGCTTACAAAATTCAATTAACGCAACAACTGAAGCCTAATGACCATGCACAGCGAAGAGAGTTCGTTGAATGGATTATTGAACATCAACAAATGGATGCTGATTTTTCGAGCAACATCATCCTAAGCGATGAAGCACATTTTCACCTTAATGGCTTTGATAATCGCCAAAATTTCCGCTTTTGGGGTTCTGAGAACCCACATGTGATTGTCGAAAAACAAATGCATTCACAACGTGTCACTGTTTGGTGTGTATTTTGGGCTGGAGGCATAATTGGACCATATTTTTTTACTGGTTACTGGTGCTTGATATCGCGACATGATAACACAGTTCTTTCTGCCAAAATTGGATGAAATTGATGTGGCTAACATGTGGTTTCAACAAGACGGTGCCACATGCCATACAGCCCTTGAAGCAATTAAATTATTGCGTTGCGTTGCGAGACATTTCCAGGCCGTGTACTCTCTCGTTTCGGTGATCAGAATTGGCCCCCTAGATCGTGTGATTTAGCACCATTAGATTTCTTTTTATGGGGTTACTTGAAATCACATGTCTATGTCAACAAGCCCACAACCATCCGTGCATTAAAGGAGGAGATTCAACGCTGCATCAACGAAATTCAGCCACATTTATGTAGAATGGTCATGGGAAATTTCGACAAACGAGTGCCTATGTGCAAGCAAAGCCGTGGAGGCCATTTGCCCGATGTGTTATTCCATAAATAACCCTATGCTATGTACTTTATGATTCAATAAAAAAAAATAACAATCAAAAGACTAAAAACTGTGTTTTCTATTTAATTCAAATCTTGCGTTTTTGAGACACCCTTTATAATGAGTATGATGATGCTCAACAAGTTGCTTCACGTTAGGCGCTTTTAATGTTGAGTTCCTAGTTGACCAAGAATTAGGATCAAGTTATCGGATAATGATATATAATCACTTAATTATACTATACATATTATATACATAGAGAATAAAGGGATTAATACTTATCTGCCAGTTTAATTGACAAGCTGTCTAATATAAAATCATCAGTAGATCTACACAACAGCATTGTAAAACTTTTGAAGATCCATAAAAATTTACAGAACAATCATAAACACGTAGTAGTAATTTGAATTAATGGTAATTCAGGTAACTGTCGATGAACTGGCTAAATTAGCAATCAAATTTGTAGAAGTATTTATCTCGAGGAGATGTAAACAATATCTATAAGAAGCTGGGAAAGGTAAATATGAAAATGTTCATACAAACGCAAATATACAGGAACTGGTTCCATGAAACCAGTAGCCGCCCGTTTATTTAGAATCTATGCAGAATAAGAACAAATAACTAATTATATAAATTTAAAATAGGACTTTAGCTTTGTGCAAATTAGGTTAAATATTTTAAAGTTAGATATATAATATACTTAGGTTAGTTGGTAAGTTTGTAAACTTAATAATCGCTTAGAGATTATCGCCATTATGTAGTAATAATGAACATTAAGAAGAAGAAAAAGATAAATTTAAAAAGAAACAGAAGTTCATTCTTAGAACTAAGATAAGCAAAAATATTAATAAATAAATAATCTACAAGTAAACAACTGTCAAATCAAATCATTAATATTAAATCTAAAAAAAGGGAAAAAAATCTCAATTTCTAGTGAACATGACAAGAAATGTACTTAGTCATTACGTAACGGAGTGTACAATTTAAATACCTGTTGATTGGGAAAAAATAGACTGGCTAATTGGGTATGCTAAAGCCATTTTACCTAAATACACACATAGACACTTATCTGCCAATAAAAATAACGGATCAAGGCCAAGGTCAGTGGATCCTTGAAGGCGAGGTCAAGCGACAATTTCATGGAAACGGCTATATTGATATTACTGAATTTTATGTTGTATTTTTCTTTTATTTTAAATTTTATTTTTGAAATCACAGCTTTAGTAGGTACGTATTTATATTTTGGATCTAGATTTAAATACATTTATCCTAAAGCTTATCAATTATTCTACCATAAATCGTACATTTTGTAACACATGGTACAATTATGTCTTTGTTAAAAGCAAAAAATAAAAGCAGCCTGCGGTAGGAAGTAGATGATATTACGAAGAAAAAAAAAGTAATAAAATGGTTTTAAAATTATCTGCTTACCCAAGAACCCCTGTAGATAGAACTTCAGTTTGGGCCGATAGGGTCTCGGCAATGCTTTCTTCAGAATATAGCTTCACTGGACTATTATATTGTTTACTCACTAATTTTGGACCCCCATTTACGTTACCATTGACCTAAACATACAGAATTTATATAGTTTTCCTCGTAAGCGGATACTCATTATAGGCAAGAATTCAGCCGATATCCAAAGGAATCTACGACACCAATCTGAAGCTTAATTTCCCGAAGTGAGTATTTTAAGAAAGAGATTTTATTTTCATTCTCATTATGACTTTCCTTAACAAACGATTCTAAATTGGAAATATGAGAGTGCACGTTACGTAACTGAGTGTCCTTATAATCGAAGACATTTTTTTGTACATTCATGTAGCAAATTGTGGGTTTATTACAGAATTAAAAAAATAATATTTCTATATCCATAAACGACCATAATAAATGTTAAGATCATTATTTGACCGTATATTTTCTCATGAATACTTAGAGACGATATGAGGAATTTCAGAAGTTACACACGGGTAAACGTATTACTTACCTGTGGACCGAATGGTTTGGCCGACACGTTGTGTCCAGTTCCTATAGCACCGATATTCTCTCCTTTCTGTGCGTTTAGAGATGTCCTAGTGACAGGACTGATGTTGTTAATTACAGGAGACGGCGCTGGGAATGATCCTGTGGGCACTACTGAAGGTTTCCATGTCGAGCCTCCCCTGAAAAGGTAAAGGCGACATTAAAAATAAACAGTTTTATCATCGAGTGGGCACAGCTTCAATAATTCCGATCAAGGCTGCCTTCGAGCTAATTCTATGTTCTGCCAGAGCAAGGACCAGGTGAGTTTTATGCACTCAGATGTTGTTTAGACAATTTTCTTCTGGTTTAAGATTTTATATGGCCACCTCTGTATCAACATCGTTCGTGATTTCCCTATGTGATATGTAAATAAAATTGATATTCACTATGCGATCCGCAGGCAATAAAAGGCGGAATATTGGAAGTGGGGAGCATGCAGTGAGTATGAATACAA
The DNA here is from genome assembly GCA_964058915.1 of Tetropium fuscum. Classification (NCBI taxonomy): domain Eukaryota; kingdom Metazoa; phylum Arthropoda; class Insecta; order Coleoptera; family Cerambycidae; genus Tetropium; species Tetropium fuscum. Next base: position 221,816 of record CAXKVY010000352.1, read on the forward strand.
TTTCTTGGGCTTTTAGATGTGTTGAGCTTACACCGCCATATTGACAAAAATGGTGGAATTGTATCTTATTTTTGTAATATACTTATACGTTCATGTAGAGCTACTAGTCAAGTAGTTGAAGATAAACATAGCATAAAACCATCCCTTAATTTTGAAGCAATCCAAAATCATTTCTACAGGTAATTTCAAAGTCTACAAGATCATAAAACATAAAATATTTGAAAGGTAAAGGGTTGAAGGGCTCGGGAGGGGTGGTCCGTGTACTAAAGGGTCCGCCAATAGGGACGCTCGATCTTTGACAGCTCATGGCGGCCATGTTGTTTGTGGTAGAGTTGGCAAACGTAGTTGTTATTATTCAGTGTATCTTCACAAATCACCATGAACCAATTCAGCCGCGAGCAACATGTGCAAATCGTTAAAACTTATTACGCAAAATCATCATCAGCAAAATCGCAAAATCGTCGCAAAATCATCTTCAGCGATGAGACACATTTTTGGTTAAATGGGAATGTCAACAAGCAGAATTGCCGTTATTCGGCCGAGAACAATCCACAGGAGGTCCACCAGGTCGCAATGCACCCAGCAAAGGTAACTGTTTGGTGTGGATTTTGGGCCGGAGGCATCATCGGGCCGTATTTCTTCGAGAACGACGATGGTGTGTCCATCACGGTAAACGGCGAACGATACAGATCCATGATAACGAACTTTTTCTGGCATGAAATCGACAATATGGATGTCGAGGATATGTGGTTTCAGCAGGACGGCGCTACGAGCCACACAGCGCGCGCCACAATGGATCTTCTGCACGAGCGCTTCGGAGGAATGGTTATCTCGCGCGGAGGCGACATCAACTGGCCACCGAGATCGTGCGATTTAACCCCACTAGACTATTTCTTGTGGGGTTTTCTTAAATCACAGGTCTACGCAAACCAACCACAAGACACTGATGCCCTCAAAGTCAACATACGCCACGCCATCGATGAAATACAGCCCGATTTGTGCGCCAGAGTCATTGAAAATTGGACTTCTCGTATGCGCGCCACCCAGCGAAGCCGAGGTGGACATTTGACCGATATTATTTTCCATACATAATGCCTTCGAATACTCTTTCAAACAAAAAATAAATTTCATTTATACCTCTCACACAACTTGCTTTATTTCATTTTAAAGATCGAGCGCGCTTATTGGCGGACCCTATATAATGCAAACTTGTAACAGTTATGTCTCCGTTAATTTTTATCCTACAGAAATTTTAATCCAATCCAATCAAATTCAATCAAATTGAAATAAACCCAATATTTTCGCTAAAAAAATGTTTGTACTATATAATTTTTTAAGTATTTTTTTAGTTTTAAAGTTATTTTGAAAATAAAGTATTTTTTTAAGAAATTAGACCTAAATAAATAGAATTTATATTTCCTCATAAGCAGATACTCATTATAGGCAAGAATTCAGTCGTTATCCAAAGGAATCTACTATACACCAATCTGATGCCTAATTTCCCGAAGTGAGTATTTTAAGAGATACTTTATTTTCATTCTCATTTTTACATATTTTAACAAACGATTCTAAATTAGGGATATGAAAGAGCAGGTTACGTAACTACATTTTGTATTAAATTCCTTTATATCTCCGTTAATTTTTTTTTACTTAAAATTTGTCCCTCTATCCATTTCCGGGTTTTTTCTGAGTGAAAATATTTAATTATATAAAATTAAAATTACATAAAAAAGGTTAAATTTTGAACGACTGTATCGCGAATTTTTATCAAAGATATACTTTTGTCTATCACCATTTTGACGGAAATTGCGTCAAAACAATGTCCATACCTATATAAATCCACATAAAAGTAAGTTATACACAAAAATGTAAAAGAAAATAAAAAACCTAAATTTTTTGTTTTTTTAATTGTTTTTTGGCTTATTTGGCTGAAATAAAAGTTTTCACTTTATAAATCGCCATTTTGAATAATAATACTAAAGTAATATTTCGAGTAATATATACTAAAAATGCGTATTAGCCCGTAGTCCTAGCGCGTTATTTTCCCCCGGGTAAGCCTATTCCACGATCTATTGTGGTTCTCTTTAATTAAATAATACTGTATTAAATAATTGATATGATGAAAAGCGATGGGAATTATGAGAAATTGGAGAGAACTATTCGTCTGATTGATAATTATCCAATGGTTCTTCTTCTTCTTCTTCTTCTTCTCCCCCTCCTCTTGCTCCTCCTTCTTCCTACTGAATGCAAGTAGTGTGTATATACACCTTTTTTCAATTGCAAAAAATTGTATTGAAAAATTTTTCCAGTGCAGGTAACGGAGCGTAAAGTCTGGCGTGGTTCCAATCTATTGTCAATTAACTTCTAACCCCAGTCTTCTGGGTCCAGTTGATTACCAAGCCACACTTGAACTTGTACTTGAAACTTGAACTAATATAATTGAAATAGATGTTGATGGGCAGAAGCAGAGGTTGGGGGAAGACAAGTTAATTGCACTCATTTATTTTTACGAGTATTTTTTACAAAAGATAAGTATCGGAACTTAGCTAAGCAGGTAATTTTTTTTGGAGCTCCATATACAGAAAGAAGGAAGCGAATTCCATTGGTGATTACAGCTTGTGGAGTACTTTCTTTAAAAACTTTGCATAATTAACTAAATCTTGTTTTTCAAACAATTTAAAAACTGTTGAAAACAACAGTTATTACGGATCCAGTGTATATATAAAATGGCCATAGCTTATATAAGGTACCAAAGAAATATGTATTCAAGTTGTATGCAATGTAAAAAAGTCTGTATGCAATATAATATGAATATCTTTATCTTAACTATCAGCATCAATTTTATTCGTAACTGGATTTTAGGCCCCAATTATAATATCAGAGAATTATTTTTCTAACATACCAAGCATAGAGTATGTTCCGATTTTTTGTGATCATTTTGTTATTGATTTTTTGTTATAATAGCTATTTGTTACCAACAAATACAAACCGCTGTGATCCCATGAATACGTGTGAAATAATGACGGACTGAAACGTTTAAGTTCTAAAGGCCAACTAGTCACAGCTTCCACTGCTACTGCACGTTGATAAAAAATGATGATTTTAATAAAACCAGATAATTAAAAATTATTAAGTACAAGAGACGGTCATGGTCTACATAGGTGTCTAATAACATCTCTTAAATGCTAAGACAATATTGTTTTAAATCTCTGCTGCGTATCGGTATCTAATGCATTTCAGTTGATTGATCTCATAAAATATTATTGCATCTCTCACTAATTTAGTTGTTATTTAGTCGATTCGTTTTACAACATATTAAGACATTCTAAAGCAACTATGTTCATGTATAAAGGTATAATTTAATAATGGACATATTTAATAATATTTCTGTACTATTTTAGGATTTGAAATACACTTGAAGTTTGCTTATCAATAACTTTGTTAATTAAGTCCGATTTGATTAATTTTTTTTTTCTATCTAGTAGCTAAATGTATACAGAATCTCACAGAAGATTTAAATAAAAAAAAAATAGGCTAACGTCCATATTATACAGAGTGACACAAAAAGTGCCTTTTTACTCTAACTTTAAAACAATATATGGAATGGTCAACTTGTTACACTTTATAATTTCTTATTTTATTATGAAGCTACATCAGCTATTCCTTACATTTTCTTTTTTTATTTGTTACAATAACTTTTTTGTCAAAGATACAAGGGTTTTAGAAAAACGTTACATTTTACATTTATTTCTATGTTAATAACAAAGTTATTACAATTTTAACAAGGAATGATTTTTTACACAGCTGGCTATGACAGACAATTGTTTCTGTCAGAACTAAACTGACAACCGTTAGTTTTCAATTTGTCACAATTTAGCGCGTTTATCATTAGTTTAAAAAATATGATTATTAGTTTAAAAAATATGGATCTTTCTGAAACCGACTCTGCGAGAGCCGGTTGTAGAACAGAATTTTAGAACCATATGTTCCTTTTGTGCCGTTCAGCGGAGAACGATTTTATGTTGATGCATGATAATCCCGGCCGCATGTTGCACGAATCGTTAATGAGTATTTAGCCGAGGTTGATAACCCAGTAATGAATTGGCCTCCTCGAAGCCCAGACCTAAACCCAATTGAACACGTTTGGGATGCTCTTGGAAGGAAAATACAATCTCGTGTACCAACTCCTGCAAATTTGCAGCAGCTTAGAAGTTTTAATTGAAGAATGACAGTAAATCGATCAGGGTTACATTAAAAACCTAATTGATGGCATGCCAAGACGAATTGCAGCAGTTATTCGTGCATGTGGGGGAAACAGTTCGTACTAAATTGATTAGTTTTTCAGTGTATTTTCAGGTCGTTTTCGTTATGGTTAAATTTTTTAAATTGTTGTAGAAATAAATGTAAAATGTAACGTTTTTCTAAAACCCTTGTATCTTTAAAAAGAAAAGTTATTGCAACAAATAACAAAAGAAAATGTAAGGAATAGCTTGATAACAAAATAAGAAATTATAAAGTGTAACAGGTTGGCCTATTGGTTGGTATATTGTTTTAAAGTTAGAGTAAAAAGGCACTTTTTGTGTCACCTTGTATAATATGGACATTTGTCTAGCTTTTTTAATTTATAGAAATTTTAATAAATTTATCTACTGTATAAAAAAAAATTAATCAAATCGGACTTAAATTAACAAAGTTATTGATAAGCAATTATTTTGTCGGTGATTGTATATTCATGAATTTTAAGATTAAGGCAAACAAAATTAACTACTCACCTTGATTGAAAATACTAGATTTTGCAAATTTACGTTTTATAACTTACCTTTGAATTGTGATTTCGAAGCCAGGTCCTGCCCTAACGACTACATCTTGAGCATCTTTATGTCTTAAATTGAATACATCTGTGTTGTTGATTTTGATCACCGAGTCGCCGGCTACAAGGCCAGCCCTTTCAGCTGGAGAGCCAACGTTAACCTGAAACAAAAGATACGTGTTCAATATCCAACAGTGTCTCGGATACAAAATAGGTACATAGAGTACCAAACTTTATTAAATCTGTATACATAGTCCAAGCGACAGGTAAATATTATCGTTATAACATTCAAAATTAAAATTAAAAATAATAAATCTGCTTTTATCGTAAATTTATCGGGAGGCGAGACAATAGAAAAACAATTATTGCACTTGCCCGACTCCCCCCTCCCATCCCCGTGGGCCTTTAAAAATATAGAAAATTGTGCTTTCGTGACTTTTTTTATAAAACTGTTTTACCGTACGTTATAGGAACTTGTGCACAGCGCAGGCAGTGTGTTTTTGGACACTTACATTGGTCCTAAGTAAAACAATATCAGTTTTTAAACTGTGTATTACTACATAACAGATACACAACAGGGCTAACTAAAGCTCGCTGTTCTTTGACAAAATTTTATGGTGTCGGGAGACGAGTAGTTAGGTACTATATTAACAACAAAGATTAGAAAATTGTTTCATTTATAACCTTCCGCCATCATCGATGGAAAATCATAATTACGCGTGTACATATGTCTTTTTTCATTGCACCTCGTACGATTATCATGGTTTTAAATAAACCTATAATTAACATCTATTATGTGCCACTCAAGTACCCCAATAAAACTACATTAAAGGTAAACACTTTACTGCAACTGTATAAATAAACAACCATATTTTAAGTTGATTTCATTCTCAAGTTCCTCTTTTCATCCAACCGTCTCCTGAGGTCGACTAAATCAGGACTCAGTTCTAAATTGACCGTACAAGTTGGCACAGACTTCGGCTTTGACATTCGCCGAGTTTGGGCAATGAAATTCTTAACATTTTCCAACATGCGCTGCTGACCCTCCTTCTTCTTCAATATGCCGTTTCTCTTCTCCTCCAGCTCCTCTTTCATCCTGATTTTAGCTAGCGCGAGCCTCTCCTGCAACTCAGCTATGGACATTTCGCAAAGTAATCCGAATTGCGGACATTCTGTCGGATCAAACTCTTTAATGTTCATACTACCACGAATTTCGTGTAATGTGCGTATTTCTTGAATCAGATCCATTTTTCTCGCCAGGTCTTTCTTCTGCTCCTCATAGGCTTTCCGTAGACGTTCTTTATCTTCGTATTGTTGAAGTTTAACGTGACTTTGCTTCTGCTCCTGCATTTTCTTCTCTGATTCCTTGGCGTTTTCTTTGATTTTCTGGCTTTTTTCCACCAATGCTTTTATTTTACACTGCTCTTCTTCCCTCCACTGCATCAGCTTTTCCATGAGCTCCAACTTTGCCTCTTTAACCTCTAACATATTTCTCCTGTTCAATTCCAACAAGTTCTGCTTGGCCAAAATAGCTTCCTCGTATGTTAGAAGCCCTTGCAAGTGCTTTCTCTGGATTGCCTCCATCTCCAGTTGGTTCTCATGACGCTTCTGCTCAAGCTCCAGCTCCTCTAATTTGTTTGTGGTATAACCTCCTTTGATAATGTCTTCTATCTTCTTAACCTCACTTTCTTGCTCCCTTACGATACGATACCCCTCTCTTAGGGTCGTTGTAACATTTCCTTTTATTTGAACATCCTTCTTTTTTGGCAGGCGCTTGGCTCGGAAGATATTTATTTCGCTTTGCTTTTCCACTATAACTTCTCTTTTAACTTCAACCAACCGTTTTGGAACCTTTTGCGCTTCTTCCAAAAGCTTCATGACCTTATCGCGATTTTTTTGGTATTCACCAGCGAGTTTGTTAGGAATTTTAAGATCTTCAGTAAAAGTCGCCTTCGGAATCTTCTTGGGTCTGCGCAGATTAATTTCTTCCGGGGTATTAGCAGGTGGATGTGGCGCTAGTCTTATGTTTTTCTCACTGAAGCAATTAAATGGTTTTGGAATAGTGACATTTCTTCTTACTATCTTATTCTTTTCTTGTTCGTCCAGTTTATCCAACAGCGTTTTGAATAACTCCACTTTGTTCAATAACGGGTACATTATTCTGTCAAGAACATACTCGTTCTCAAATATTTTACAGGCTATTTTCGTCATATACAGATGATTGCCTTCTTCTGTGAGATATTCCAATAGGTGCTTTAGATAGTATAAATTCAGGTCGAAAAGTTGCTGGAAGTTGTTATCGTCCAAGACAAAAATGGCGTAATACAACACAACTTGTACATTTACATCTTTTACTCGTCGTAGAGTGTAGTATTCCTTAAAATGCACTATAATTTTCTCTAAAAAATCTTGATTTTTTACTAGAAGTAAGAAGTGGTTACCTTCAATGTGCTCAAAAGTGCGTCCTTCAACGCCATTTTCCAAAAAATCCACAGGTGTTAAATTAATTGCCCTTTTATAGGCAGTTAATAATTTAATTAATATCTTCAAAGTATTTCCTGGCATGTTGACAGTAAACCAATTTGCATGTGACAGTGTGCGACATTCATACCAACTTACATACCTCGCAGGAAGGTAGGTAACATAATATTTAATAAACGTATAATTTTAGAAATTGCTTTGAATAATATAATCATAATCTTTGTTGATGCACACCGTGTGGTAACACGAATCACTTAAAAACAATTCGGCTGCCAAAAATGTAGCGAGGCGTCACAAGTTTCGTCATGAAATACAAACCCCTACGTAAATGATACATAATTATTTCAAGGGTTTATAAATAGCGGAGTAGATGTTTCGTAACATGTAGGCAGTATTTATTTTGACAGGAATATATAGTCTAGATTTTCGGTAATGTTTATAGATACGTTTAGTTCTGATATCAAAGTCAAGTCAAGGAAATGAAGCAGCCTAGTGAAAATTTGAATTTGCCAAGTTCAACGATTTATAATTATTATGGTCTCTGCCAAGTTACACCAAGTGTTTTCCTGGTTGCCTACCTGTCTAGCTTTTGTCAAAATTTAATATCCGACTGATTGATGAAGCAGCTAACTCCACTTCCCATAAGATTTCCTATCCCATTATTTGTAATTATGGTAATATAATAAGGCAATCGGAACCAAATTCCAAAGTTTCGGCAAACGATTACACTTACACAATATGTTTCATTGATTAAAATTATGAAAGTAGTAGGCATACCTAGTAGCAATAAACAAGAGAAGGTAATATGACTAATATATAACTGTTGATAGATATTTTCTCTTTGCAGTTCACTACAACTCATTGAAATGTTCCTTTGTGAGTCATAACTTTGATTTTGGAAACGTTTATATGCTCCTGAATTACATTTCAGGCTACGTAGGTATAACAGATTACTGTAGGTAATACATTATTTTTATTAGAACCAATATGCAAACTTAATTCTGGACCCACCTTTCTATTCTAACGTGGGTGGTGAAACAAAAAATAGGCACGGATGTTATTGTCATAATAAGCTGGTTTTATTTATATTAAGTGATTACAAAGCTCATATTATAGTCAACATCTACAATTATAGTTCAGATAGTTTAAATCTGAAAAATATTATTTGGAGAGAAGAACACCACTGCAAATGGAGCAAATTTGAATTTATTTGTATCAAATTTGAAGTGACGAATCAATGCGTTTTCTTAATCTATGTCAACGATCTGGATAGTGCGACTTGGCGATCCATTCATCCATGCTAGCTATAGATCCATGCTAGCTATAGAATAGTCTCAATCTACAAATCAAATAAACATAAACATTGAAAAATACAAATAATAATGTAGGTACTTCTTGCATGAGATTTCAAGTGTTTTTACTTCAGAAATTTTGGGTGTAGGTACACTGTATACTATACAACTCGACCGCGAAAATGATGTAGGAACAGTTATACTGATAAATTTGCAAAAAACTAGCATCTATATATCTTCTGCTAAGTCTCCGACATTCGTACCAACTTACATACCTCGCAGGAAGGTAGGTAACATAATACCTATTTGATAAACGTATAATTTTAGAAATTGCCTTGAATAATTTAATCATAATCTGTAGCAATGTATGGTTACCATCAAAAACCGGGACACCCCTGTCACTGGTTTCCACGATTTTTTAAACTTTTCGAAGCGAAACTATTGTCACACCTCGTATGTTCTAGATTTTTCGAAGCTCTTCGCACTATATGTTCTATATGACAGTAGCAATGTATGGTTAACATCAAAAATCCGGGACACCCCTGTTTCTGGTTTCTATTATAGACATACGCTCTTAAAATGATATCTTATTCATTTAATCATACACAGAACTAAAACAACTAGTAGGTATAGTGATTAACAATCACAAGGCGGATGTCAAAATTTAAATTCCGCGGAATCCTGCCGAATTTTTTTACTGCGGAAGTTTTAGGACCAACACTGTTTTTTTTAATAATCATTACTGACTCATCTAATATTGACTTAAAAATAACTCAATAATATTGGCAGAGGATAAGTGTACAGATTAAAACACCATTCATTATTGCATAATGAAATTTCAGACTACGAGTATGCTAAACTCTCTTATGAATTGGGTCAAATTTAATAGCCATTTAAATTCTTCTAAGCGGCGTTTATTAACTGTGGTCACAGTAACTGTGGTCAAAAATAATAAACTAGTCAGACATAATTAAAACTCAAAATCTATTGAAAAAATAGCCTCAACCGTTGATTGAAGAAACTTTGAAAGATATACAAGCCAACTATTAAAATCGTGGCTTATGACCATAGTAGAAGTGGGCCTTGAGATCATATTTGAAACTGTGGAAGTTTTGGAGAAATGGTGCCAAAAATAGTTTCTTTAGAATTATATCACTTCCCAGGTTACATAGGATCGTCATAATGGCGTCTATTTTTGGTATTTATTGGTCGACGGTGTCATATGACCAAACATGACGTCATTTTGATGATATATTTCAGTCGTATATAAGGTGTACGTATGGTGACGTCGCATTCACGACAAATTATTACTCATGCATAGACGTATTTAAGATTGACGTCAATGTAACGTTTCCTCGGATATTCATATCATGATGCTAATTAACGCGAACTAAATGCTAAGAATTAATTGCTAACTAAAAATAAAAACAAATATACTTAAGTGCAAAAAAATTGACTCGGAAACATGTTCGACTTTTGAAAGAATCTATATCCGCTCTGACAGAATTCCAACTAAAACTCAATACACTGCTTGGGAGCTTAAACGCTGTGGTTTCAAATCCCTTTCATTACAATCAAACATGTTCTAACAAAGTTCTGGGCCTAAGAATATGTATAACAAAAAAGAGAAAAGGCATCCGATTCATCTTACCAGGACATTATCTTACGTTATTTAAGGGATATTTTGGGCTATATTTCGATGTCAAATTGAGGTAAGCAAGACGTTTATTTACGTCATAGGTCACCTAAGACAGAAATGTAACCAAAAGCGGACGTCAGTATGACGGTCCTATGTCACCTACGTTTGAACATCATACAGTCAAAGGGTTCTTTAATTTTCCTGCGGAAAGGGTTATTATTAAAATTGAAAGAGCATTAAGTTTATACTCGATTTAAAATATGTCATATATTATCTCCTCAAGTGAACAGTTTAGGTGCAAGCTTTGATGCTCCATGTAGACTTCCAGTTTTATGTACATGTACCTACCCAACCCATAGAAGAACATATAACTATGGTGCAATGCCTACCCAAACCTATTTTCAAAGAGCTACCTATGCTTACTAGGTAAACTTACCATGTCTGTAGGCTGTAAGCTCTATGACATTATATTAAATTTCATGAAATATTATTGAACATAGATACAATTTTGCTATGTCGAGGTTTTCAACCGTAAACATAGTATCCACCAATAATGAATCCATAAATTATCAGACCGGTCTGTCTGACTACTTAATCAGAGGAAATTTTAATAATAGCTCTAGCTTTCAACTTGTTCTCATTTATTTGTTACCTACCTACGGTTGATTGACAGTACGTACTTTACATTTTTTTTTTAAATAAAGGCATATATCTGGAAAAACATACATTCAACATGACATCTTCCAAGGTTTTCTATGAGCCGGCTTATTTACTTTATTACTACTTCAGTCTTCAGTCAGTAGGTAAAGACATTTCAAGGGCGTACCAAATTGGGAATATAATTGCTGTTGCAAATGGTTTTAGATGAATTATATGAGATGACGTAATACTCATATACCTAGGGGCCATTATATTTCGTGTACTTTCAGTGTAAACTTAGTTGCTAAAAAAAGTGAAATTTAATAAATCTGTTTAATTATATACCATTGACTCATCCCTTCCATGGAAATATTATTTGTTAAGCATCTCTGGACCCTTCACCAACTCATTTTAACAAATATAAGGTAGGAATATTGTTTTGAATTTCCATGTACCAACCTATTCTAGCAGCAATAGGCATGTTATTGCTTATATTACAGTACAGTAATATTTGATTAAAAGCAAAATTGAAATATTAACCGTTTATAATTGAAACAAAACCATTTCTAGTTGATTACCAAGTAGAGGGTACCAGCTTTGGGATCAGATGGGGATAAGTGGGGAAAAGTGGACTGGGTTTTAACGTGCAAAGCAAATCTTAATACATGAACATTTCGTTACGTTAACACAATTTTTATTACATTAAAAGTTATTAATTGGAGCTGAATCTTTGGAGATTTCCTATATACCTATTGTTGCACCCCAACCAACATGCATACACACCAGGAAAATCCACCGACACTGCCCTCTATGTGGTAGCAAGTCGGATTGAGAAAACCCTGGATCATAAGGAATCCACCCTCGGTGTCTTCATAGATATAGAAGGTGCGTTTGACAAAATCACCTTTCCTAAAATTACAGCGGCTCTATCACATAGGAACATTCCTCATATTGTGGGCAGTTGGATATTCAACATGCTCTCCAAAAGAGCAGTACAAATCAGTGCAGAAGACACTGTCTTAAGAGGACTGGTTGCGAAAGGCTGTCCGGAGGGAGGTGTTTTATCATCACTGCTATGGAATCTGGTTCTTGACAACCTCCTAAACCATATCAACATTGAAGGATTCTACACAATTGCATACACAGATAACTAACGATACTGCTTAATGGAAAATTCGAAGGAGCCCCCTGTCAGAGAATGCAGATGGCCCTAAGAATAATTGAAAATTGGTGTAAGGAGTGTGCCCGTATGTCCGTCAACCCCACGAAGACGGAAATTGTACTCTTCACAAGGAAAACAGAACTGGAGCCAATGAGAGCAGCCATTCTCCTAAACACGGCTTTAAATTTTGTACCACAGGTGAAATACTTGGAAATACTTGGGGGTAACCTTTGATGCTAAACTAAACTGGAATCTTCACCTCGAAAGAAGGATAAATAAGGCCTACATATCATATGAGCAGTGTTGCAGAACCATAGGGAAAACCTGGGGAATGAAACCCAGAGTGGTCCTGTGGATATACACTGCTATCATAAGACCAATGATGGCCTATGAAGCTGTTGTTTGGTGGCCCAAGAGTCAATAAATAACAACAAAACTCAAGCTGTACAAAGAGTTGCCTGTCTGAGGATAACCGGAGCCATACGAACAACACCAACGGAAGATTTAATTTGTTACAGATTTTCTACAGAATTTCAAACGTATTCAGATATCTTTGTAGAAATAATGGCAGAAAGAAAACATTCGCAAACTTGCTTTCACCACCACGTTCACCAGTTTGTCTTATACGTTTCCAAAAACTAATAGTCATATTTTTAGATTGAGCCAATATTTGACATTTGTCTTACAAAATTACAATAGACAAACTAGGTATAATAGTAGTTTACGGTGTTAGAGGAATCACAAATAGGACCTACTTAAATTATTCAACAGATTCAACTCTTACTTTCAAACCAGATATATGGCAAACAAAACCTATATTTTCAGAAATCAGATGTAGATACTACAATGAACGGTCATAGACCCAATATTATTTAACGTAATATATCTTAAAAAACTTTGAGGTTTGAATATAATTGGTAAGACTGTTGTACTGTTTGAAAGTGACTGCTAAGACGATGCAGGTACTTAAATTATGAAGTAGCAGCTACTTATTTGAAGTTATATGGCATTATTTTATAACACTCTATTTTACCCCTCTCATCCCCATTGTCAACCAAACAGGTACCCCCCAGTCGTGACCCACCTGTTTCTCAATAAGTATTTCAGAACATGCCGTAATAATTTAAAACGGAATTTATTATTTCAATAGTCATATTATTATTTTTACAGCAATTTAGCTAGTAATTTTACGGTAGTATTAGTGAAATATACCATGCAATGAATGAGATTCTAATATTCGGTATTCAGCACTTCTGAAAATAAATAGCTGTAGGTAGATAATATTATGCAAAAATCATCCACGATCAAATCCTGTCGTCCCAGTCTGCGGATTGCTAAAAATAGACGCTTGCATATAAGCTTTCCTCGTGTCGTGTGCAGCACTGTTCTAGTAGCCGTTGACCAGCCGGATAATGAACAGAGGCGGATTCAGTTAAATGGACAAACATTTTGTAAACACAGAAACTAGATGCGATATAATTTTTCAATACTAAAAACTGAGCATGTGGTATATTATTCCTCTAGTCATAGCTAATCTTAATCTGCATTTTATATTTTCAGTGGCGTCGGAATTATGCAAACGCGTTTAACTCAGGGAATACATAAAACTATTTTTTTTAGTAATCAAAATAACCACTGCAATTCCAATATTAGCCACAAATAAATATGGTCTTATTTTTCACAAACTGACTGACAACCTATGAACTTGAATTCTGTGCTGAGTGATCACAGGAAAATATCTCCAAGTTGTGACCTTCAGTTGCTAGAGACTAGATCATAATTTCAGCATGTTATGTCCCTACTGTCATTAATTAGTATAACTATTTCATATTTTCCATGCCACTCATCACTTTGCCAAATAATATTTTAGCATTATATTTTCAGAGATTTACTTGTAAGCTCACTGCATTACAATGGAGTAAAAAACAAAATGTATTTTTTTGAAGATGTAAAACAGAAAATGGAAGAGAGCTGGATATCTAAAGAACGTACCTACATTACACGCTCGATAGGATTATCAATAGCAACAAAAGAACTCAAAGTACCCAAATAGCACGTATTCATCCCATGGATGTACTATGGTCTGTGGCTATGGATATTCTGGGTATCTATAAGTTACCCGTATAGAATCCAGATACACTCCGATGGATGTTCCGATAGATGAAGATACAAATGTCAGAACTGATCACGTCCATAGATTATACAGAATAGATTAATAACGGATGTCTCTATGTGCACTTTAAGGATATCCACATGCGTTCTAGAGAAGCAGATTCTATGGATGAGAATAATTGGGATATTCATTGAGATACGAAAAAATATAAACTTTAGGATACCCGATGTCCTTGGGTAAGGATATCTACTGAAACTTTAGAACATTTTATCTTATGGATATACCTAAATAAGATCTACATTTAGGGAACAAAATGGAGCTTCTAATAGATATTCTTAAATATATCAATTTAAATGACAAAATAGAATATTTATATTATATTATATTCGTATATATATTATATTGTATTTATATTATATTATATTATATTCGTATTTTAAGGATATGCATTTGCTTTCTAGAAAAGTAGATATTATGGATATCAACAATTCGATTGTTCATTTAGATAGGAAAAATATTATCTTATGAATGTCCATAATCAGGATATCCATTAAAACTTCAAAGAAGATAAAAGAGAACATTCGATTGATGCCCAAATTTTGTGCGACCTATTTTGTTTTATCCTACTGATATTCGAAGTCCAAATAAGTACGTGGACCGCCAGATTAAAGATGGACAAAAAACGGACAGCCATAGGATATTTTGTGCTATGTCAGTATCAACCTACAGTGACCTATTAAATGCACTGTAATTTGATGAATTGCTAATATAATATAGGTATCTGATGAACGCTTCTTAATTTTGTTTAACTAATTTAAATTTAACGCTCTTTTTATAAAAAAAATTACTTATTTTCCCCAATTTATATTTTATATTCAATATTTTTTTATTTGATATTATTTGTATTTTATTTGTGTTGTATTTTATACATTTTGTACATTTCCATTTTTGTTAAAAAATGTATATGTATATGGAATTTAAAACAAAAACCGTTGCACGTCATCAATTGACCAGTGAACATTGTTGTCAAGTCTGTCAAACTGTAGCAAGTGTTAAAGAAATTTCATTTTCATTTTGAGGTTATGGCGGAGTAAACAAATCTTGAAGAATTAAATAAGAGATTACTTATATAACCATATTCTTTAACAGATCTTCGTATAAATTTTCTACAGTAGTTCTAATAAATATACAAAGTGCACCGACGGCCTAAAGAAGCAATTGCTGTTTCCACATGTAATTCTCAAATTTCTCAATATTCTATTAAAATATCAAATTCTACAATACTATATAAAAGTTGTATATATTATTTATGAATGTCATACAAGAATTATGATGCATACAGTAATATAGTATAGGCCAAAATGTTAGCCATTTTTACATTTCTTCGTCTACTTTAATAGGGCAATTCCGTAAATATTTATTTTTATAGTTAAAAGCGGTAACGCCGTTCTATTGCAGACTGAACATGAATATGCCAAGCCTTATATCTCTTTTTAACTTATTGGAATGATACGCTGTATTTCATTTGACACAGTCGGTAAACCCGGTAATCGTTCCTTTGCCTTTATTTGCCCAGCATGGGAGGGTTGTGGGATTTTCGCGAGTATATTGTAACCTGTAACGGCCATTCGCTATAAAGTAGTGCGTTGTTTGAGCTATTCACGATTGTGTAGTGCTGTTTTACTGTGATTGTGATAAAATGCAATATCAGTGAACGATGGAAAATATTCCAAAACGTAGGCGCTACCGAATGATAACTGAGAAAAAATAATTTGACGAGTATTTTACTGCATACAGAGCGACCAATAAAGTGCTTCAAGGTATAAGTAAAAAAGATATACATAAAATGTGCAGGGTTAGTCTGACAAAAATTTTGCAACATAAGAATTTTATGTATGGAAAAGTAGACAGAAAGAGTATTCTTATAGAAAGATATGAAATAGTTGCTTAGCGGATGGATTATCTTCGAACAATAAAAACGTTTCGAAACGGAAAATTTATGACACTAATGAAACATGGGTCAACAAAGCACCCTGTATATTAATTAGTTCGGCGAAGCAGATTATAATAACCAATGACTTCAGATTTCTGAGGTGATTGGTAATAACCATTTTCGCAAAAGTTTTATGCAATCTAAAAATGCAAATCAGTGTCAATGTTGCTGTTCCGATATCTGAAACCTTAGGCTAGTAACACTCTTAAATTGCAGCTAATAATATATAAATATCAGCCTCAAGAAATGCAACCAATAATGAGTCAATTAACTATATTAAAATAATAAAACCGAGCTTGGGTTATTTATATCTAACCTAGAAAGTATAAATAAACTATAATAATAATTAATCCGCCAATCTGACTGACTTCATGCATAAATTCATCATAGTAATAGAATGGGTAATTTAAAAGAAAATTACTCGTTTATGGATTTATTTACGCTAGCAGCAAACTGCGAGACACAGACTACTTTTTCTCGGAGTAGGTAGGTATGTACCTACGTCATGTCTCGGCAGATATTGTATATCAAGTCAAGTATAAAACCATAAATAATGATTATAAGAAACTGCAGACCATGAACGGATATCCGTCAAATATGGCGAGATCTTCTTGGAATGTGTTAAACTTGTTTTAGCGGACATTATGATTAACTCATAATTATTAGTTATGTATAAATATATGACTACAATGCTCCCTGAGTGGGTTCACATACTATATACAGGGTTATTCACATGTTACCCAGTAAACACATTGTATCTCGTAAACGAATTTCAATTTGAACCAATTGCAATTCTAAAACAATTTTAAAACCATATAAAGTTTGTTACCTATTATTTTTTAATGCCCTAAAAAAGCTCTATAGCTTGGCCTATAAGTCATACGAAGGTTTATTAATGTACGGGCAGAAACAGGGCCGGCACGAGGGGTCGTTAGACAATATTGGTCCCGAATTTCAAGCTGTTTTATTATAATTTTATTCTAAAATGGATACATGAAATATGTTTAATAAAATTTTACAGTATTTATTGACTTAATTACCCATTTTACAATATTTATGGACTGACGAACATTTCGCCGAAAATAAATACTTATTCTTTGTTGGTTTTTGCTTTTGTCTTAAATGTACCTCTAGTGTCAATATAAAGTGATGACAGTTGCTAAAGTACAAATTAATTTGGTGTTATTAGCCTATTCGTATACAGGGCGATTCATATCTCGTCCATAACATTTTTAAGAAACGTAGTTTGGATCCATCGAATATAAAATCGTAAGAAAAATTAAAATATATATTGTACGAAGGTAATTATATTATTACATTTTCAATCAAGCAAATAATTCTATAATTTTTCCAATATTCTGAGGGCAACAGATGATCTAATTTCATATTTATAGCATTTGCGGTTATATCGGAGGCTGCAATTGATTTCGTTATTTTACTGGAACACCCTATATATTTTTAACTCATTTAATTTTATGGTCGTTTTGTTAATATTAATATTTTCATCTATTTCAGAGATCTGTCTTTTTATAATTTTCCACAAAAATGTGTAATTTAAATCGTTTAGTTATAAATAAACTATTTTTTGGCAGCTTTCCATTGACATTAAGTGTTTTTGTGAAATATATTACACTTTTTTTAATAAAACTGCCACTCTAAAAACCTAAAAAGCTTTTCTTTTTTAAAAACATCCTTTACAAAAAATAATAAAAAAAAATATATACCTACCTATACATTATCTACCTGAAATATATACTTTATTTATAATACATAATCGTAACCGTTCATTAACCGCTGCATTTATAATAATTATTACATAAAATTTAAGACTTACCTTCTTGCGTTTGGGTTTATCGATATTTCTACAATTTATTGGTATGTCTTACTCGAGTTAAGTTATTATAAATTTATTTTTCATTTCTGGGAAATGTCAACGATATGTTGTGCGAACAAACAGATTTTCAATGAAGAACACAATTTCCATTTGACTAATATGACACGTCAAAAGTTTGAAAACTTGCGGATAAGTTTATGAACTATGCATAACAGAACTATGGGGATATAGTATGTCAACTTTAAAGTAAAAATATACAAAACTGAAAGAGGTAATTGAGATTAAGTTTTGAAAGTGTAAAATTAGGTCTCAGTTCCGCAATATAATTTGCCGCAACTATATCTTACAAAAAAAAACACAAAAAATATTTAAAACTACATAGGTACTGCAATTTTATTATTAATAAACTAATTTGACATACAAGTCATGAAGTCTTTTATTTTCATAGTCTACTTCTTGATTTTTTTTTTCGTATGACTTACTTTGTTTCTCGTCAGGTGGCGTATCGCTTAGCTAGATGGGCGGATAGTTTAAAAAAGGGTCAAAATATAACAGGGTACCCGGTATCTGATTGTTACTAAAAATATTACAAATATTACGAACTACTAATACAATAAATTATGCGTTTTTTTTCAAAGTAGTTGTATTTTGTGCTGATATCCACGCCTTTCTCTAAAGCGAAATAAACACCACTATAGAATTACAAAAATAGATTCTAACAAAGTTTTTAAATGTTAGCAACACGGCAATAAATAATTGTTATCTATCGTAATACGAGGCTGTGAATTTTACACAAAAATAAACTTACAACAAGACAGTGCGTTTACAACGATAGTTTCAGGCTACTGCGGGTGGCCCCTGATAAGTTATCGTAAATTTTATCAACCATGACGGAAGCCAAGGTAAAAGTGGCAATAAAATGTTTAGTAAGCGATATACTAACAGCTGCACTTCTGTATACGCATAAATTATTTTTATAACTTTTAATTTATGCGAGCATCGATAGATAATGATGACTCATGAAGAAACCATGTATTTATTTACCATTATTAATTTTCGGCGTTTCTGAATACCATTAGAAACTTTAAATTTAAGCCATTTTAGCCCAATTATTCCAGTTTTAAAACAAAAAAATGTCGAGTTAATACTTTTACTCACAATCGGTTAGTAATTTATGGATTTCTAACCTTTGAAGTAATCGGGAAGCGACTTATTACTTACTTTACTTTCCCAGCTAGCCGGGAAAGTACTTTCCCGGCTAGCATCTGTCACTTTTCTTACCTGGAAATGTCAATGTCATTTTTGATTAAAAGATGGTTTAGAAAGAATAGAATCCACTGAACATTTATTTAATTCAGAAACAACAACAACAATAACAAAAAGAAAACTATTTGGAATTATAAATATTAATAGTTACATTGGAATTATGATTACTATTAACGGTTAAAGTAAGACCGTGTTGCTCAAAATTATGAGTTTCAGAAATAGATGAAGACGCCGACGTTTCTGGATTTTCTACATGAGACAACATATTAGCAATTTTTATTTGTCCATGTAATGAATTCTCCACATATCCCTCTGCTACGGTGTTGGATTTCCAACCCCCCAACTTTTTCAACTGTAGGATGTCTCCACCTGTATTTGCTAATAATGTTGCTGAAGTACGTCTAAAACAATGTCCTGTAAACCTGTTAACATTTTCCAGCTTTAAATAAGTTGCTATTTTTTTGGGAAAACTTCCCATAGCATTATGCCCAAAAGGCTGTCGTGTAATTTTACCAAATCTTATTTGTAAAAAAAATTTATCAGAGTCAATGTTATTACGAAGCTCACAGTATTGCTTTATTATATTTATCCATTCCGATTTTGTAATTACAAATGTACGGGAAGTGTAGGTTTTTGTGACAGGAATCACTATTATAATTCGATTTTCTAAAATATCCAGGTCACTTATTTTCATTTTTAAAAGTTCATCGCACCTACAGGCTCCGGAAATGCCAATAATTAAAGCAACCTAAAAAAATTTAATATAACATATATTTAATATGCACTAAATAAATTAAAATTACCTTTTGAGGAAGATATTCTATCGGGGCATTGTTTAAAAATGTATCGATGTCTGCTTCAGAAAAAACACTTGACTTTTTAGCTTGATATCCCACATTCTTCCTTTTCAAAAATGCCTTCAATTTTGCGTAATTACTAATATCAACATTATACCTAAAGTTTAATACTGCTCGCAACATCGAATATCTTGACCATAATGTGGAGGCTTTACTTTGTTTGCTTATTTCACAAAAATAAGCAAGAAGTACCGTCTCAGAGGTATGCTGCACACCTTTAGCCACGCACCATTTACTGTATAGTTCATAGGTGTTTTCATACCTCTCCCTGCTTTTTTCAGGAATTATTCCTTCAGTAGCTCTATCTGCAGCTACCCGCACTTCTGGTGGCGTACATTCAAATTCACTATCAGACATTTTTGTAAAATAAACACAATTTGATTATATGTACAATTAATGGCGTCGTGTATCGCCTAAATGTCAGATTCAACAAACTTGTTTTGTTACCTAGCAACGATCTCACAGGTTACTTAAAATAATTCATCTTATCACATAATGAAAATTGATACTGATATTTGAAACGAAATTATTATTGGTAGATTGTGAGTATTAGAAATCCATAAACTACTAACCGATTGTGAGTAAAATAGTATACAAACCTCGCGGGAACTCATTCTAGCCTCGCGTCTGTAGTTTACCTCGGTGCTTCGCACCTCGGTAAACTACCTTGCCGCTCGGCTGAAATATAGAGTACTTTCCCGCTCGGTATGTAATGTACTATTACACAGTTAAAAGCCATCTTGGAGTAGATAAAGAAATCATATTATTGACTATTAATTAAATAGGAGAGTATCCTCCATCTTGGATTTTATGTTTTTCTCGATTTACACGCGTATTTTACATATTTCGATAACAATTCGTTACAGGTAAGTAACAAATTTATAAAGAATTTAATTCTCTATAATCTTCTTATATTTAATATTGTTTAAAAAAAATATTTATTGCTAATAATGAGCAAAAAGTGTGAAAAAATAGGAGTGGCGAAGTTTTATCAACTTTTGGGCCATTTTCATTGAAAATTAGTGGCACATTTAAATGACAAAGTTGTGTAGGACACAATTTTCAGCAGCTTTCGTCCAAAAATTGTTTCGTACGACTTGTTGTTCATGGCCGGGAACGTGCTTAACACAAAGGCAGGGTGAAACAAGTCATTTCCACGCCATCGCATCGCAGAGGTAGTAACGGAGTTTTTTCGAGGTAATTCAAAAGTATGAAAGAAGAAGTTTCTATTAAGTCAAGTCCGTAAGTGCTTCTTTACTGTTTAAATGTGGCGCCACAAAAGATATTGCATTAAATAACACAAAACGCAAATATTTGATAACCAATGGTTATCCAATATTGCGCCAACATTTTCTATTTTCTATTTTTCGTTAGGTAGGTGTATTTAAAAAAATCTAAAATAAAATTTCTATTTCAACATCCTGTATCTCCGTAACGAAGCATTTCCAGATATATATTCATGTGAAAAATATTTCATATTTTATTATGTAGAATCATCCCTTGTATTTTTAGGAGTTGTTCGTGATCACCCTGTATATTGAACGAATCTGTGTTCGCTTTTCGTGAAATATTTTTTAAACCAAAGGCGATGATATTATTATAAGTAGGTAGTCTTTTTTAACTTTAGCTGGATAAAATGGAAAAAATAGACAGAATAATATCATATCTAACTATACACAGAGAAAAAGAAATATTACTTTCATTAGTTGAAATCTATATACCTAGGTACATACATGTATAATTTTTCTAAACTCAGTGTCATAAAATTCTTCCATAAAAAATAATATAAATGATTTAGTATTATAGTGTTTTTCACAACTCGAAGGGGTTCTTCTTCATTACCTACCTGATGATAGATCTGGTAAAATATGTAAATCAATTTGCTAATGAAGCATGTTTAGATCTGATTCACTTTGGATCTTTAAGTATTAATGGGTACTAAATATCGGAAACTCTATGGACAAGTTGTAGAGCATTTTTTATAAATATATGCGGCCGCTCAAATTTTATGGAAAATATAGACGAATTACGAGCGCATATATTTCCGCATAGTTTATATGGTTGTTTTTCTTACTATATTTTTATGTACCTAAATATATTAAATTTGAAACCTCTTGATCACTGTGTATTATTAACTATAACAGTTGGTATTTCATTTAAGCAATTCGCCTCCAACAGAAGATGCATATTCAATGCATGTGAAAAGTGGGTTTTTGCAATACGCGATCTATAAAAGCGCTGAAAATTCAACCTTAAGTTTCAAAACCTACAGATGTTGGCTACAACATCGACAACAATGTTCTTGTACCAAGGATGGCACTAAAAGAAGCAAAGCTAAGCTTTTTATAAATTAGAGCCAACTGCAAATGCAAGTTATTTACTTGTACCAAAAATGTAAATGTCTTATAGATAATGTGCCTTACAACATTAGTTGTTCTTACTCAATTATACGAGTAGAAGTTAAATGTGGAAATAAAATGAGTATGTCAAAATTGCCTTTATGAAAATTTGAGGTTATTTTATATTTTTCTCCTTTTTCATCATTATTTAAATGGTTATTATTTAATTTATATGGTTATATTTATATAACATTAGTTTATATGGTTGTCTTTCTTTTTGAAAGACCTTTTAGAAAGAACTTGAAAACCTCTTGAGTTGAATTTGCAACCTCTTGATCACTGAAGTGTATTATTAAATACTCATATAACAGTTGGTATTTCATTTTACAGATTTGCCTCCAACAGAAGATGGATTTTCATTATATATTATGAGAAGTGCGTTTTTGCAATGCGCGATCTATAAAAAGGCTAAAAATTCAACCTCAAGTTCCAAAACCTACAGATGTTGGCTATACAGATCCAAAGTGAATCAGATCTAAACATGCTTCATTAGAAATTGCAGTTTTTAGAGCTGTCCTTTTGCCCCTTCGAAATGGGAAATCCACAGAATCGCACCCACTTATACTCCCGTCGTCAAAAGGTCCGGCAAGTCTGTTTTCTTATATGTTGTTCGAGATGGTTAGAAGGTAACAATTCCAAGTTTACGTCATCCCCACGTCTGAGCTCGCTTGAGGAGGGGAAAATAACCATCAAAAATTGGCACTTTTTCCAGTTTTTGGGCTTTAACTCATTCATATTATCATATATAAAAATTATTATATTAATGTGGTATTATTACATTTGATAAGTTTCTATTTCTTTATTTGATTACCAATCGCTATTGCTACTTAATGCAAATACTGAAAATACTTATCATCCTAGCCACAAGTCATTAAAATTGGACTACAAGAGCATTATAGTTGCATCTAGTATTTTTAATACACTTAAGATGCTTGTGAAAGATGCAAGATTTGTGATTTTTTTACTTTTAATATTTCTTAATTTTCTCCCTAATTCTCTTGATTTTAATTTAATATAATTTTCATTCAGAACTTAGAGACAGCTAATAGCTACTTGTATAAGCGATAGGATAGAGTATTAAATATATAGTTATTAGTCAATAAGCAATTACTTATAAATAAACGTATTCATTGCGGAGTGCGGTTAGAGTTTCGATTTCGAGAATTAGTAATGAATAGACGGTGGCATTGCAGCGAGTCTTTCGTAAGAAAATAAATAAGATAATAAAGTGTAGGGGGAAGTTGGTGTAAGATGCATCATCTTAAACAACGACAACAAACAACTATTTTTACTAAACAATTTTAATCTGACTTTAAACCTGAAATTATAAAATGTCATATAATGCCTATTCGATATAGACGGTTAAGAATTCGCACTTTGTAGGGAAATTGTGCAGGTGCCAAACACGACCATCCTATTAAGGGCATATTGAATCAAACACTATAGATAGAATTCTTGTTTATTTCAAACGTGGTCATTATTATGAGCATTATAGGTAAATGAGCATTGATAATAATTGTATCTATTTAAACATAGGTAAAATGTTCTTAATTTATGGGGTCCTTATTCTTTCAACGGCACAAATAAACGAATTGTAAACGAATTTAATAGAGATGTGGATGACATGCGTGAATTGTATCATGTTGTATATATTATTGACCCCGGATATCGGGATGCAACTCCAGCTCTTGAAAGAATGGGAATTAACTTTTCAAATGTCTGCACTCTTGGCACAAGGCCAACGACAGTTAACAACCCAAGGAGCACAAGTAACAAACGCGAATCGTTGTCTCGTTAGTTACTAAAACACGATGGATCGTAGAAAGTCGTATGGTCATTTAAATTCCATTTTTAAGTTTATAAATAACACGATTAATATACCTCATGTTGGTAATATTGGTGACTCTCTGCTTATTGCCCAATTCTATCTAACTGGGCGGCGGTGTATTTGTGACACTTCCTTCTTTTTCGATGTTTTAATCCATTTTTAGTCAAAGTCCTGCCAACAGTCATATGCGCAACTCCAAATCGATGGCCTAACTTGCGGGTACACGTCCACTCTGTCTTGAGCAGTTTGGATGAGTCTGTTTACTTCATTTGGGGCCAAAACTTGAGGTCATCCACTTTTAGGTAAATTCATACATGATATACTTTCTATGCATTCCTTAATTAAACGGTATATGGTTGACAGTCCAATATTTTGATCTCGAAAATGTTAAATGCACTTGTCCAACTAAATTAGAGATTTTCGGATTTAAGTCTTGTATGACATCTTGCAAAAGTATTTCTGATAAATCTAACATGTCACAATAATAACCAACAAGCGAGCTTGTTCTCTATCCGAGTGATAACTAGATTTAACTTTGTTTATCAATAAAATTCATCGGCAAAAATTTTTCTCAAAACATATTCCATACGTTATACCCAAATTTGTGATATGGAAGCTGATCCACATCCAATATTAGGTGAATGTGTGCCCACATAGTTGCTATAGGCTTTGGAAAAAAAACAAGAAAATATTCATTATCCACCCACTCACCTATTAGATGCAATATTGAGGGGAGATAACAAAAATAACATCCCGAAAATCCCTAATAAATCCCTAAAAATATTTATTCTCGTGTAAATTTGAGGTTAAAATAAGTATAAATTCGTAAAAAATAAATTCGTAAAAAATAAGTATACGTATAAAATAAGTCAAAAATTCTATAAGTAAAATCTTCTCGAAGTTTTAATTTATTATTGATTGAGAGAGTTTTTTAATCAGACAATCTTTAGGTAAGAAATTTATCCAAGTTAAACGAATATATTCTCCGGCGCCTTCGCCAGAATGTTTATCTTTATTTTTTTACTCTTTTCGACTAATATTTTTAATGCAAAAAATATTACAGAGCTATTAGTAAATATCACAATATAAAAAACAACAAAAAACCATGTATGAAAAAAATTATGAAGTGCAGCAAAAGGAGGCAAACCGTAGCATATGTCAGTCCATATTATTCAAGCGTCTCCCATGCATGGGAACAATGGTTGATTCATTTCTGTCAAAGGAAAATATCTGATAACTAAACATTGTGCGAGGTAAAATATCTAGCATTTTTTGTAAAAAAAGTAAACGTGGAGTACGTACATTTGCTTTAAATTAACAATATGGGCTAAGACTACCGAAAAAACATTTTCTGGAAATTCTACGAAAAGATTTTGCCTATAAATACTTCCCTAAGGATCCAGAAGGGTACATTTTTGGAAGGTCCTTTAATAAACTGATATATTTTAGATGAGCGACCGACCCCTGGGTCACAAGATAATCATACGACTATTTCCACCACAATTACCTTTAATGCTTTTGGTCTCCACTTGTTGATGGAGAAAGTTCATCACTTTCGACAACAATTTGTCCAGTCTTTCTGAATAGAAAACGACATGTTCCAGCCTAGTTTCTTGAGGGGCGAACATTGCTCAGCCCGAGAAAAGGATATCATACAATCTGAAAATGCTATTCGCAATTTGTTTGTCAAAATAAGTGTGGCAATTCGTTTTCAGTAAAGAAATAAACAGAGAATGTTTAATAATCTTAATGTTGTCTTCCATGGAGACTGTAAAAACTAAATGTGATGAAAACCATACGTTTTCATAATTCAATAGAAAACACGAAAATAGTATCCGAGACAAGACATTTTAGTAATAAACAGCTTTAAGTTTCCTCGAATTCAGTACTCGAATCATCGCAAGCACTAAATCAGATCCGTCTGCAATAAATTAATTTGTGCACAACGTTAACAAAGTTACCGGTTTTCAGCCTCGCTTTTTGTTATTCTTTGAGCAAATATTTGCTGAAGGTAAATCGGTTCTGCATCCAGACAGAGTTCAAGTAAACAACAAAAGGATGGAGTATGCCAGGAATGTAAGGATTATTTCAGTAAGCAATTCAGCTCTTGTGGCTTACCCGAGAAGATTCTCAGGTAGTATGAATGGGCCCACTATACAAACATTTATGATATACTCCACTGACAAACATTTATGATATACTCTTTTTCAGCTATCTTGGCATGTACGTCATTACAATCATACGGATCAAATTAATGTTTTATAATACAGCAATTCTCAACAGTTTTTTGGGGTTTTGATATTAAAAAATTTAATTTATTTTTTCGATGTTATCGGTTAGCATAGACATTTTTCGTTTCCATCGATGATTAACTTTATTCTATCATCGACACCGTCAACATCAAGTAATTCAATCAAGTACAATAACATTATTTTTTTGGCTGCCTCCTATAAGTTTAGATTTCAATGTACCAAATAATGTCAACATCGGCATTTTAGAAAATTTGAATATCCCGGTATCTTAGGAAAGCGACACTAGAATAAATCGGGCGCAATTTGACGGTATTAACATATTTCACTGAATATAGATAGCAGTCTTTACATTATATACTTTAAATATAGACAACATTTATTGTGATGTCAAAACCGCTTATTTATTAATTTGTTAATGACTATAAGTAACAACTACTTAGAGAACCTGCAAATGCGATAGCTATCGTCATTCACCAATACCTCCACCAGGTGCAGACTAGTTTCGAGCTATTGGTCTCATCAGTACACCGTAGGTAGATGAGTTAAAGAATGATCAAAACTATCCAAACAGTCAGGCAGACCAAGCAGTTTAGTGTAAGCGAGGGATACCAGAATAACCAGATCCCTCCAGCGGCAGCGGTCAGTTGCTACTACTCATCAGACATTATATGTCTTGTAATAAGCAGCGTCCTGTAATGCAGGCACCTAGAGCAGCGACCCTAGCCTTATACAGGCTAACTACATGCTGAATGGATTCACAGGGTAACAACTACTCAGAGAGCTAATATTCCTTCCTGCATTGAATTACATTGTACTGAATCCCATTGGGATTTGCAGGTGTAATTCAATGCAGGAAGGAGTATTAGTTCTCTGAGTAGTTGTTACCTGTAAATCCATTCAGTATGTAGTTAGCCTATATAAGGCTAGGATCGCTGCTCTAGGTGCCTATGCATTGAAGGACGCTGCTTATCACAAGACGTAAAATGTCTGATGAGTATTAGCAACTGACCGCTAGAGGGATCTGGTTAATCCGGTATCCCTCGCCTACACTAATGACTATAAATTAAAGCAAAAACGTGTATTTAATAATACAAGTGATAATCTATGTATTAGAAAGGAAAAATATATGATACCTAATCATAAAATTTTTCATCATCATCATCGTAGTCATTATTATCATCTTCAGACATTGAACCCAAATTACTAATTAACGGTTCAAACCCATCGTAACGTACTTCACGTTCCCAATCTTTGTTTACAATGTCTAGCACAATTTTCCCAAATATCTGGTGTAATGTGAACCCTTTTTCCTCTTTTTTTGTCTTTTTCCACATCTCTACAACTTGTGTTATCTCTAAAACTTAATGTTGCCCCACACTAATGTTATTGGATTATATTGACCATAATAATGTAGGTGGCATCTTTTACAACTTTTTATTCTGTTATCTTACCATGTTCTTTTTCATAAAAATCCATGTTTCGTTAACGTATAAGGCGTCGAATATCCGTTTATGATTTCGTCAGATATCATCCGTTTATGATTTCGTCAGATATCTTCTTATATTCTCGTACAAAAGCTATTATCTTACTTGCAATATGAGATTTCTCACAAAGGAAACGCCTATCATTTTCCTCTGTAAATGAAGAGCCAATAGTCTTTAAAATACGCCACAGGCTTATATCCAAAACATATAAGATAGCCTTTTGCTTCACTATTTCATTAACTGTTTTAATTGTATTTTTTTTCTCTTCTTTCATAGTATACGCAATATAACGAATTTCTGATTTAATCCATCATGAACATCATTCGTTTTCAACTTAAGTGCGTCTGCTGCGTGTTTTTTCTGAAGGACTAAGAGGTTTACCAGATGTAGGCTCTCTAGACTCTTCTTATTTTTAAAGCATCGGCATTAATCAGCAACACTCTGATGGACGGAAGATAGTGGTAGCAAAGGGTTCATTATTTTCTTTTTCACTCTTGAAGTATTTATTCTAGGAGGTTTATGAATTGTCAACTGTGTTTTTCAATAATACAGTTAGTTATTGATCAATATGTAGAACTGTCAGTCTAAATTTGATTTTTAAAATAATAAATTGTTTTCAGATTTTTACTGATCCTGTTCCGAATAATCTAAGTAAGACATGCATTAGTGCTTAATATGGTCGAAATTGTAATATACTCTATGAGACGTCAGTCGTTTATGGCATGAAGTACTGTCGCGTACTGTGCTCCTAGAAATTGTCCAAAACATAACAAACATAACAAAACAACAAACGTAACGCGTAAATCAACGCCGAGATAGCTGAAAAGGGGTTTTGACTAAAGGAGGAGTATCAACGTCATTTATTATTCGAATGACGTTAATCTAATAGCATCACATTGCAATTATTACCTATTAAGGACTGAGCTATCGCTTTGCATAACAAAGTTTTCGCCAAGACCTAGATCCTCTAATAGTACCATTAATCAAGCGTATTACCATAATAGGTACACGGTATTTAATAAAACAGCTCCATAAGCGTTTAATGTTTAATCTTGTTAATCATGGACCGACGACTACTTGTTTAAATGAGGTAGGTAGGTTTAAATGAGGTACTCCTTTTCGATAGCAAATGGAACATCCATTTGAATAACACAAATGTATTGCTTATCTATGATCTTAACCTGAATCCTGAATTATTAATTAATATATCTAGTCCATTGAAATGTTGTTGACCTTGCATTTTGGGTAGGATAAATTTATAAATGCTTGGGGTTTTTGGGGTTGAAAACCCACCCAAGTGGCCGCTATCTTGAAAAAGATGCTGTAAACGGTTTTTCCGCGACATCTTGAGAACCGAACTCCCACAAAAAAGAGTTTAGGACTTATTTTCTAGATAATTGAATTCTCTATAATTTTGGTCCAGTTAATTCTTAAAATTATAATTAAAAATAGACTAACATTTTCAAGAAAAATATCAATTAAGGGTTATAACTTTTTTTAAATTAATTTTGAGGAAAAAACATATCAGGTGTTTTTTGTAGGTCATTTTATTTCGAAGAAAAATCTCTATTATTTTTTAAATTTCCTTTTATTTAGAGAGGTATTAAGACGTTACAAAGGGATCAAACCAAGAGGTAACATCTTAGTATACACAATACTCATAAGTATACATAATCTATACATTAATTAAATACATAAGTAGATACAAATATATCATTATCAAAACAAACATTTAAAAAATATATAACGGGTGTTTTTTCAAGAGGTATGGAACTCTAAAACGAAATAAACGAAATAAAACACATAAGAAACGTGGCAATGTTCCCAATAAGATGACTGACAAAAAATATGTGTTGTTTTTTCTTAAATAAAATCAACAGGCAAAAAGTTATAACCCATATATCATTATAATTTTCTTAAAAATTTGGGTCTATTTACTTAATTCTCTACAAATAAAATCTTACATTTTTTTTGGTGAAACTGTTTACACCCCCTTTTTCAAGATTGCGGCCAAATGGGGTGACTTTCAACCCCGAGAGTTTTGTACTCACGCTGACATAACAGAAAAATAATATCTTGTCCTACCTAAAATGGTTTGGCTAAACTAACTTTTTTAACATTTCAGTGGACTAATTTACCATAATGGGAATTTTTGAATATTGTTACTATTCGTCATCAATTTTACCAATTACAATACATTCGCACAAATATATGCATATATATATACATATATATATATATATATATATATATATATATATATATATATATATATATATATATATATATATATATATATATATATATATATATATATATATATATATATATATATATATATATATATATATTTGAAAATAAAGATAATACGTTGCGTAACGTGCTATTGAAGTAAAGTTCATGATCAAACGTGTGTAGAATATATTGAAACTTTCAACACTTAAGTTAATGTGCTAGAGTGAGAATCAGGTTGTCCTAAATACAAAATTTTATGGAGACTTTGTGCAAATTTATAACGTCTCGTTGGCAATGTAACAGATATATCTAATGAGAATTATCGAGGTATGCATCTTTCACTTGTTACTAATTTTAAATTCAGCAAAAATGCTAGTTACATATCCCACATCTGGATATATAGGTATATAAAATCAAAGATATAACTTTAGTCTTTTCTGTTTTCAATATAAATTTTTCAGTTTAATGGTGTAAATATGGTAACTACAGGTAAATGGTGTAAAAATGGTAAATACAGTAAAATTAGGCCAAAACCTAAATATCCAAAAAAAATGTTCTTCCTATCTTGAAATGCTTCCAACCCTCCTCATAGTTCGTACTAGAAAGTCATACGACCAGGAGCGTCGGGTTTGGGGAGGGCGAGAAAGAATGTGAAATGATGATGTTTCAGTTTTTCGTGAATATCTCAAATACTATGATGTTCAGCGCAAACGTCATCCTATGTTCAAATTATGTACATTAAATTCCGAATAACAGTTGTTATGCAGAATTATAGTAAAGTGAACGATTTCCATGATATGGAGCGGTAAAGATTTCTTTGTTTTTATTTTACGTACACTTTCTAGAAAAAAAATAAAATGATTACAGTATAAATTATAAATTAGTAACTGTAATAACGTATGTACAATGTGACATAATTAGATTGAAAAGCCTTAGGCACGCCTGTGATTTGACCATGAAGTCTATGAATTGACATTTCATAGTAGGCCAGTAGAAATAGGAAAAAAATCATCGTTTTTGAGAAAAGTCTATATGCAGCGATATTTTTGAAAAAAGTTGAAGGTTTTGGCGTCTAGAACATGTTGCCATAGACGCGGACAATCCACCACAATTTATTTTTTATTTTTTGGATATAAATTACCACTTGTCCAGTAATTATAAAAATTTCCATCGCAATAAATGTTATCTGAGATATTTCTTCAGTAACTGTTACTGCGGTGTACTGTATAAAACTAGAAAAATCAGTTCTGGGGCTGGTGCGAACCCCCCCCCCCCTAAAACCACTCCTTTGGTGAGAAAAGCCTTATTTCGCTAACAACTGGTTAACCGTTCAGGATAACAAAAAATTGCTTATTACAAGAAAGAAAGCTTGACTAATTTCGTAAAAAAATTGTTCTCTTTTATTTTTTTTGTATATACAATAGTTTTCATATATACCAAAATCAATAATGCGCGTGAATTTTCGCTTATTTGAAATTCTTTGCGCGTGGCCTATGAAAAAAAATGAATTGCTCGAAAACTAACAAGCTAGGAAGAAAACCCAAAATGGTGTTTCAAGGATGTAAAATACTTTCATCTGTTACCATTTTTATGGCTATTCATATTTATCAGTATATAAAAATAACAATATAATGTAGTTTCAATTGATTTTTTGCGCTTTTTTACTATTTCCAACCGCATTAAAAATAACTGCTTTAATATAAATTACAAATGTATTACCTTTTAGTTCAAGGTAGTACTTTGATGCAGAAAAAGTTTGGAATTAAAATGTTCATATTTATAAAATTACCAGCATGTTGAAATTAGTCAAATTTTGGCTAGTTTTTTATTGTATCCTAAAAATTAAAATAATTAATAAACTTGAAAAAATTTTTCACTTATTTATCTTATAACTATTACCTCTAATTATTTATTAGTTAAGAAATTGCGTAAAAAAAATATAAAAAAATTGAATAGGTATGCAGCCTTTTTTGTATTTTTTTTAATTGATCTAGCGTCCTCGTATTTTAATATGTTTGAATGTACCTGGTCCAGAAATAAAAAGTAAGAGATTATATTGTTGAATCATAATATTATATTGTTTAATAATACACACCTTGAAATGTTCAAGGTCACGCGTTTCCTGGCACTTCAGGATTTCAATGAAAAATCCATTTATACAATAATACCGACTTTCACATTTCACAAGAAAAGTTTTGAAATTCCATAAATTTTTTAATTAAGAAAAACTATATTATATATATTACGAATAAATTTATTGAAATAAAATAAAAAAATGTATTAGTGTGAACGGTTAAGGAGATAAAATATTTAGGGGGCAAAAATGACATAATTTCCCGGATCGGCGAATATAGCTGTGACGAGGAATTAAATCGTACTTTTGCATCTGTCCCACTTTACCGGCTGCTAAACAACACTCATAGAACTTACCATCAAGTGCAGCAATGGCTTAATGAGCAGAAAGATCCATTGATAGATCCATTGGAAGATCCTCGCGGGGCAGATCTAATATCACGGTAGTGATGTTCGGACCCCCCCCCGAAAAAAATCTGCCTACGTCACTGGTTGTACCTCATGGTCAGTAGAATAAAAAATGCAAAAAAGGGTTTTAATGCCACTAAAGTAGAGCACTTCATCAGAAACCCGAATATATATTTTGAAAAATATTCTCTTTTGTGAAATTATTATTATTATTATTTTATATTTCGTAGGTGTCGATGATTTATTCCAAAATCTAGAATTCTTTATTTGTCTTATATACTTTTACGCTTTCATCGTACCTATCCATTACAAAATATATTCTATATTTGCTCTAGTTACCATCCTATTAAAATTCCTTAGTTTCTTAATAATAAATCACTGCTATTTAAAATTCCAACAACATTATTTTTTCGTCCTAATGCAGATATAAATTAGTTATCCAGCACAGTATGACTAATAAGTTGAAGTAGAATTATCTCTGGTTTTCAAATAACATATTTCACTCTCGATTTCAATAAAAGAATGTGCACAGACCATCCGTTGAGCAATATAAGAACGATGACATCGATAATATAGCGGATACCTCGGATTTTAAAAGATTAGTCATGAATCGTCACTCAAAAGAACATGAAATACGTAGAGGAAAGTCTTTCACACGCGACTTGACCACACAAGAACCTTCATTCTGATGTAATTTCTTAGAAGAACGCAGGGAGGGACTGGCCCATTGTTACAGTCTAAGGAAAATTGTATCAGAATATCTTACTAGAACGTAAGTTTAAAATTAGTAGTATTTGTAATATACACTCTATATTTTAATTAAACCGGCACTATTTTGGATATTACCAATGCAACTAAATCATGAAACTATGTAAATCTACTCGACATATTTCCTCTCAACACAGAATTGATTAAAGAAGCTTTGAACAATAATTTTCAAAATTAATTTTCTGACAAGTCCTATGCGTAAACCAGTCAAATGTTGGCACGTTGCTAGGGCATTGGCCATATCGAAAGGCATGATGCAAAATATATAAAACTATTGGGAACAGTAAAACATATTGGCAACAGATCTGATGGGCTACTTCATGTGTATTTCTAAATTTAAAATACATATGTTTTATTTTATTATATTCTTTAAGTTTAAGGATTAGATAGGAGAGGATGAGGTTTAAATAGGATTCCCTAAATGCAAAGAGTGACTGAGCACTATCACTATGTTTAATCCTTACCATTCCCACTAGATAGTTTCTGCTATCAATGCATATTTCTTCCTGTGTCACTGACAATAATTACATCATGAATAAATAGTTCCCAAAATTGCTTGAATTCCACCTCTGTATCACTGCATGCGGGAAAATCACGCTGCATTTGGATGAAGCTTGTAGTCACAATCGATGACTAACAACTCTCTAGTTTAAATAGCTGACTAATGAGTAAAGTGGCACCAGGTGGGATGAGTTAATTTTTTTTGTTTCTGTAACGTTGACTATCACTTAGATTATAATGTAGTTATCTTATCTGAGAAATGTTGATTTAGTTTCGCAGGTGTCCCAAAATTTTATGGCACTTTGCATGGAGATTATTACAGCGTATGTATATTCTTCATCAGCCAAGGAAACCTAATTAAATTGACACCTTAGGAACTTGTCAGACGCTCCACTAATTTTATTTTTATTTTACCTATCACTCTCACATAATATGTTTTGGTTTATATCCTCTATCTATTATTTATGTTCACTATGCACACGCAACAACCCACGCACTAATAAAAACACAACAAAATTACCAAAACATAGTAAAATACCCAAAAACCGCTAAAATAAAACGAAAATGTGAGATTAAATCACATTTACTGTATTTCTTTAGACCGCGATCGTCATAACAAATAGGGATTAGTTTCTTATGAAAATTTGGCCTGCTTTCTTAAAATCGCGATATGCCTGTCAAAATCGGTTTCAAATAGAGAAAAATACTATATAACACATAAAATAAATAAGTAATGTTTGTATAAAAGTAAATTTAAACCAACGCATCGGTTTGCTGACAGTTTCAGCAATAAACATTTATTTCAAGCATTTTGTTTTGATTCACCTCAATAAATTTTTTTGGAAGAGATATCACTCGAAGTAGTTTCCACAAACACCAAAATACTTTTACTTTGCTCGACGCGCCTTTCGCCAACCAAGTTGGCATCATCCGGAGACCATTATTCGTCTCCGGATGATGACAACTTGGTTGACGAAAGGGGCGTCAAGTGTTTTGGTGTTTGTGGAAACTACTTCGAGTGTTACCATTATATCAAAGCTTGATCCAAAAATAAAATTGACTTCATCAAACATGCTTTATCAATTATTTAAATTGCTATATCTCTTCCAAAAAGCATATATTGAGATGATTATGCGAGGTGACAACAAAAACACCAGTTTCAGAAGAGTTTCACAATATTTTTATTTTGCCTGTTGCAGCTGTTTTGCTATAATAAATAGCTTCTTCGGATGGTGAGTGTAAAACCAGAGAACACTATATCAACGAGAATCGACAATATTGTCGGCTTCTTTTATGTTTGGTGGTCATTTATGGCGGCGATAATAATGAAGTAAACACAACTGTTTACACTGAGAGAACTATATATTTTGTCCTAACACTCCTAACCTAACAATGACCAACCATTTCACAACAACACAACTTAGTTCGGGAATGCCCGTAACGAAAATGTTAACGTGGAAAGCTGTTTTGTCGCTTCTCGTATATAAATATAATGGTACATTTAAATATAAATGGTAAAGACATTTTGGGGTTCATTCTATGAAAGACGAGACGTGACAAGATCGAGACGAGATGAGACTAGGGCTTAACTTGTCTCGTTTCGTTTTGTCTCGGGTATCCCGAGTCGTTTGGTTTTTGGTCTATCTCAATCAAATTTTGAATTACTTATCGGATAAATCCAATAAAAAAAAGGTATGGGAGTTTAAAAAACGCTTAAACCCGTAGAGTTTTGATTTCATTTAGTTAGTACCTACACAATTTGAAAAATAAATTTTTAAAGTATACCGGGTGGCTAAAAAAAATATGGCGACATAAAGATGCATTTCTTTAAACATAACATCATCATATCATATCATATCATATCGCTGGCGCTCGTTCCGCAAAAATCTGCTCGTTACAAAAAATAGTACTTTTCCCAACTGGTTACATAAATAGATATTAAATATTGATACGAAATATATCAACAATGCTCTATTTTTACGTAAAAATCCAGAGCTAGGGTCATGAGGGAAGTGGAAACTTTAGCTAAATTGAACCATAAAAATACAGTTAGAGACCAACCAATTGTTCATAGGTGGAATCCTACATTGGACTAGCAAAAAGAGCATGACCAAAAGTAGACTGGATGAGTGAGTTAGTTCTGTGTTTCCATTTTTCATCATTTATTTATTTTTAAATGTCATTTGACTTACTTTAGAATGAGTTAGAGTCTGCTGTTAAAAAAATCAATACAGATCTCCAAATTATATCAGATCAGATATATCTAAAGCACATGCTATAGTTTTGAATGAAACCAAAGCAGACAGACACGTTAATTTTTGGACGGGACCGCGATAATAGAACACACAGATGTAGATCTTAGATTTGATGAACATGTAAATAACTTAATTAAAAATTATATGGAAAACTAAAAATGTTATATATTCCTAAATATATTCTAAGTACAGAGCTGAAACTTGTGATGATGGTTTAATTTTATTTGGACTTCCTTACTGTCATACTGTATCCTGGCCAACACTTAAAAGTGAAGATAAAGTCGCTCGCAAAAAATACAAAACTACAAATCTACTGTATTAGGTACAGTTACGGTTTAAGAAAATTTGACCATATTAGTGATAGATTTAAAATTAGGATGTCTGAGAGAGGCTTATAATGAACCGAATCAAAGGGTAAAATTTTTTGCTCCATTTGAAACTCTATTTACGCATCCTAAACTCCCTGACGCCTGGTCTATAATTATAGGCTGAATTCCCACAGCGCCTTAACTATCATTGGCAGATGTAGCTACATTTGTTATTAATCGTATAAGTACTCGAGGATTCCGGTTGTGCAACCACCTGCAGCTACTCGAATACCTACCAACATTCTCCTATCGGCGCGGCGCTCGTATATCTACAAATACCCCGGACTCACTTGCATTACCCATAAACAACCGCAAAAACGTTATATTTTTTCAGCCATCCGCCACAATTGCCTATTTACCAGCAGACTAGTTCTGCAGAGGAATGCCGCAGACTACACTCGTAAAGACCTTCACTCTTGGCACAGAGGTAGCAATTGCATGCCGTCATTCCGTTCCTTACATTACTTAGGTATATAATATTTGTTTCACTATATATTTAATAATATTCTCAGAACTGCAAGAGTAAATCACCTAAAACTATTAAATGATCATATATACGTGCATTTAACCAACTGCTGATGCCTCTACACAGCTGGCACCACATGCTCAATTGAGACCATGTCGGGACTCATCACTGCTCATTGCATTGCGTTTGTACCATCCATGAGCGCGTCTTCTTAGTCCTGGTTCTTGATGGCGTCTCCATAGTCTCTATACCAGAGAATATGAGACATCTAGCACTTGGATTCAATAGTCATATATATGAAAAACCATTTGCAACGAAAAGATATGACCCAAAATTATTCACTTATATGTAAAGTGAATCATTTTGGGTAGCTGATGTATAAAGATGTATAAAGTAAACTTTTCTTGGTTGCAGCATGAACAGGCAACATATATATCCCTGTATTTACAATCAATCAGCAGATAAATAACAGTGGGGATAGAAAAATAACATCAACGATAAAAATTCGAAGCCCCCGATTCCTCAGGGATCCCCAGAGGCAAACGTATAGAAGAAGCAGACATTCAGTGTTCACCGGGTAGTATAAAGAGCACATATAGCCCATTTAGAATACTGGAACACAAATAAATAGTATGTTGTTTCAGATATCAGTACCAATCTGTCTTAAATGTTGATAACCCGGGGTTTTTATAGTCACCGATTACGATTTAGGGGTGGAATTGTTCTGGCAAATCTTGCAACTGAGTTTTAAAGCAGTTATCCTCCGGTAACGGATTGAGCTGAAATCTTGCATATACGCTTAGTTTGGATGACAATGCATGTTTAGCTAAGTAACGTCATTCTAAATCCAAAATGGCGGACTCCGAAAGATGGAGGACTATGTTTTTTTATGCACCCTTGTGATATGGATATCAAATGAAGGGCTTCAAGGGAAAAAAAATCAAAATGGCGGAAAACAAAATGGCCGTTATACCAGGTTTAAAGAATTATAACTCGACAAAAGTAAGCCATAGTTTAGTGGTGCTCGAATAAATGTTGTAGGGACCAACAAGGGTCAACTGCTGGCGATAAAAAAATTTCAAGATAGCCGATGAAAGATTGAGATCGAAAATTTAGTTGCTCCAATCTGTCTGAAATGTTGTTACCCCGGGGTTTTTGGAGTCCTCGATTATGATTTAGGGGTCGAATTGTTCCGGTCAAATCTTGCAACTGAATTTTAAAAGTACGCCTTGGCTTCATACTATGACCTCTGTAATTTGGCGAGATGGGAGTCAATAGCATTGGTTTGCAATCTGTCTAAAGTCTCCTGAGGTCTAAGGTCTAGGTCTGCTTATTGAAGAACTAGACTGTACTTAACTAACAGGCAAACGACCATGCAACAATGACACATTAAATGAAATGAGCAGACTTAGAAACATGTCCAGCGATAAATAAATAATGAAAAATAAATTAATAGTAAAAAAATATTTTTAAAAACAAGCTTTTATTGAAAAACTCTAAAAAAAGAAAAAAGAAAGAAGAAAATAAACATTAAATTAATTTAAACCCATCAATTTATTACACATTTATTACAATTTGTTACACAATTTATAAGATATAAAAGCTTGTCGCGAGATTTAATAAAGATAAACAAGAATACGGTGTAGATAAACAAGAATACAATATGTAACTTAATATTGACATAAGTACCTAAGTATAAGAAAAAAATTATATTTTTTTATAAAATAGGAAAAAGAAACTTTTCAATAAAGGCTTGTTTTTAATTACTATTAATTTATTATATTATGTCAATGCCTCTACTGCATTTTCAGGTTTTTGCCCCTATTCTATACCCCCAGAACATACCCCCTGAACATTTCTATATCCCCTGAACATTTTCTGTTCTACAGTTTGTTTAGATTTATTTAAAATTCTTCTCCAGTGCATTTTCCCAGTATGTCAATATGTAGGCCTTCATGTTCTTCCGTGTGGTCTACCTCTGCTTCTTCATTCGGTATTTGCTCAAAATATCCTCCTCCTAGTAGCCTATATGATTTCCTTCCTTATCTTGAATACATGTTGTAGCCTTTTGGTACATTCTAATACCTCGTACTTATATGTTTTAGTAAATGCGCTCGATTCTTTGTTATCACATCAGTTCTTGTTGTCATCCTCAATTTCTGATTATAATACTTTTATCTAAGTGTCTTCTTTGATTAAATTTTCTGCTTGCACTTTTTATTGAGGGTTGATGAGGCTCCGTATTTTTCATTTTCATTTTCTTCATGCCTGCTATCTTCCTGTCAATATTTCGCCAGTCTCTTCAGTTAGTTTCTGCCTGTAAGTTGTCTTCTCTGTTGTGTATATCTCCTGAATGCCTCTGTGTATTTCCTCGCTATAATATGTCTCCTCGTTAGCTCGTCTGCTTTCCTGTTTCCTGCACCTGAAAAAATCAGCTATGCTCCCATCTGTCTTCTTCATCTGTTCTTCTGTAACTCCTATCTTTGGTTTTCAATCTCTCAGCTACATTTTACATTAACAAGTATATATCACGTTTTAACACAGGATAGTACCCAGATATTTATTCTGGAGTAACAGCGAAAAGCAGCTAAGATGTAGTTAATTTACACAAAGATTAATCTTAAGCCTACCGAAAGATCTAGGTAAAATTGTAGGTGTAATTAAGTACATAGTGGGTCAAATTTAGTGGCGGTTTTTTATATAACAAAAGACCGAAAATATTTTTGGTACCATCGACTACTATTGCCTACATTTTCTTCGCAGCATGTTGTATGATATCCACAAAAACAAAAAAGTTTTTCGTATGGTGAAAATTTGCCTGCGTAATTTTTTAACTGCCACAGTTATCGA
The DNA here is from genome assembly GCA_964058915.1 of Tetropium fuscum. NCBI lineage: Eukaryota > Metazoa > Arthropoda > Insecta > Coleoptera > Cerambycidae > Tetropium > Tetropium fuscum. The sequence continues at coordinate 261,789 of CAXKVY010000352.1, forward strand.
CGTTTTAAGAATATTTAAAATAAAAAATATTAACCATTTTATACTTCGGAAGAAGCGACAGTGTGTTTCAAAATAAAAAAAAATAGGAGGTATAACTAGGTACGAAGATATTGGAGTAAATATATACAAGAACACGACCCAATTTTACCCTTTATTTACTCAATTACAACAATTTTGACGTCACTGGTGCGGTGGTGATAAGTATCACCAGGATCTCCGCAAGGTAGAGGCCGGGAAAATAGAAAATATGACGACAATGACATCACAAGATCCCGGTGATTTTTACACTATTTTACATCAAGTCATCTCTGAAGTACCGTACCCCGGGATTCTAACAATCACCTACGTATTTCTCGATATGGTTGGATAGTGATAAAGAGATATACAGAATGTGTAAGTTAGATAGAGTAAGTAAGATCGGACGTGAATCAACGAATCCCGCATAATGGAAAACATTAAGATTTTACTTTTTTAAACGCCTGGGTAATATTTTGTATGCACTTTTTTCTATAAAATAGCCAATATCTTTATGGCATTTATTTTAGTGACTTACGAATTGTTACCAGAACTAGATACATTTGAGGAATCTTACACATTAAATTACATATTATTTTAACTTTATTACAACATTGAAATAGAGCTTTTTATAAAAGAAAAACGCACGACGTTTTACGAGTATAATCAACAAGCACTGCACGCAGCGGACGACGCCTTAACTAACTACTCTGTTGTATGCGGGACTTTAAGTCTTCTTAGAGTAAAGTAGGCCAAGTTTGGTACATTTTCCTTAAACGAGTTTTCATTTAATGACAAAGACGAAAAAGGTTCTTCGTTTGACATGTCTGAAAATATCGATTTCTTTTCATTATTATCATCACTATTTTATATTTCCGGATATTCTGCACTTTCTGTTATTAAATTTGTTAATGGTTGTGAAAATTGTTTAATATACATTACTACAAATTCAGATTTTTTCATACAATTTACCAACTCTTCTGAAGACGACTCTGTTGAGGTTCGCGAATATCTTTAAAATTTAACAAGAGGTGCTTTAAAAGAACCATAGGAATTATTCTTTGAAGTTTCTATTCAAGGTCATCAAATATTTAATCAGCTTATTTCAGATAAATACGAAATCGAGTTTTTAAAGAGGGGTAAACATTGGAGCATTTTGTGAGTTGAGAATTTAAAATTAGAAAAGTATGTAGAATATATGACTGAAAAATGTGTTTTATATAACAAAACGCTTAAATCATTATTAACTAAAATTAGTTGTATTCTTTCCAATATATTCCTTAATAATTATTCAAAAATAATCAACAATGAAATTGACAGTCAAAATAATGATGGATCAAACAGGAAATTAATGAAGTTTCATAGTTGGAGCTTCGTTTTGCAATCGGTTTTAGTGGAGCTAGGGCCATTGCCGAGGCGAATTATTTTATCATAAATAACAGTTTTGTTTTGAAATAGATTCAGTTTTACTCATAAAAACCACTATATATTGTATATTACGTTATGCCGTGACAGGAACTATATCGTGACGTCACAAATTCTTGTCCCCGGTCTGTCTTACGGAGGTCTCGGTGTCAGGGCTAGATCTGTTGGTAGGGTACGATTAAATGTATTAAAACCTAAATTAAAAGAAGATAAATTAACTTTCCTACTCTTCCATCCACTTTTCGGCGACATCGCTCCAACATACTCGATCTATGGCAGTAAAATTTAAATATAGTACAGGAAGACATACTGACTGACATACTAAGCATAGTAAATTGAACTGGTTCGCATTTATAGTCCTTCACTGCTCACAGATCAATTATTCTTATTATTGAACGGTACCATCGCAAAAAATAGTTGAACTGAATAATGGTCGTAATTAATCTTGCTCGAGAAACGCCAAAACATGTTACGTAACGTAGTGTGATCGATTCAACAAGAAAAAACTGATGCGGATCTGTGTTAGGGGCGCCTAGACCGCTCTAAATTTGATTTTTGGCAACGGACGTAGTGAAGTAACAACAATCCTCCCACGCCCAAAGTGTAATCGGATATAAGAGAGCCGTACCTTACTGATCCGAATATTTCGCATTCGTAATCAGTAGGAGTTAGCAGGCCATGACTCTGGTGTAGATTTTGCGCTAAATATAGAGACGTTTATCTGTTCTACAGCATCTGCTCTTTGAAGTGCATTCATTCATGGGGAAAATGATACACTAATAGCAAATGTTGCGAAAGTTATGGCCATGCGGTAGAGGTATTGGGAGTTGCTGTAAATTAGATGGAAAAGTAAACACATTTCTGATTCGCATTATGGAAACGGTTATATTTCAGTCATCTACGACCTGGAACTTGGCGTAAAATTAGTTGCCCGCTCTGATTTATCTTTGCGTTATAGCTTTAAGTTGCTTCATGTGTGGTACACTGACTGGTACACTGTGTGCCCTAAATTACTATTTCACGGGAAACATTGAGGCGGATAATTTTGATAATGCGTTCAATTTGGATGAGCTCAAAATGTATTTATTTGCAGGATCATTTCAATCGACCAGATTTTATTTAGTTAGCATTTGACCTGTACTCTAATCAATTGATGAAACCGACAAGGCGGTAAATTTAAATAAACGCGCTTAGGCACGCTCACCCCATTTATTTTTGTGGGTGTTGAATGAGACTGGGCCGTCACGCGTCAGGCTTGGCTAAGTAACGCTGCTTCGGGTAAAGTCGGCTCGAGTCGCCTAAGTGAGAGAGAATCAGTCGGCAGAGCGAGACAGTAGAGAGAGTTTGTGGGTATTGAATGAGACTGAGCTGTCACATTCGTCTATGTAACCCTCAGTTCACTCGTTGACTAAGCGAGAGAGAGAAGCAAAGTATTTACAACAATATATCAGGAGGTTCCGTCTGGTCGGGTTACCGTCCAATTGTTTTCCGCTCTGTGTCGAATTGAATTGAATTGGATTGAATCGAATCGACTGACGTCTCAGTACTTGCTAAATATGAGTAGATATTTTGGAGCGACATACAGTGCGGTGGCATCTAGCGCCGGTTGACTGAAGCATCTATGTCACGGGCGTACGGTGAACGTGTAGTAACAGATGTGGTGTTCGGGCAGACGCAGACGGTTGGAGTATATATTTTGAAATTTTAATAAAAATATATCTTAAAATTCGAGAATTAGAAGTTTTCACTTCTATCGTGTGGTCATAAGCACACACCCATGTCTTTTTTTACCTTAACAAGTGACAAAACTTCTCTTCAAATTAATAATTAAATTAAATTAATATATTTACATTATTTGTCCTCTTAAAATAAGAAGTTCAGTAACACCTTGTTCATTTTATTATCAGTAAAATAAAGGTAACACCTTTGCTGAGAGTGTGAGCAGGTTGACGAATATATTCGTACAATATGAACTGCAAATGCAATATAAGCCATGACTCATACTTGCAGCACAATTAGATTTGTGGTATTTTATAATTATTTTGTTCACTTTAGATTATTGATTACTGATTATGGAGTTATATATGATATAAATACATAAGGAAATACATATAGGAAAGTGTCGATATACAGAGCTCAAAAAATCTTGATACTATGTAAAAACGTCTCTAAACCTTTTGACAGAGATTTTATTTATCTTTAATTTTGATAGTCATATTTTTTTTTGTAGGAACCTTATTGGCAAAAAAAATATCCTTAAGCGATATTGCCCCAAAGTTTGGGGTATTCGAATTTGCCTGTTTTGTCCGACATAAAATGATGTCAATCTATCTTACGCCTATCCTGAATTAGTGTTCTCGGTTCGATCAGGTAGAAGCGACTGAATTCCTGCAATTATTTGCTGAGGTTTAAAGCCAAGCTAAGTGACTACATGTTCGAGAAACAGGTAAAATACATGTCGCCGATAGTAAATTTCAGCGGTGTCACCTGATACATTACTATGTTCCGCTTGTGTTCCAACATATATCAGGTGAATATATGTCCATTTTCTGCTTCTTCAAAAAGGTTGAGAATGCATACCATACCATAAATCACTATACGTAAAAACCGGTATCCGATACAACATTATTTGGTTAACATTTGATTTCACAGATAGGGCTCATGTCACTGTAGTCGTCATGTTACCAATATTATCCTCCATATGATCCCTGATAAAACCGTTTTAGTATAACTTCTTTGTTATTTTATGCAAATATTTAAATTTGACTAGTATACTTTGTCTACAATGTCATCATAGAACAATATATAGTACTTTCGTTTGATATGCAAACTAATCGAATGCGGTGCTCAGTGGCGCGCGAAATTATACTAATATAGGAAATAAAATAAAAAACAATAATCTTATCATTCTCGTAGAACAGAACATCTGCCCACAACTGCATGGCGGAAAGGGCAAATTAAAGACTGGCTGGAAGAAAGAAACATTGAACACGATGATTCACTACTGAAAGCTGAATTGTTGGCACTGGCAAGGTAACATTTTCCAGCTTTCAAGAGGTATGTAGTGGATGAAATGGCCAAAGCAAGAGGAATGGAGGTAATTCGATTGCCTCCATATCACTGCGAACTGAACCCAATTGAACTTATTTGGGCCCAAATAAAAGGGAAGTTGCATTGTGAGGAAACTATCAGACCTACGGACGTTATTCTGTGCTTAAATTAAAGCTAATTACATTCGCTACAACATCTCCCCCTATTACTTTACCCGTACAATTTTCCCCGATTTCGGGGACCAATTTTTGGAGGGCTGTATCTTGTTAAATATTCTACCTATAGAGTTGGTTCTGGTTTTAAATTGTAGAAAATTTAATCTACTTTAAAATACGTAATAAAATACTTTATGAACAAACGCATAGTTTAGAAGATTGAAAAAAACGAAGAGAAGAGTGCGAAAATTTCGCGGTTTTTCCAGTACTACAAAGTTAGCACTGGTCTTTCGAAGCTGCAAAGCTTAGACCACTATAAGCTAACAACATATTAAAAAATCAGAACTAGCCGTTAGTTGACTGGTCTATAATGAGGTTAGATTTCTCCATATCATAAATATAATATGTGTTTCGATGAATGCAACCAATTATCTACGTCGTAAATAATTGTTTATCTGAGGACTTATAACAGGCAAAAAATATAAATAATTTTAAATAAAAAATAAGGCTATATTTATTGGACAAATGTTTCTATACATTAGAATATTTTTTTGTAACTTCGGGCACACAATTCCTGTACACTTTATGTCTACAGTGAAAATAAACTATTATTATCTAATGAGGTTGTTATTCAATTTGATTTCAGATTATTTATCAGAATATTTATCTCTCATTTAAATCGATTAATAATCGGAAATAATTTTTCCTGTTTTTCCGTTACAAGTATCGTTCCGCAAGGGGCAGAGTTCTAGGGTCACTTCCCTCTTCCTCCATTTCCCTTATTGTGAGTTATTAAGTTAATATTAATATAAATTTTGTAGATTTAAATCGATAGGTTAACGACTAATGACTACTGCATAGTAAAGATTATCTAAGAAACAAGATAATCTTTAAACTATGCAGTTCCTACAACCAGAGAGCTTCTCACCATGCAAATAAATGCCTACTTGTGTATGACAAACATTAACCCTAATTTGAATACGTATTTTTTTTTTCACACAAAACGGGTTTGCTTAAAATTTTATCGTTATTTTATTCACGTTTGCGTCGATAAATAAATATTAATATCGACCGGGCCTTCGTGCTGAAATCTGTATATTTTTATCATGATCCAATAATTAATGCATGTAACCACGAACGACCAGATGCAAATTCCGATTAAAGCTCTTGTATTTTGAAAACAGTGATATCAGAAGTGATCAATAGTACAGCAGACTTATTTTCTTATAATGTTATTCTTAGCCACCATTATTGCTTTCCGAGGATCTGATTTAACCAAAACGGATGAAATGGTGAACAAATGGATATCTCAAAGATCGATGTTAGACCCACTGGTGGTTTGTGAACATGTGATACAACAGAAGCTTAAATAATGTTTTATGAAAATTTCAACATATCGCACTTACACACCTTAGAAATAAAAAGAAATAATTAGACAACTACTAGTTACGAAAATTGAATAAATGTTGAACACTCAATAGTTACTTTCAAAATATGTAAGCAATTTTTTAACTACCATCGATTTTTTAAGCCAAATGTAAACCTTGAACCTGACATAAAAGAAATATCAGTTTACAAACATGTATTTGCAACAATAGACGACATACTGTCAAGATCCTAAAGAATTCTCTTTGTAATTATTGTGATGTGTAAACGTGTGAATGTTGCTTGAACATTGTTCATCGATATATTATGATGATTGGTTTGACGTGTGCATCATTAAGCCACTATTGATATCATTAATAATAATTTAGTCGACATAATATACACACACAAGTGGTCTAATGGCACTTTTTCTGTATTAGATTTTACAATTCATACTCTAGGATTATGTTTTCTCTTAATAGTGGTTTGACTAAGTAAATCTGACGGATCCAATCCAAATAACTGCGACAACAAGCAATTAACGTGGGATACGTAATATGATAATCGTCCACTTATTTGATTAAAAAAATAATCTTATAAGCATGTTTTTATAACTTTAGTGAAGATATAACCAATACAATAGCAAATTGGGATTATAATCAGGCATAGTTGATTACCATAAGCCTTTGGAATATGTATTGTATAATCTGATCTATCCAACAATAACTCTTAGATAATATATCTAACTTGGTAAAAATTATAATATCAGACTTCTGGTAATTATTCACGTTACAAGTATGTTAAGTGTGTTAAGTATGTTAAGTGTGTTAAAGTACAATTTACCTATTTATGGACAATCTGATACGGGAAACTTAAAGCTGTAGTAAATTAACATTTTTTTTATTTACTGAAAGTTTAATTATATTTACATGAAGGTTCAATTTTATATAATAAAGTTTACAATTGAGAGTGTTTGTTGAATTATACCTAATACCAAATAAAGAAGCTGTTGCTGTAGCTGAATATTGTACTGAGTTATGGAGTACCAGAAAATATTGTAATTGATCCGGAAACCGAGTTTGTTACCCCATCACTTAGAAAATTTTGGAAATATCCCAACTAAATTCAACTGCCTATGAAGATGAAACATCGGGTGGACTTAAATCAACTTAACATATTTCGGAAATGAGAAGAGTTTATGTTTAAGAGTTTAAATTGTTCATAGGTACACCTAATGCTACGAGTATATGAAAGTGTAAAAGAACATTTTCACATGGAGTTAAATCTGGACTATTATGTTTATACATTTTTATATACGAAAAAGCAAAGTTCGCCCTATTTCACCCCATGACAAGTTATAATTAAAACACCATAGGTATATAATTGGATAGCAATAATTGATGTACAAAATTTTAGAACCATAGTGTCGATAAACAGAAAATTTTTCTCTTTATCTATTAGTATGAGATTCTACTAATGGTTTTTAAGAAATGATACAGTAAACACTAAATTTTACTAAATTAATATAAAAAAACTAAATAAAATGAGAAACATTCTATAGGATATTCTTTGCATATATGGATATTTAAAGTATGCAGCCGGAAACTAAATCTAAACTATACCTCAAGCCCAAAATAATAGAGACTGACACGGGCACAGCTGCAATGACCAAGACAAAGACTGGCTTTGTTTTAGCTGCGGAAGACGAAGACAAATTAGTCTCTATTATTTTCGTCGTATAGGTTACAAATATATTGTTACGCCACTGAGTGTGTAAAATAAGTGGTACTGTCTAGTATGTCTCTAAGAATGTTTGAACTAATGTAGCGTTTGTTTAACTATTGTTATATACTATTTACAAGGTTTTGGAAAGTTCTAGATGCTTCTCAATTATTCCATCGCATTCTAGATTGTTTTTAATTATTGTGACTCATTCTAGTTTGTATACAAGTCATCTCGAAGAGCTACAAGGGGTAGTCCACATGTTCTTATACCGCAACTATGACAGCGCAACTATATACAACTATATACAATGAAGACAGCGCAACTATATACAATGAAGACAGAGGCGTATCTCGGTTATTTGAAGTCCTAGAGGGTTGAGACCTCGCCTTTGGGGGGTTGTATCTGGCACCCCCAGATTCGATGTTGCCACATCGTCGGGTGCTGTGTTGCCAGATTGTGCAGAATTTTCCTAGCTCTCGGTAATTTTCAATATATCGTGCACAATCGCTTCTGATGATTCCGTAACAATATGAATTGGGATTAGGTTGGGATAATAATGTTAGTTACGTCAGGATTTACTAGTGTATTGTAGATAGGTACGCATTATGGATCGCAATATGCAACAATCCTCATACTTAGACATATTCATTTTTATTTTTGGGAACTATAAAAGTAAACTTTGGAAAAAACGATTAGTTTCACATAAATTTTTGCCTCAGATATTTTTTGAAGATGCTATGATTTTAACTGAAAACTATTACCTTCATTTTTAAGATGTTTGAGCTTGAGGAATTACTACAGGAACTTTAGACGAAAAATAGGATCACTGTAACACTGTACTTAATATATTAATATAATCGCCTACAAAATAGTTAAACACGTAGTGTGTAAAGATAGGCTTCTGATCATCCTCCGTAGTTATTATATACATTTACATTTGGAATTGGTACCGATGAAAACAATTATATTAATTACTTATTATTGCCCGCACCACTTAATATGCTAGACGATCTTTTTAATTTGCGGCGGCTGATGCAACAAAAACGCGTACTCGGCATTGACACTGAAACAAAAAATCAATGCTACTCCCATTAAACAAGGGGAATTACATTAATCGCTCCTATTGACAACTATATAAGTGCCGGCCGGTTAACATTGTAATTTGTTACAAGTCCAAAGTATTTAATAACAGCGAGCAATGAGGAGAGCAAAACAGTTACTCAGTGGCTATATGTTTTATCGTGCTAGAGGTCACGAATACATAATCTGTTTGGGCTAAACTAAACTATTTAAAAAAAGAAAAACGCAATGTGTGCAAAAGCCGCGTAGGTGGGGGCCCGGTAAATAAGTGTGCGCTATTTTTAGCGGAAATGCCGCTGAGGATGAGGAGAACTTCAAATTTGTTAGCTATAGCTGGAAGGTAGATCGCTATCCAGGTGGAGAAGATGGCATAGTTGCATCTGTTGTATAGAGTGACAACCATTGGAGAAACGTTTGTGTATTATTGCTATAACGATTTCTACAGGCTGCTTCTAAGAAACTGTATCCAAGGTCGATACATATTTATTCTTCTCTTGGACAGAGTGGTCAATGAAATTTTTAAATGAGAAGTATCACAAAAAGCAATTGCGGCTCGTGGGTTCTGAAATAGGTAAAGATACCCCCTACCTGGTTATCTGTTCTGATCCAATCGATTTCTTTCTCATTTATTCCCATTAATGCTAAATTTTCCGACTATCCATATAATGCTAAGACTTTTGTCGATTTTTGTCCTCTAAAAACTAGTAAGGCTAAAAGTGAATTTTGCTGATGGCGATCGATCGGAATGGATTCACAGAAAATAAGGAGCAACATCATCGTTCTCTTCATATCTATTGTATGTACTCGAGAAAACTAAGCATTTACATCAGTGTTTCCGTCATTCAAAAAGAAACTCTCATTCCCATCGGATATTTTTTTTTGCAGAAATTAAGTAAGCTAAGCTATGACACAAATTCAATTGTTCATTGATACATCGAAAAACTACTACTTATCGGATGGTATAAATTTGATCTGAGGTTATACGTCTATTATACCATCTCATCATCCTGTTTTAATTTATATGTACAGGGAGGGACTGGCTCTATTGGAACGGACAAATTTTACTTGAATGACTTAAGGAACCCATTTAGGCAGTATTTTTTTGCAAAAATAAGTGAACCAGCTATATAGGCAGCTTCACAGTTAGCAGCAGCTAAATAATATACATTAGTGAAGTTGGAACATGTGATAAAAAAATATATATATGTGCTTTCTTTCTTTATTTCTTTCTTTCTTTCATTCTTTCTTTCCATCGTTCGCTCGCTAGCTCGGCGGTCAGTCGTTCGCTCGTTTATTCGTTCATTGGTTCGTTGGTTTGTTTGTTTGTGTGTCTTTATCTCTTTCTTGTGCGTTTTTTCTTTCTTGCGTTCTTTCTGTCTTGCATTCTTTTTCCTTTGGTTCTTTTCTTTGGTTCAATTTCCTTTGAAAAAACTGGATATTTCCCAGAAGCCAAAAAAGATAATGATTATTAAAAATATATTTTGTTTTTCAAAATAAATAGCACAAATGGTACCGGGCATTCTTTCTTTCTTTGGTTCTTTCTTTCTTTCTTTCTTTCTTTCTGCTCCTAACTGCGTAGACGTACATTAGTTAAATTGGAACATGTGATAAAATATATATAAGAGCTTTCTTTCTGCTGCTAACTTCATAGACGTACATGTGATATACGACGAAAAATATATAAGAGCTGAATTTTTATATTGCCCATTTAATTAGCATTTAATGATCTTTCGATTATGTGAAAGTTCAATTTGTAATCTGCTAATTTAGAAAATAACTCATTCTTTTACAGATTTCTTTATTTTGGAAGTGTATTTAGGGCTGATGTAGACGATCATAGGAAGCTTAACCGATGTAACTCTGTTTGCATAAAAACATTTTCATATAAGCATAATAAGTTTTGCTAAAAAACCTCTCATTTTTAAGAATTGATTGATGTCAAAAGGTTACTACGATAACGTTTGATATTTACTTGTTGCCAACGGTGTTAGTATTTACCTAATTAAGAAATGCAAACATGATTGTTAGTCATACTTACAGCGTTATAATAATCTTTATTTAAGAACCAGCGGTTAAAATATGTGACGATTACACTCAACGACTTGATTGTAGATGTATTTAAAATATGTACGGATTTTACAATTTCTGATCGTAGAAATATTATATAATTCCAATTATATAGTTCCAATTACCAAATCCGGCTAACACCTACTGATATTATATTTGGAACCGAAAAAACCCATTAATATTAGATCTATAGCAAGAACCAGGTTATGAAGATACTAATGATAAGTTTAAAGGCCAAAATATTAAGATACAGAGATAAACTAAATCTTGCGAATCTTTATGTTTATGTGAATGCTAAGACACTAAAAAAATAATTCAATGACAACATTTAAAGAAGTGCAAATCATTCATTGTATCAAATCTAAGCAATAATCAGCAATAATAAGCAATAATAATAATAATAATAATAATAGCAATAATAAGCAAAACATCAACAGAGAAAACTTCAGAATGTTAGATGTATATATGTTTTAATATAAAATATGTCAATTTTCAATAACCGTTATATTTGTAGGAGTACAGCATTATTTCCGATTTCCTTTGAAAAAAGTGGATATTTCCCAGGAGCCAAAAAAGATAACGATTATTGAAAATATATAATTTTTTTCAAAATAAATATCACAAATGGTACCGGTGAACCTACAGCTAGAAAGAATACGTTTTTGCATAAAAATAACCTTCGTAAAATGTTCACCCCTTCCAAAAAAAATATGGAATAGCGGCTGCAATTTGAAAGCAAAAAATGGTGCCTATAAGAGTAAAATTTTACACACGTTCTCTACATGTCCCTTGAAATAGTTTTCAATAAGAATCCCCTAAGTATTTTTTTGCTACAACTTATTTGTTTGACAAATATTGACAAATATTGTTTTGTATGTAGTTTATTTTGAAACTTCTATCTTTCTGACTTTTTTACATTAAAACTAACGATTTATTAACATAACAATTAAATTCATACCATTCTCATTACAACTCACGATTGTAGCTAAAAAATATTTAAGTGGGCGGCTTGTTCTGATAAGTTACTGATAAATTGCACATGCATTAGTATACAATTTGTGTAAAACTTGACTGTTATACCTTTTTTGGTTTTCAAATTACAGCCGCTATTCCATATTTCTTTGGAAATTTAGAAGGGCTTCTCGTAAGGGGTGAACATTTTACTAAGGTCATTTCTATGCAAAACGTGTTATTATTAATTGTAAATTCACCGGTGCCATTTATGCTATTTATTTTGAGAACACCCTGTATATTAAATATACAGGGTGTGTATAATTAAAATCGACTGTAAAAAACGAAATGGTGTAAACAGACAAGAAATATGTTACAGTTATATGCAAAATGACCTCTATATTCCAAAAATGCAATAGCAAATACACATTCAAAAATCAAAAGTTGTGGCCATTTGCGAGGAAACCCGTCGTTGACACCCGGTATACATAGATATTTGCGTACATATTCAACAAGTGTTGTTTGAGAAGCCTTTCTTGGTGCCAGAATTATTCCAACTTAATACGCAAAATTACCCGAAACAAAAATACCTATAAAATCTTGCAACTTGATCGGATTTTATTATATGCAGTTTATGCACCTAGTAGCAAGGAATCGCAATTATGCCATAATTGATCCTTCCTGGTATAATTTGACGTTGCAAAATTATAACCAAACTGGTCACATTCAAGTTGCTGCAGCAGTATAAAAATATTGGCCAGCGAGCACAATTAAAATGTACAACGCACCTGTTAGTTCATGGGAATGCATAATTTGCATTTTGCATTCAGAGTGAGTCGCAAAATGTGGAAAAGAAATCGTAAGGTGTTGGTATTATAGAGAAAGACTTGCGTGAATCAATACCTTAATTTTTATGGAGAAAGTGTATAAGCAAGTATTAATGGTAAAGAATATTCATAAGATAAATATTCATGCAGGAAAAATAAATGGAGTACAATGCGTTAACAATAGAAATTATGGTGTTCACGTTTTGTTAATATACGACTTCTTCCACGAAGTAAGTGATGCATTTGTTGAATAGGAACTTTAATAAATGCTTACTATTTACGATTAATTTCAAAGTCTACTTAAAATGTGTTCAACAAAAATAATGAAAACATTAATCAAAGTTCAGTGTCATTACACACACAATATTACTAAAAATACGAAATAATGTATAAAATATTTGGTTATTAATACATTTAAACAATAAATTTAAATTAAGGAATATAAGGTGTTTTATCACAAAACTAGAACAAAAAAATTGTTAACTAGAAAAGGAAAGAATAGAAAGTTAAATTTATAAGAAAACTTTAACTAAATGTAACACCTAAGTCATAAAAAGTGTCAGGACGAGAGTGTAGACAATTGTTCATGTGATAGCTAAGTTTAGTTGTATACCAAATGTAAATGCATTGCATTTGGCTTAATTCAATAGAAATTAATGTTTGATACATTTTACAATTATATGATTGACATTATTTTTTTACCTCACACTCAGTCGCGATCTTGAAAGTTTTATGTTGGTTGCATAAAGGAGACTATTTAAAGTAAGACCATCAACTACGCCATTTGCATATAAATTAAAGAACAGTGGACCTAGTTTTGACTTCTGAGACTCCCGAAGTAGCAGGAACTTCTATAGGCCGAGCTACACAGTATTCGTGTATACGACATACTGCTTATATCTACCAGTTATGATTTGAAAAGAGCAATGAGATTATTTGAGAACACGATAATAAATATTTCGAGTAGTATGCTATAAAAATATGGCATTTAAATACGATGTTGTAGGTTTAAGCAGCTTGAGCAGTATGATTGAGTTTTATTTTGCAACATTCTCATATGACGGATGTCGTTACTGTCCGACGACAAAGCTATCGTATCGTGCAATGTGAAAACGCTGTCTGAACGTCTATATCAGTAGTCATCAATGAACTCCGTAATATGAAATAAGTAACCTTGGAGCGACCTTTAAAAAATCCGTGCTGTACAGGAGTTATTTGATGCTTTACAATAATAGCTAATGCCCAAATTTTCACATCATTTGGACGTCATTTTTCCCGGAACATCTGGTTTGAAGCAGCAATGTACTAACCCACCTCGTATCGTAAGCAAAAGTTGTTAATTTCCGGAAATCGACAGCTTAGCTATTCCCGACATTATAAACTTTTCCTACACTATATATGGAGCAAGTCTTACTGATAGGTATTAAAGCACGAGTGCGATAATTATTATACGAACGAGTATCGTATTTTCAAAATTGATCTTTTAGATCGACGCTTTTTGGCGCTATTTTCACATTGCGCACATTGATGAAGCAAAAAAAAATATAAATGCCCCACATAATAAAAATGCAGATATTCCCTTTAGATTTCAGTTAGCAGAAGTTATTTTTTAAACCAAGAAATATGCTGTATTATAATGCGTCTGGGTACTGCTTTATTACGTAACTTTTTTAACACAATTATCAGAGCTAACTTTCTAAAAGCAATAGAAATTTGTGGTAAAAATTATATGATTGACGAATTATAATAGTTTTTTCAGCGCTAAAAAATAAATATTGAATAATTGCACTGACTCATGTAGCACACATAGGCGTACAGGAAGTTAATTCTGCGCATAAAAGGTGACTTATTATAATACTTCTTATCAGTTAGGTATATATTAGGTACATATAATTCATTTCGTCCTGCTTTTTTTACTCTAAGCAGCATGGAAACATTTTACTATGAAAAATATTATAAAAAAAATGAAAAACTAACCAAAAATTGATACTTGGTATCTATGAATAAAATTATTTAGGACTAGATTCCTAATGTAGATTAGATCCCATAAGTTTTATATAAAAAATTAATACACAATACGCGTGAAAAAGAAACAAATCATATATTTTTTGAGTCCCATTTATTCTGTAAACAAATCTCATCTTTCCTTTGCAATTTCAACTTGTAATTTATACTATCTGAGTATTTCTAGTGATGTAAAGTTATATTTTTTATTTATGCTTTTTATTATTTAGTAAATTATTATTAGGTATCTAATATATTATATTTTCGACAGTTTCAATGTTACTTTGTATTCTATTGTTTTTCCACTAATTACTTGATTATTGTTATTATTTCTCTTTTTTATTTTTATCCAAATGTTTTGTGCAGCCTGCTCATGTACTCTCCCCTGGCCTCCGACTAGTCTAGAGGGTCTCTCCTGCCTCATTATTCAACGACCATCCCTACATCCGCGGGGTAAGCGACCATTGAGGTCGCAACTCATATGTTCTGAGTAGACGCAACGAGGCAAGTATGACGGCCTTCTGCATCTTCCCAGCGATGACTTCTGCCAATTGACCTCATGCTGGAATCCTATTTCTGAGAGCAATAATTGTCGCGAAGTTCGGAGAGTAAATCTCGATGTTTTGTCCGTTTCTCCTCCTGTTTCAAGACAATGTTCTTTTCGGCCGGAGCCGAAAATTCTATAACGAACACCGTCTTGAGTTAGTGGTCGAGGGGGACTATCTCAGGCTTATTGGCTTGTTTCCGCCTGACGATGACGGTGGGGAATGAATAGTTAATGTATAACCGGGACCTCTCATTCCCCACAACGGACTTAATATCCCCAGAGCATAAGGCAACACCTGTGTCTGATCTATACCGTACGAGTGCCATGGGTGATAATACAGCACTCGTAATGCAGCGTTATGTCGATGGATAAAGACCGGTAGACCAGGGTGTTCAGTACACCATCTTGGCAAGCCAATATAAAATCTTCAGTCTCTGACTTCAGCCCAGCTGACTTCGAATAGCTAAACATCAGCTTTTGAGATAAGCCTAAGTCTTCCATATTTCTATAGTAGACTCCGTGCAATGCCTCATCGCTGTGCTGCTGAAAACGAAGTGTATTTCCCGCAGCCCGAAGGTGGGTTTTCAACCGAGTAGGGGCCGACTCGCTGACAGAGTTTGGATTATTCTGCTCGGTGTCGAAGTCGAGACCTATGCTATAAGCTCTTCTTTGTGCTGCCCTATATATGAAAGCTCCATCACCAGCTCCTTCATGGTCTTTGATCATGAGGAGTAGGGGATCTGAACTCCTGATAACCCTACAGGTTATGTCCAGAGTTACTCTGTTGTGGAGACACTCGATATAACCGCGGAACGAACGATCTCGGATGCAAACTCCGACAGACATGCATCATTTTGCGGGTACCTACGTCGAGTTTCTGCAGCTCCTCCTGTGTCTATTTGATTATTATTATTATTGTCTTTACTATTATTATCTTTACTAAAAGAATGTATCTGCGTTATATATTCCCTACTTGAAATAAATGTATTAATATGAATAAACATATGAATTTGAATGTAACCTACCCAAATAAAACATTATATGATTATGTATGTCATTATAACAATTTTTTATTTAATTTAATATTTAGGAAAATGTTTATGAACTACTATGTATACAAAAATTGGATAGCTACTTGCAAATATGTACTTTACTTTTTGTGTTGAACCCGTTTAAGCCGCCTTGCGACGACCCTGGATTGGGTAGAAAAGCTTTCATCTCTGCGGTAACTTGACCTTAAGTTCTACCTAATCTCTGTAAATATTAGCGATCGCGTATTATTAGAAAACAATACAGAAGTAAAATTTTCTGTTTGCCCCTGAAAACAAACGAAAGCCAGTAGAGGTTGCCTACAGAGTGGGCAACTATCCAGCCCTACGATAGAATCCAAGTAGCATGATAAAGCAGTGATAAAACTAGATTGTGTTCAAAATGTAATTATTGTAGTATCACTTTAAAAGATAGTCTATTTTTTTATGTAAGTACCTATGATTCATTAAATTTTATTTAATGAACGGATGCAAAATTGTCAGACAAAAAATACACTTTTATTCCGAATAAAACATACCATTTTTCTCCAACCAAAATTATTTAATTATTAGTAATTATTAGTATCAATGTAGTTATTGATACTATGTAAAACATTAGTCGCCATATTGCTGAGTGAGTTCATTTGTGATGGTTTGGTGTCCAATTTGCTGGAAACTCTGTAAAAATGGAATCTAATGAAGATATAGGTGTACCTGAGGAGACACTGGAGTGTGTGAAAGAGGTTTCTTTGAATCTTCTCCTAAAGATATCTCGAAAAATGTATGAATTTGGCTACCATCGTTTGAAGGATTCGTGCAAAGAAAAAATATTATGTTGTATTGATGGGGTATTTCTCAAACTTAGCAAATAATATACAGCCGTAAACGTTTTGGTCACAATATTCAATGTTGCGGTCAACGTTGAATATAAAGAAGGGAATTGATATAAGCAAATTTTCAAAGTTACGTGCTTTTCTCGAGAGACAAAATGGGGGATATTTACCAAACACCAAAGAGTATTTAAAAGGGAGCAAGTTGATTGGTCTTTGAATAGTGCACCTGATAATTTATATCTAATCATGAAAAAGAGGTCGTCGTAATATTGGGGGTTGCAGGCGCTTGCCGTGCTGATGAATTAGTAGTAGAAGTTAACAATTGAAAATGTTGAGAAACTAAGGGACCACGTTATTTTACTATGCCGAGAGACAATAATTTGTTTTACATTACAAGTTTTTATCGAAAATATCTTTCCACCCGAATTGGTAGAACGTCGATTTTTTCTCAGATATATTAGTGGAAGTGTCATCGAACGGTGATCGGTATTATTAAAATCAGTGCCATCTCCGCATAATTGACAGGGGTGGTGACATCACTTATCTTAAAAGACACAGGGGATGGAGATCGAGCACTGAGGCGGAGGTTACCTAGAAGACTCACTTTTGAAAAAAGAAAATATTGTGAAACACTACCAACATTCAGTATTCTGAATGTTGATAGTGGTAATGATAAACTAAGCACCGTTGTCAATTCTAATGTGACATCAGAAAATAATATATCTATTAATGAAAACATGTTGGACTACTTTGAGAATTGTTCCAAGAATTAAGGTACTGACAGTTTTAGTGTTTAGGTATTTAATTTTAATACTGGTTCAAACTGTGTATTTAATATCAATGTGGTTGAAACAAAAATTACTGTAAATATTGTTGAATAAATTTTTATGAACTAAAACACTTTTAATCTAAGGATTGAAAGTGTCTACTAGGCCCATACTGGGTCAATTTACTTACTAGGAAGTGACTACTATTGTTTTTATGATATAATTTTTTTACCTGTAAGGAAAATGACAACCTTAGAGACTCCCAATAGTCAAAAAATGTCATAGTTTTGTGACGGCTGGAGAAAAATGTAAATTTAGTAAAATTCCAATTCTCAAAATAAAATATAGATTGAGTTTGAGTGATCAAATGAAATTGCTAGAAACATTAAATTGTTCTAGGAATTATTTCACTTGAAAAATTCTAAATTTAACCACTGTTAATAATATGATATAAAAACAATCACAAATACGTAATATGCATTACTTTTATAACATTTAAATACCTCAAGTAAAAAAAACTTACAAGCAACTCTACACAAATCCTTTATTTTATGTAATTTCGCCTTTAAATACTTGCTCTAGTTTTTTACGTCATTCTAAGCGGAAAAAAATCATACAAGAATGGAAGCATGTCATAATACCAAACACACGGCACTGCAGCATTAACAATTAGTAGATATTAAATTAAACGCGGTCATTCTAATTAAATTTAAAAATCGAAAGGGATTAAATTACCGAGACTTTTACATCGAAATTCTAAAATTAGAATTTATATGTCACCGATGAAGCACGGTTTAAAAATTCGCAACAGCGCTAGGCGTTTTTCGTCTAAAAATAAAATAAAATAATTTTACAAAAATAATTATGTAACCCGTTTTTCGTCGCGCCTGCTACAATTAGTTGCAACGCTAACAATTAACGAACAATGCAAATATTATCATAGCTGGCTGCGGCTATAAATAAACAAACTGCATTAATTTGTGTAATTTAATACTCCGCGTATTTTGCGCGGTGTGCTGGGGCGGTTTTTTCTTCCATTTGGGATAAATAAACTTTCGTCTCAGTTAGACTGATGGTTAATTGGTGTGTGGGGGTTGGAAAAAACAGAAATTCCTACCTTTTGAATGATCAGCGGCGTCCCGAAGTCCTTCCCGCCTTGTAAGCGGAACCCTAAATTTGGGGAGTCCCCCTTGTTGATACGCACAGTCGTTAACGAAGCCATCTCACTTATTTTTACTTAAAATTATGCACCAAAAAGACCACTAACACTATATTATTTACAAGCCGCAGTTTAAAATGATGTTATTCAATTTGAAATGTAGTATGTAGACGTCCTTTCTGCGATACCCGACGAACGTGAGGCCGGAGAATTGGGAGTGGGAGACGCGGCCGTATTATTAATAGTACACTGGACGAAATTTTATGTGTATTTGTGAATATAAGCGGCTATTTGCAAATTGACTAAAAGTTTTTCCGTTAAATAGGTCAGATTTATTTCGTACGCGGGGATGTAGGCCCGCTTTTTATTTTTTTTTTCCGCCTGCTGCGATATATGTAACAGGGAAATTATTAAATGGTTTTACATGGTAGTATTTGGTATGTTAGCAATGTTTCATTGAAGTAATTCTAATTCTAAAACACGATAGGAAAAAACGTACAATATATCGCTGCAAATTTAATTTGCTTTTACAACTTCTTATTGTCATATTTTATTAAAACCCAAAAGTTAACTTTTTGTGCTATGTGATTTACTTTATTGTAATAACCAAGTCCTCTAAATTATCATACTGATATATAATATAAAGTATGTAAATAACGGTATATATATATATATATATATATATATATATATATATATATATATATATATATATATATATATATATATATATATATATATATATATATATATATATATATATATATATATATATATATATATATATATATATATATATATATATATATATATATATATATATATATATATATATATATATATATATATATATATATATATATATATATATATATATATATATATATATATATATATATATATATATATATATATATATATATATATATATATATATATATATATATATATATATATATATATATATATATATATATATATATATATATATATATATATATATATATATATATATATATATATATATATATATATATATATATATATATATATATATATATATATATATATATATATATATATATATATATATATATATATATATATATATATATATATATATATATATATATATATATATATATATATATATTTTGATAATTTTTTGATAATTTTTTTAGAATACTGTAGATAAAACGACTAATTTCAACTTGCATATCCAGTCTTTTGTTAACTGAGGACGGTTTAGGTATTATACAGGGCTAACTAAAAGGTTGTTATATAACCCTAATTTTCAAACACTCTGGGGAATAATTTCGTAACCAAATTCTTCAAAAATACCAATTTTTGTTAAGAACCATTCCTTTCCTACATTTTGTTTTTTTGGTCCATGTCTTTAGATGCATTGGTTCAAAATTATCGCACCATACACAAATCAATTGAAAAAACTTTCAGGGTGAGAAGAAACATTTTTTAATTAACAAGAAAACAAAGGAAAACAAAGAAATAAAATTATGTGAGCTGATCCCTAGTAGGTTGTGTTGCCACCTCTAGCTCGGATTACAGCCTGAATCCTCCGTGGCATACTTCTAATGAGGTTTTGAATGACGGGTTGAGGAATATTATCCCACTCATGAAGAGTAACCTGTCCCAGCTGTTGAAGGTTCTGTGGGGCTGGTAGACGTCATCTCACTGCTCTCTTAATGATGTCCCATAGGTGTTCGATGGGATTTAAATCCGGGCTTCGTGCTGGTCAGTTCATAACATCAATATGGAATTCATTCAAGTACTCAACACAAATTCTTGCTACATGTGGTCTTGCATTATCTTGCATGAATATGAAATCAGGACCAATAAACGGAGCATAGGGCATTACATGCTCCTGGAGAATGTTCTCTACGTAATATTCCGCATTCATTGCCCGTGCATGAATAGGGACTAACTCCGTACGGCCATCGAAAGAAATACCCGCCCAAAACATTTTGGAGCCAGGACCAAAGGGTTCGTTTAGAACGAAATTGAAGGCAGCTTCCCTTTCCCCTTGTCTTCTATACACACGTTGCCGCCCATCACAAGATTTTAGGCTTATTCTTGTTTCATCGGAGAATAGGACTTTCCTCCAGTCATCGATAGTCCAATTTTCATGTGCTCGTGCAAATCGTAATCGAGCTACCTTCTGAGCCCTGGTAAGTTCTGGTGCCTTTATGGGCCTTCTACTGATCAAACCTGCCTCCCGTAGTCCTCTCCTTGTTACTGTCCGATTTCTTAAAGCATTTTGGCGAAGAAAATGGTCATCCCTAACAATCGTCGCCCTTTTTCTACCCCGCCCATGTCTCCTGGAGTGAGATCCAGTTGCCCTGTGACGTTCTAACATTCGACTTATTGTAGAATGGTTAACACCCAGAATTCGAGAGACATATCGCATACTTCTACCCTCTTCAACCAAAGTTTGCGCTCTTACACATTCCAATGCTGTCAAATGTCTCACAGGATTCATTATTTTAAATTGCTGAATATTCCTCAACACCGTATTGTTTTTAAAAATGTGTCAAAATGAGATTGCATACACCCAATCATTGTTTTTTGGTTGACATACGCCGCCTACGTGTTACATATCACTTGTAACAGCAGAGTAAATTAACAGTAAACTGTTGGTGACAAATTCATGTTGCTCTTAAAAATGAACCAATGTATCTAAAGACATGGACCAAAAAACAAAATGTAGGAAAGTAATGGTTCTTAACAAAAATTGGTATTTTTAAAGAATTTGGTTACGAAATTATTCCACCGAGTGTTTTAAAATTAGGGTTATATAACAACCTTTTAGTTAGCCCTGTATAATACCTAAACCGTCCTCAGTTAACAAAAGACTGGATATGCAAGTTGAAAATAGTCGTTTTATCTGCAGTATTCTAAAAAAATTATCAAAATTGGACTAAAAGTAAAAAAGTTATGAGACCTCAAATTTTAGCAAATATTAATTTTGAACAGCAGTGTATATATATATATATATATATATATATATATATATATATATATATATATATATATATATATATATATATATATATATATATATATATTGGCCTTATTTACTTTTTATGCAGCCTTATTTACTTTTTATAATATATATATATATATATATTTATATATATATATATATTATAAAAAGTAAATAAGGCTGCACTAATCTGCAAAAAAACTAATAACGTGTCATAGGTAAAAATCGAACAATAACAAGAATTTTATTGAAACTTAAACCTAGGGAAATTATAATATACTATGCTATTATGTTATACAACGTTTCTCACTCAACGCAACGATTATACAAAAACTAAATTCACAGAAGTCATAGGGGCCCATGGTCCTCAATGGGACTCTTTGTCTCCAACATCCTCCGGACGACGCAATTATGTCCACTTCTCAAGTGTTCTGGAATATTCTGGTCCTTAATTGTGCTTCATTTTGGGCTGCCCAAACCCTATCATACACTTTCCTGCTTAGTAGTACCCAAAATTCCAAATGGGTCGCGACTGGGGATTGTCGTTCTTCGCATCATTTTAATAATGGGTATTTATTGATGGGTTTAATTTAATTTAAAGTTTATTTTCTTCTTTTTAGAGATTTTCAATAAAAGGTTGTTTTTAAAAATGTTTTATTATTATTATCATTCTTCAGTTATCGCTGGACATGTTTCTAAGTCTGTTCATTTAATGTAATGGGTCATTGTTGCATGGTGGTTTGCCTGTTACTTTAGTACAGTCTCCAGTTCTTTCATTAGGAGACCTTCTACTGATTTGACTCTACTTAACTCTACTTATTTCAGCTTGAAGCCTACTTAACTCTACTTATTTACTTGTGCCTAACATAACACAGTTCCGTGTTTTGATTTTCGAGCTTTCCTTCTCCTAGTCTGTTTGCAAACCAATACTATTGATGCCCGTCACCAAATTATACAAGTCATAATATGAAGCCAACCAAGGCGTACTTTTAAAATTCAGTGGCAAGATTTGACCCGAACAATTCGACCCAATAATCGTAATCGGGGACTCCAAAAACCCCGGGATAACAAAATTGGATTGGATTGGATAACATTTGACCTTTGTCGGCCCTTCAAAATTTGTTAGAGCACCACCAAGCTATCCCTTACCTTTGCCGAGTTATAATTAGCTACAGTTATACCTCTTTCAAATTGGTATAATGGCTATCTTGTTTTCCGTCATTTTGTCCATTTTTTGGTATTCACCTTATCAAACCCTTTCATTTGATACCCATGTCATGGAAGTGAATAAAAATAACGTCGGCCATCTTGGGTGGTCCGCCATATTGTATTTATAATGACGTCACTTAGCTAGCCATGAATTGTCATCCAAAACCATACGTGCATGCAAGATTTCGGCTTAATCGGTTGAGGATAACTAGTAACCACTTTCAAATCCAGTGGCAAGATTTGACCCGAACAAACATACATAGATACATACATACACAGCAAGTTAAATAAAAGCTTATAATGACGCCAGTTATCTAACTATGCATTGTCATCCAAACTAAACGTGCATGCAAAATTTTAGTTGAATCTGTTGAGGATAACTGCTTTAAAATTCAATTGCAAGATTTGACCCGAACAAACATACAGATAGATACATCAAGCGAGTTAAATAAAAGCTTCAAGCCGGGATTTATTAATTTGACGCACCTAAGCAAACGTATATTTGCCGCCCCGTTTCATCCTCCCCCACCCTGATGGTTTATTACAAATTAATAAATTGTTTAAAAAATATACAATCAACTAGTAGTTCATTGAGTGTAAAATCAATATTGTGGTGTCAAAAATTATTAAATTATGATATGGCGTTCGTGGCCGAACATACACAAGAAAACTAAAGGTGTTAGAAAACACAAATACCTACGCCTCACCACGGACTCCAATCATCTCCATCAGAAACTTACACAACCTTTGCCCGACATAGTACCAATAGCGGACTACATCAGAAACATTTCACAGAAATTCTACGAATTTGAACTGAATGATAGGCCGCTAACAAACAATTGTTTGTTTATTTGTATTTTAGTAATTTTTGTTTCCAAATTCTATAAAATTCACCAATTTTATTACATTACTAGAAATCAATAAATACAAAAACATTTTTAACTATATTTAATTGACAAAATCAGTCATTCTGTTTAACTTTTTTCCCTATTTTTGTTACCTTTTCGGACTTTTCATAGCCTTTCAATTGCCATGAGGCTTACTGCGCGTGGATGTCTGGCTGGTCCCGGGCATTTTCCTTGGACGTACTCTCACTTGTACTATTTAATTTAAAATTAAATCCTTTGAATTAAATTTAATTGATTAATTGTTTAGTCATGGCTTCATTCATAGCACAATTTATTTTAATTCAATTAAATTTTAAACTGAATTCTTGAAAACCCATTCTAAATTAATGCGATGTTAAAAATGTCTATTTTGACAATTACTTACCGTTCTAGAACGGTAAGGGAATTACTTACCACTTTGTTACCCTTTGCCACCGTAGCGTATCCTACTGTCAATATTAGTACCTACATATGATATGGAAATTATTAAATTGCGTGTCGCTTTCAGTCTGTGAAGTGATTAGCATCAGCGATTTTCTTTTTTCTTTCTTAGTGTGCCGTTCATTATATAATCATTATTTTGTCGTACCTAGAATTTGCCGCCCTGGGCAGGTTGCAGCCTATTGGGAAATATGGGCCTGAAAAGATTGAAAAAATAAAGCGAATGAGATAATAAAATAGTGTATATTCCATTTAAAATAAGCGACTATATTCAGGTTGTCGAAGTTCGACTTTTCCGTCGACTCCATATCATAGACATATGGGATAACAATTGTTATTGGAAATCCAAACAAATTACTATTCTTCGGTTTTAAGGTTTCGATCAAATTAAACAGTGCTAGATATATATGGTGTTCAAGTTAGTCAATGTATATGCAATATACAACACCATTATACATGTCTACAGTAAACTTCATTCAAAAATTAACGAACTTAGATGATTATATCAGCTATTATTCAGTAAATCCTTTATTATCAAATTAATAAATATTATTACTGGTAACAGAAGTACCTACATAACTCGAACTTTGGTAGCACAAAATAGTTCGCAAAACGCCCTACCAAAATATTACAATACATCTACTGTATACTCGTAGGTAAATACATGGATCATATACAAATAAAATAAATATCTGATATAGAATGATCACACTTTTATCTCTTTTAGAATTCCATACGACTGATGTTACCTTATCAATGAAATTGATTAAACAAAGAACCAGCATGTGATGCAATTTAATATTTAGATGCTTATTCTTATCTTATGTTTACTTATTCTCATACACGTATTAATTTATGATAAACAGGAAGAACGATATAAAGTTCACACATATTTATTAATTATCGTTTCTTCCACCTAAAATCAAATGAAGTGAAACAGTTCCGTGAAAGATACAAGTAAACAAAAGGAAATATCAGTGAATCACTGATAACACTCTACCACAATAAGCCAATCAAGTCGCAGACAACTTAATATAAATTTTTTAGCTGGATGTAATAGTTCGATAACATTTTTTACGAGACTAAAGAAAACACGACCAAGAATTTCCGCAAAATAACAGCTGAGAATTTATCTGATAAAACGGAATGCCAATATTCAATAAAAGAAAAAGCGGTGGCATTTATATTGATAATGATGAAAGTGAATAACGGCCAGTGACTCGTTCAGAAGAAGACACAATACTCTTTACATCTTTAAAGTTGGCGGATACGTCATAGATATAAACCAAACCAATATTGTACTAGTCAAATGTGGAACTACGCAGGTCAATTTTTACCAATGGAGGTACTATTTCGTTTGTGGAAATTTTATATAACATGCTACGAAGAAAATGAAGCCAAAACAGCAAAAAAAGTTCTTAGAAAAAAAATCCTGGATATTCTCAATAGTTTTTATATGATTTTTTCAAATTTGTGTCCATGTCTAAGTTTACGCGTACAGTGCCATAATAGTTAGTTCCGCTCAGCACCTTTAATTTGACTGTGTTTGTTGCCTAGTTTAGGCCCATTAATCTACAATGCATAGGTATCTGAGAAACAAAAAGAAGCAAAAAGAACAAAAGTCATATATTAAGCTTCTTTAATATTCTTTAATAATTTCAGATAGGAGGTCCAAAAGTTGTCTACTTCGTTCTAAATGGTGTAGATATAAACCTCGTCCAAATTGAAAAGAATAACTTTTTTTATATAACTTGTCGAACAACGCCATAATAATGTTGCAAGGAATGACTGCTTATTTTGAGTTTATATTTTTCTAAATCGTTAAATCTATCATCGTCGATAAGCCAAGATATAAATTTTAATAACATATTTGGTACTTGCTTTGTAAACTCATTTTGATTAATATCATGAGCAGCAGGGAACGCTTCTTGCGGAGAACTAAAATTTTTCATGTTCTTTTCCAGCTGCTTGGTGCAAAAAATTATTTTCATTTTGAGCTGTTTGTTCCTTACAGACATTACTATTGGCAGCTTCAGATACAAAGGAATAGCTTGAATCCGAATGTTAGTATCGTTGATTCTATTTCATCATATTCGATAAAAAAGTTGGATCTTCGGCTGTAGTTTTTTCATTAATCTCCATTTATTTAAAAAGGCTTCTATGTTATATTTTGAAATGTAATGGCTATAACACGACCTATGATATTTCACATCATGCGCAAACAAATCGTCATACACGGTCAACTTTGAAACCATTCCTCGTATCGTTCATATCGTTCCTCTCATTTGCCGCTTTGATTATTTTTTCATGAGTGATTTTCCCTGTGCCTATAAGAGATAAAAGAAAAAGGCTATAGACAGTAGTATATAAAACTTTCTATAATTTGTTATTGGATATGATTAACCTTATCAGGTTCCTTATTTATATTGTAAGTGTATTTGGTCCTAATATAAGTCAGCAACCAATATTTTAGACGTTAATTTTTGATTTCTCTTTGTCTCTTTTGGATTCTCCCTCTTTCATTGTTGTGTTTGCTGGTGTAAAACTGGCAGTCTTGATATTATATCTTGGTCTTGGTATGATATTTCACTCTATTTTTTCCATTTAAAATATCATTCTTCGTTGCCAAAATGTTCAGTCCAAAATCATATTTCATATTTCCGCGGCCTTAATTACTGTCTCACAACGCACCATTCGCAATAAAATTATGACCATATACGTAATAGGTATTTATGTCACCAGTTAGGAAGAGTACTATTTTGTGAAACGAGCGGCTTTCTGCGGAACGAGCGCTAGCGAGGTCCGCAAAAGGATGCGAGTTACACAAAATAGTGTTTCCCTACGTGTTTCATATAAGATTTTCAAATTTTCACCATTTTATATTTTATAAGAAGAAACTCTGAATTTTATACGCTTAAAAACAATCCCGTAGGTTGTAACGGTGTGACAGCTCGTCACTTTCATAGCTTGTCAGGTCTAAATAACCTATTATGAAATGAACTTTACAAAACCAGTTGCGTAATATTTTACTTGTTGTAACTGGTTGTGAAAAGTAAGACATTTCCTAACGTCAAAGGGTTTTGAAAAGTGTCACTTTACATGTCAAAATTAGAAAAAGTATATTTCGTTCGTACCATATTAGTGGAAGGACTGAATTATAAAACTATACCTAAAACTATAAAAGTCATAGTAACGATTATGCTGTCAAAAACTTATTTGAACTTTTGGCTACATGTTAATCACAGCATGTTCTACAAAATTTCCAAAAAAAAAAATTCTCGATTAGTGAAAATTTACCTGCATAGTTTCTAAACTTCTAATAATACTAACCATACTAAGTCTGTGTTTTAAAATAAATAAAATCAAATCGATAGCTCAATTAGATAGCTAGATATTAGAGTAGTTATTAGAGCAAGATTATTTCAAAAGGTGTTTTGACACTTTTTTGAAAATAAAAAATGAGCAATAATCTATCTAATGAAATGAGATATGTCTCAGTTTGTACTAACGTAAAAAGAATAAAATCAAGAAGGTAGCGACTGTCGCCCTGTGTTTTAATCCACTATAATACATAACTTAATACATTATTGGGGTAGCATTCAAGATCTAAAAAGTTCCCACCGCCCAGGGATGTCCTTCTCCCCATTTTCACCCCCAATATTGACACGGCGCGGCGCTCGTTTTCAGCGAATATCTTTTAAACGCGTTATTCTACGAGTAATATGTGAATGTAAACAAATGTTTTTTTATAAAATTTATAACAAATGTCAAATGAATTTCGAATTTCTGTTAGCTTTCGAGTTATTAAGGCGTAAAATGAAAGGGTAGTTAAAAACAGGCATATAAATGGCTAAAAACTGAGTTATAGAAAGCAGACTCAAAGCAAAGTAGAAAGCAATATAGTGATTTTATTTCCTTTACTTGTTCATTTTTACATAAAGAATTACGATCTTTACAGCAACTTACACTCATTTCCACACCACCTAAGAGTTAGAGACAATGTTCTTTGGCATAAACTGGTTTAATAGGAAAGAGAAATCGATCGAAATGGAAACAAAAGAAAAAAAGTATCTAAATGTGTCAAAAATGTTTTTTGAAAGAAATCGATTTTTCCAATAAACTTCTTTAATCCGATATGGATGCCAAGTAACATAATATGTCTGTCATATCAGTAACATAATATGTCTGTCATGTCCGTTTTTGGTCACTTTTCTGAGGTAGGCAACCAAAAATTATGACGTAAAAAGATGTCTGGTGTACCTTAATGTGACGTTAAAATGTGACAGCCTGAAGACGTCCCTTAAAAGACTTATGATGACCAGATGCATCTTTAATACCATGCAAATATAAATGTTTTATGTATATGTATTATTATAATATGTATACATTTCTAAATTAGCTAGAGATGGGTAGTAACTTCGGTAGCGTTATTTATCGCGGTATTTTTCTGTAACGGAGCGTCGCGTTACTACTACTAAAGTAACCAGTTATTTGAAAGTCTTGAAACGATCTATTGTAGCTAACGTTATTTTGTCACGGTGTTTTTCTCGAACGGTCGTGGTTAAAAGTTAAAACCGTGACAGCAGGGATGTTGAGAACCACTTGGCGCTGAATCTCACCAGCTCACCAAAATTATCCACCTCTTATTATTTGCCAACCAATTCACTCGCAGACCAGCAAAAATTTGAAGCCACTGGGCTGCTAATAGGTATTCGATGTATTCATGTAGATCTACAATAACTTATTAAAATAAGAGATTGCGCCCTTTCTGCTGTTATATATGGATTATTATAGAAAATTAGATTGAATGTGAATAATTTTTTGTGAATATGACGTCACTATACCTACGTACGTCTTATGTATGACTGAAATATGAAATCAAAAGCACGTCATGTTTTGGTCATATGACGTCGTCGACCAATAAGTATCAAAAAAAGACGTGAGTATGACGGCCCTATATTACCTGATAGTGTCTTCAACAAAAATATCCACGACATGACGTATAAGTCTGTGCTTGTATACAATTTTGCCACACACTCAATTCGCTGTCAGCGCCACACAATTCTTTCTCAGTTTCCTTTGTCCCTACATTGATTGATTTTGTGAAAATATTTATTTTTAAACGATTTCTCATTTTCACGAACATTATGCGATAATTTTGTTGCTAAATGTTGACAGGTATATTGTAAGTAATACATAGCATTTCTGCTTAACTGATGGATACTTTCCGTATATCTTTATTTTATGCAAATCTCTCTACGAAACATCTATTTATGATGCCCTAACTTATAAACAAACTGGGCATAAGTAAATCGGATATATTTATTTACAAACCCATAAAGTCCAACAAAATATTGCTCGTAAAAACTCTGCCTGTTATTGTTGACCATCTCCGCATTTGAATATGGCAAACAATGCTAAAAATACTTAAATTATTTCAACATTTCTTCGTTATTGCCCTGGGTAAATAGCGCTCATGTGCCTACACAGTACACAATGCCCAATAACAAAGTTATTTTGGATTATGTCCAGGCTAGGATGAATTTACTTGTGCGCGTGTTGTTTGTGGACGTGTGGATTATATCCTTTACATGAAGCCAAAACATGGACATTGATAAAACCGTTGAGTATTTTGTGATGGATTTAATTTTGTTCGTTAAACCACAGGTATTCTCGATTCTTAAAAGTTTAGAGATTAGTGCGAAATTAAAAAAGTATCCCGTTCCATATCAAGCAAATATATCTGTTGGTATTCCGTTATCAAGCAGCAAATCCAATAGAACCCTATTTTTTATATTATGGTTCCTTAAGTAGGTATTGTTCTTAGATATAGGTTTGACGACTCTCTAGAAGAAGAAATAATATATTTATCATTTATCATTCTAACCAATTACAATTATTAAGAAACAATTAAAATTATTTTTTTATATACCTAAAATAAATGATGTATTGAGAAAAAGCGTATTAATGCGCGCAGTTACTTCTCACATCTATCGACTGCTGACTGACGTGGTCCTCTCATAAATGGGTCTGACTGTCTTCTTTATTAACTTTATAGTTTTAGTTAACGTTTTGGAGAATTTCAGCCTTCAGAAAACACTTTGACACGCGTCGTTTTTTGACAGGTACGAAGTAGGGCTGACGCCACGTGTCCCTATATTTTGCTGTCTGGCTATCGGATTATTGTTTTATATAATATTTTTTAGTTAATTGTGATTATTGTGATTATTATAGTATATTATGGAATGTGATTATGATTTCAATTATATTTCTCAATTCTGTGCTTAGTTAATTTATTATGTCAAAAATTGATTCCGCGTTACAATTGATATTTTAGTAAAATTGCAGATGAATTTCTTATTATTTTTTCTCTTTTCCTGGACCCAGAGGTTCAAACATAATTTAAGAAGTTTCTTTGAAATTTATTTTAATAGTTCATTACCCATATTGTGCATAGTTCTACCCCTTTCTCATTTAAGGCTAACAAAGATGCACCATTTGATTGTATTGTGTTCACGAAACAAAATCACATTCAAATTTTATGTCCTAAAACAAAATAAATAGGTAAGTAGTTTCGTTCTAATGGCATTTAAGTTTTTATGTAAAGAATCCGACTTTTGCTGTTTCCGAACCTTGAAGGTCATATAAAAACAAGCATAACAATTATAAAGCATAACGCCAAATCTAAAACAGTGCCATTAATTAATGACAGAAGTTCTTAAAAAGCACATATATTATTCGGTTGAAGTTAGTCGAAACTGGATTTGACATGCCATGGTACAACACGATTAATTAACACATTTTCTATGGACACTCTCAGCTGACAAAAAGTATGGTGGTTTGCTAAAAAAGGTACGTGTGCTGTCATTTCCGTGATGGATAGCAAAAACCGTTTTATATAATGTTTATTGTGACATCTGTAACAATTAATAATTGAACTCTCTCCGACATGTGATGATAAAATTGTACAGATTCGGCAAGTAGAAATCCTGCACGGTTTTGTGGGAAAGTAGGGAACTGAAAAGGGAAAATAATGCACTGGAAGGAAATATATTTATTATACCACGTTGCCACTAGTATGCGATACGTTAACTTCTCTTTCTACTATGCGTTTCCTTTTGAAAGACTTACGTCAACTCATTATGTCTCTTTATTAAAGATAATCTATCAATAATATCGGATTATCGATAAATAAAAGGATACTCCCGTTTGGCCGCGGGCGGGTGGAATGTAGTTATAGGTAGTGAGTGCGGCTTGGGTAGGGGAAGATGTCCGTCTAGATCGTGGATAGGAGGGACGCTACTAAACTGTTATTATAGCCCAACATTGATTTCAACAAATACCCGATACTTTCACATGAGTATTTATTTGCTTATGAGTATGAATCTCAATATTCTTTTGCAGAGCTTTAATATGGTTTATGGACTGGTAATTAATGTTAAATTTATTGAACTAGTATGTAGTCCACATCAAAAGTTTAATAGTGCCTCGATTGCATGCACTAAATCCAAGTGGCTTCAGATCACCAAGCCTTTATACTGAGGTCGCTATTTTCAAACCCGAATAAGAAAGGTATCTAAGACACCAAAAGTAGAGTCTTTTCACCCCAGTGCTGAAAGATACTATTGTTAGATAGTATCTTTCAGATTTTGTTGGTTCAATATATGTGACCTTGTATACCAGTTACGTCTACACTGAGAGAAATGTGTTGTAAATTTTTATAATACTTCACTACACTGAAAGTGTAAGTGAAAGAACAGTGTCTTAAAATCTAATAGAAAACCCTTATTCATCTTTATTATTATCACAATACCTACGAATCTCTATTAAACACAATACAACAACAAAAACAAAAAGGCCACAAATCTAACACGAGCAAACACATAAAACGTAAACACAAAAGTGAGGTTGATTAATATACCAGTTAAGCAATGGCGATTTCGCTCATAAAAATTTGGTTTTGGAGGGAAGGCTTGCTTTCGCCTCTGGTCTGTGTACTCTGTGGTAGCGTATACTACAGAGAACATCTAAAACAATAACAATTAAACGAGTCTGTGTAATTTCAGATTAAATTTTGTTTAAAATAACAGCGACATAATCCTACATTAAACCATTATACTAAGATATTTTTTTAAACAAATACAAATACATGACATGTTCGTTCGTGGTCGCGTTTACTCGGACATGACGTCCTTGTCAAACACTGTCGGGACGTATACGGCTCATAATAAACTATGATATGAGATTGCTATTTAAAAATTATAAATAAACTAGGTCCAGTATTTGTCCAATAACAAAATTGGGTTTTAAATAATGTAGTTTAATATACAATAAATTTAAGTATATAATTTAAGGGAAGCGATGCTTCAGTTGGTTCATCAACCGCACGCCCCTGTTAGCTGACCATATAATCATCTTTCAAATTCAAACATTTAACATACTGAGGCATTTTTTGTCAGCCTGCTAAACATTTCATCAAATGAAATTACAAAGGGAATCATTTGATATAATATGATAAATCAGGTTACATAGCTCAAGTTTCTCATTTGGATTTGGAAATTTGAAGCAATCACATGTCAACTTTACTTGGCAGTAAGGAACAACAAGAAACATCTATTTATCGTCCGACTCTACCGAGTTAAGGTCGGCTACGAAGAATAAGGACGCCCTTCTTAAGTTGGTTTTATGTATGACAGACGTATCTCATAACGTATACGATAACGATAAGATATAACGATAACATATGTATCTCATAACTACACTACGATCTAGAATAGACGATATCATTACCACGCATCAAAAACAACTCGTGGAAGAAATCAACTTGTAATTTTTTTTCACTACTTCTCTATAGTCTCAGTTATTTTCTTGTGAATCAGGATGATATTATTTTGTAGACGTTTTAGCCTACAAACAAGTATGATGAAGATATGTGGAAAATATATCTGCCTTCCATATCTTGACAAGGTTATAGACCGGGAAATAGTGACAGATTTTCAGACGTGACTTTACCCAGTATGCCTTTTGGATGGTATTATGATATGCATATTCTGATAATAAAAATTATAAATTAAAGAATACCTTCCAAAAGGCAGACCTACTGGGTAAAATCATGTCTCAAAATCTGTCACTACTCCCGGTCTAATACATTGAGGAACACTATTTTCAAAATGTCTTACAAATTACAAAGCTTGTGCCATGATATGGCATATTATAATAGAATTTAAGATTTAAGAGATATGTTGGCAGGTAAAAACTGTGTATATAGGTATATAACCGCATTACAAAAAAACAACAATTTCTGTTTTTGTAATTATAGTTAATTTCTGATTTCAATGAACTTATTTTAATGAACTACCTATAAGTAGGTATCTGCCCATAAAAAGTAACATTTTACTTAAATTAATTCGCATTAATATAATATGAATAAGAAATGAATTTGAGTTGATTTTGTAGCTTCTATAAGCATGTTTTTACTTATACCATTTCTTAAAGCCATCTATTTTGGAAACCTAGGGCTAAACCTCGAAATATTGAAATAAATTAATATTGTAAATATATATCGATATATCTTCTCACCCAAACATTCTTTATCTACTTGTTTGAAATATATAAGCTTCAATGTTATATTAGCAACACTGTTCTGCAACCAATTATACATGCTTGTATCATGGGTGAAATATATCTAGCACTAGTAGGTAACCGCATTTTTCGTACCTACTTTTGTAATCGTTGTAGCACGGATATTTCATTGCTCGGTTAATAAAATTTTGCCCAAGCCAACAGCTAACTATCTAGAGGCTTAGAATGTTAGAATGTAAGTTTTATGCAAAATATTATTTTTATAAGTGAATACGTTTGAAGTGAATACTTGAAGTGAATAAATACTTCCTTATCAGCATGAGAGTGATTTTTCAAGGTCGCGTCACGACACATTTTATAACATTTTCGTCTCGCAAGTGAGATAAAGCATATGACAGATATGAGGGAGAGAGAGAGAAACAGATATATCGCATGCAGCTTTGACTTGGGCAACAATCCCCCACAAGTGTTCTAAAGCGGAAAGCAATTTTGATATAATGAGAAACAGAGATAGCGAATGCATCTTTGACTTGGGCAACAATCCCCCACAAGTGTTCTAAAGCGGAAAGCAATTTTGATATACTTTATAAACGATCGTGACAGAATCGGAATTAACCAGAATACAATATTACTTATGCATATCCTGCTGGATATATCTGGATTGGGCTTTCGAATCTGATCCAAATGGATGATGACCTTTTTGCGGAGGATGCGTCCTTCCCACTACTTCTCTTTTCGAGAAATTCGGTTTAGATATGAATAACGACCGGAACATTGCCACCACTAAATCAGGAACAACGATTGATGCTATATTCTCGAGAAATCTACACCATTTGGAATACACCATTTAGAGAAATCTACACCATTTAGAGCCGACAATTCATAATAAAGCTCCTAGAAGACTTCAAGAGCGAAAAAGAAAACCATTGTTATTATTATATTCCGTCTATTAGATGCCTTAAAAATAAATTTAAGAAGCATAACCCGTATAAAGGCAGAGTCTACATCTGGTAAACCTCTTAGGAAAATCACGAAACACACGAAAGTTGAAAACGATGGATGATGGAGTTAAATCAGAAATTCATAATATTCTGTATACTATGAAAGAGGAGAAAACATATATTACAATTAAAACAGTTAATGAAATAGTGAAGCAGAAGGCTTAAGATGTTTCGGATACAAGTCTGTGGCGTATTTTAAAGAATACTGGCTTTTCTTATAAAGAGAAAAATAACAGATGTTTCCTTTGTGAACAGCCTCACATTTCAGTAATAGAATAGCTTTTTTACAAGTGTAACAAAATGGTACAGTTCAGGCCTAAATTTTTTCAGGAAGTATGATAATATCGACCCAAAATTCATTTGTCCTTTATTTATTTCCAGAAACTCTAAGAAGATCCACATGGGTAATTTATCTTGTATTGTGTTTTCTCTTTAAGTACCTACTATATCACAGCTAAATTTCAAAACGGAAACAGATGTGTGACGCCGAACTGATAAAAAGTAAAATATCTAAAATCTTATAGTCCCTTCTGTAGGCTTAATTAGGTCCCCCGGCGGTACGTCTCATAGAATCAGAGACTCTTAAAGATTGGACAGTAAAATCATAAATTGTTATTCCTTAAGTCAGTTGGCAGTTAGAAGTGTCACTTAAATTATGGTTTCCGGTATTGGTAAATTAGTATTCAGTATAATATTCAAATAGCAAAATGGCCAAGCATTACCCTAAAGATAATATTATAATAATACTTCTATAAAAACGGAGCTAACTAATTAATGCAGAAAGAGTATCTCAGAAATGTCATAATTGTATTATTTTGGAGAACGAAGGATCTAAGCCTAAGAAGAGTTGTTCTGTGGGGTTTTCTCTTCATCTGTGTAGAAAATAGGCACCCCACAGATATTGTTATTATTTATCCATATCATGTAAAATGTTTAGTTCTTATTTTGCAACCAGATGTCGTTAGCGTACGGAAATAGTTTCCTGAGATTATGTAAAGGGTAAAGTAGATCCCGTATTATTGGTTGAGATTTTACCATCGATAAGTGGTATTACTTAAAGGGGATGAAAGGTCATCCTTGGTCCCGCTCAACGAGGGTGACAATCTTAGCCAAAATTATTCAGTTTACGGCAAGTTTTCATACAGTCAATTCGGGTTTAAAATCATATAGTTTAGTAAAGGGAAATGTATCCTGGTTGGAAGTTGTTTGAATTAATCTCTCGAGCAACGCAATTCAGTATTATCCGATAAAGTTAGTTTGTGAATCTTGGTGGTTATGTGAGGCTTTAGCCATTACAGGATTAACCTCGACACCATGAGAGTACATGAGGTAAGATAACTCCAAATGTATCCATATCAAGATTTCCCCGTCTAACTTTAAAGCATACGCGACAAATCCAGGACAATGAGATCATGTGTGTATATATATATGTATGTATACATATTCTTGCCCACCCAAGACCCTCCCATTCATTTTATCCAATCTGATGAAAACCCCAGTGGTTACACGATAACATAAGAGGAAATATCCGGCGAAATTATAAACGGATCTCCGACGCAATTTATGTACCTTGACGAAACATGAATTTTTGCAAAAGGAGGATTTAAAAGAACGTGGCAAGATAACAGTGTAACAGGCCACACAGGAAATAGATTTGTGCTACATGCTTTCTTCTTCGAAGTCAAAGTCAGCGGACTACCACCAATGGACCAACATTATTTTAACAAATGTATCTCGGAAACCTGAATCTAAATCTTACTCAGCTCTAGATAGTGGTGAAGGATAATGCGTCCTACACCATAGTTTTTTTGAAGATCCAATTCCTACTGCTTCCTGGAATAAAATCAGACTAAAATATTGGCTTTCTTGTAAACCCTTAAAACAACCTAAAAACTGTTGATAACTGCTGTATAGCACATTAATTCGATCCGTACAATTAATTGTATACGTCATACACGCCAAGATAGCTGAAAAAGAGTATCCTAATAGCACGAGTTAACCCTTAATGTTAATTTAAACGACCTTTGTGCCGTTCTGTGAAGCTTCTTGGTGTCCGATTTGGTACAGCTATAATAGTGTCCAGTAGTGCACTACCCATCGTCCAAAACCAAATAATTAAATGTTTCATATGAAAAAAATTTTTCTTACTTAGTGAAAGGGTGAAAAGGAACACCTTTTTATACACTCCCCGGCACAAAATTCCGTCACCCTAAAATTTTGCCCAATTTTGATGTTTTATAACTTTTTTATTTTTCATCTGATTTTCATAAATTTTTTACCAGTCTGTAGATCAGTTCATTGTGTGTCTTTTTAATTATTGTAATAAGTCATATTTTTCGTCCAGGCAATATTATACAGGGGTAAATCAAAGTGATGTTTTTTGTCGTAAACTCAAAACACCCTGTGGAAAAATTGAGGCGAATAATTTTGTTTACAAACTGTTTGCTGCCATCTTAGACGTATTGTAAACATTTTGTTTTTTGATTCATCCCATTATCTCATTTCTTCTGCGAGCAGCAAAATTTTAAATGAAACGCTGATTTCAAGCTTATTTTTATTAACAAAAACATCCACTAGGTATATCACAAAATTAATTAACAAAGACAAATTTTAATAACGTGTATGTCCTCCTCTCGCAGCAATGACAGCTTGCATTCTTCGTGGCATCGAATTAATAAGATTACTTATTCTGTCTTGAGGAATAGCCTGATATTCTTCTGTCAGCGCCAGCCGTAAGTCTTGCAAGGTTAGTGGTTGCACAGGACGGCGACGGAGTGCTCTTTTAAGAACATCCGAAAGATGTTCGATTGGGTTGAGATCCGGGCTACATGCGGGCCAGTCCAATCTTGGAAGTCCAACCTCATCCAGATATTCGCTCACTACCCGTGCAACGTGAGGTCTAGCATTATCATGCATTAATGTAAATTGGTTCCCAATGAAAGGAGCAAATGGAACAACAATTTCTTGGAGGATTTCCTCAATGTAACAGTGGGCGGTTAGTGCTCCATTTTCAACAAATACAAGGTCAGTACGTGCATCGGTAGAAATACCCGCCCAAACCATGACTGAACCACCGTAATATTGCAGTCGCTCAGATATGGTGCAGTCTGCATATCTTTCATTTCTACGTCTGTATACCCGTTCACGACCATCCGGCGACCTTAAACAAACCCTGGATTCATCTGTGAATAGTACGTTTCCCCACTGTTCTACAGTCCAGTCAGCATGCGCTCTTGCAAATCTCAGTCGGTGTTGTCGATGCCGAGGAAGCAATTTTGGACATACTGCTGGCCTTCGTGAATGCAATCCTGCTTCTAACAATCTTCTACGTATCGTTCTTTCACTTACACTTACTAGACGTACCATTTGCAAGTCATTTTTTAGATACACAGCAGTAGCTCTTCGATCTCTTAAAGAACTCATAATGATAAAGTGATCATCAGCTTGAGTGGTCATTCTCCTTCTGCCAGAGCCTTGCCGCCTAATAAAGTTTCCCGTCTGTAGATACCTATTCCAAACATCACAAACTGTAGACCGCGCAATTCCCAGAGTACGGGAGACATAACTCTTATTGCGGCCATCCTCTATTAAGGCAACAATTCTACCTACGTCTGCTGTAGTTACCATGATGACAACACACTAAATTAACTGTACTGTCAAATATTCTGTCACAATAACCGCGTATTTAGCCAACGTCGATGTTTTTTAATTAAAAATGATAAAATTAACAGCGTTTCATTTAAAATTTTGCTGCTCGCAGAAGAAATGAGATAATGGGATGAATCAAAAAACAAAATGTTTACAATACTAAGATGGCAGCAAACAGTTTGTAAACAAAATTATTCGCCTCAATTTTTCCACAGGGTGTTTTGAGTTTACGACAAAAAACAACACTTTGATTTACCCCTGTATAATATTGCCTGGACGAAAAATATGACTTATTACAATAATTAAAAAGACACACAATGAACTGATCTACAGACTGGTAAAAAATTTATGAAAATCAGATGAAAAATAAAAAAGTTATAAAACATCAAAGTTGGGCAAAATTTTAGGGTGACGGAATTTTGTGCCGGGGAGTGTAGGTTAAAATTACAAAGCAATTTTGTTGTAAAATTCATTTTAATAAAACAAATTGTATAAACCTCAAACTTAATATACCTAGTAGGGACATTTACAATGCTTTATTTTGACATAATATCACAATCAAGGTCACATACAGGGTGAAATATATCTAATACAAGGTCAGTACGATAATATTATTCAGTACAATAAAATAAATCATCGTTGGCATAATATATTTAAATAGTTTATTCTGTGAAATAGGTACCTATATGGCGATTATTTTTTACATTTTTCACTAATTTAGTAGATAGGTATTATAAATATTTTTTTTAGGAATCGTAGGCTTATACACATATTTTCTGAAGAGTAGCTATATGCTACTTAAATAAGTGTCTAATATTTATGGTCCGTTGCTCTTGTACTATTAAATTCCTTCCTACATATTTCTGTATACCCATTACATAGAATAAAATACAATACAATACTGGTGACAAAATACAAAAACAAATATTATTTTTATTATAAAACGTTTTGATCGTTTATATTTTGCTAAACAAATTATGTACAAAAATAAATTGTTACTTTCGTGAGACGTAACATTATTGTCTTGAGCAAGATTGTCTGATAATTGTTATTATCTTTTCAAAATTGAGTATGTACTTAAATTTAAATACTAATAAGTTACATCTATGTACAATTATTAGTGATTTACAATTTTTTACTGACACAGTTAATCACATCATGTTAAACTAATACTAAGAGTTTAGTAATGTCATTGGGATGTCGTATCATTAATCGAGGTCCGAGAGAAAATAAACATAATAATTTCACACTGAGTATTTAAAACATCAAAAATCAACGTCCAAAAAACTGTACTTCTATATAGAAGAATATTGATATGTGAAAGTCTGAAATTCGACATATATAATGTACCTATTATATATAATCCTTTTATTTTCTTCCTGATTTATTTAAAATTTATACATTAATTAATTATAAATATGTTGCCAAAGTAGTAAAATATCATCTAAATTCGAGAAAATAATATATAAATAAATAAATATGAGTATATTCTAATCTATGCAGAATTATAATCCTTGCACATTTTTACTTTATAAACTTTGATATGTAGGCACTTTTATCTCCAACAATAATCTTCTGATTTTTTTCTCTCTCGCCCAACTATGGATTCCCATGCAAATATGTATAGTAGAAACATTACATTTTGGTTCTTCCTACATATCCTACTTTGATATCACTATGTAAAACTCGTTATTGTCTATTTTGTTAAAGCTCTAAGAGTAAACAGGTTTACAATATTTATTTATATTCATGAAACAAGCTTACTACCATAATATGGAGCCTGGTGGGTACCCAACCCACCAGATGAATATCTTCATAGACTAGATGATAGAGTATGGTGATAAAATGATAAAATAAATTACTAAAAATACTGCGTTTAATTTTTAATACCCTCCTTGGCACTGTGAGCGGCTTGCCTCCTCAGATCAGAGCTGATGCAAGCGGTGAGAATCGTTCCGATCACCAGCATAATGCACATGATAATGTTCGCCCATGCATCTCCTATGCTGTAAAAGATGACAGAATAGATGTTGGTGAAGGTGATACCGAAGACCTGGGACGCCGCGTTAAGGAGACCAGCGGATGTACCTTCTGGTTCTGGGTAGGTCAGTTCTGCCGCTAATTCAAAGCCTACTGGAAGGAGACCAGTCATAAAGAACCTGTAAATAAAAGTCACTTTGAAGTTCGGAGTTATTTTGGAGTATCCACAGCCAACCAAGTGAGTTACTAAAGAGGGACACACTTGACTTGGATACTTAATGATATTTTCTTTAACTAC
The DNA here is from genome assembly GCA_964058915.1 of Tetropium fuscum. NCBI lineage: Eukaryota > Metazoa > Arthropoda > Insecta > Coleoptera > Cerambycidae > Tetropium > Tetropium fuscum. Next base: position 302,835 of record CAXKVY010000352.1, read on the forward strand.
TATAGAGGGAAGAACTACTTCCACATTGCACTTGTTTCCATTATAAGAGAAAACGTATACGATAGTTTATTTAGAGGCATCTTTTAAACAAAGATAATTATACTCCGTAAACAAGGAAATGTTGCTCTTTCGCTAAGAGAACTGGCATGACCATAACGGAGTTTTGCAATGAAGAATTAATTACCCAGTGACTACATTCGGTCAAATAAGAAAAGCATGCTTGAGGTATTAGGCCACTAACTCTTGAGTTTATGATTCCTTTTCTAATCGCTCAACTTTATCTAATCTGACCTAGTTTACTCAATATGCCGCGAGCCATGTTGACCGCAAAGACACACCTTATACAGACTTATCAAAGACTTCTCAAAGACAAGGGAAATTAAAAATATTTATTCGTAAGTTGAAATTGCATGGTTTCAGGAAGAATATTACTCCGCCTTCTGTAATCTTATCTGCATCAACGAAAGCTATGTCTCTTATAACGGTTACAAGTCGTACACCTTTATTTCCACATCAGGAGTACCCCAAGGCTCTAACTTGGGACCACTTCTGTTTACATTATTTGTAGATAACTTATCTGTCTTTGAAATCTAAGCATCTTATGTTTGCAGACCGACGCGACGACTTCAAACTGTTTTTGAATATATCATCTATGTCTGATTATTTAACATTGCCGGACTTCATGTAGATCCTGTCAATATTTGGTGTACTGATAGTAATAATTTACTTAATACAAATAAATGTAAAATATGTAGGTACATTTACTCTCAAAAACAACTACAATATAGCTTACAACCTATATAACTACAATAAACCTTGTTACTGTAGTTTTATTTGGTGTCCCTACTACCAGATCTATAATAGGCCAAGAACTACCGACAATCGAACCGTGCTGATTCCATTGTGGATGAAAAAATTACGGAATGCATTAATAACATTGTATAATATGAAATCGTATGCCTGCCAGGTCGGATCGGTTGCGTTCATTAGAAAAAAAATCAGTGGTATTTTCAAAACGTGTTAACGGACTCATCGCAATGTGTATACAAATTTTCGTACAGATGCTAGACGCTCTACTAAATACGAATTCAAGTGACTGCCAGTTAAAGAGGTTTTCCAGGTTTTCCAGTTCCAGATCGGACATGAATTCCCTGAATCCCGCATAAGTAGTTAGTTAAGGCGTCGTCCGCTACTTGTGCTTGTTGATGTAGAGTGCTTGTTGTGTGACTTGTAAAACGTTGTACGTTTTTCGCAATTTTTCCTTAGTAAAAAGCTCTATTTCAAAGTTGTAAGAAAGTTAATATAACAATTGAATGTGTAAGACTTCTCTGCTTCTCAAATATATTTAGTTCTTGGTGACAATTCGTAAAATCAGTAAAATAGACATGATAAGGTGGTTTGTTTTTGTTGTGTAGCGTGACTTTTTATCTGTCAAATGGCCAATGCCGATAGTGGAAGTCTTTCTGTGTAAATTTTAAATGTTCTGTGTAAATTTTAAAAGGATGTTTCTTGTGTTATAAAAAAACGGGTTACTTAAAAATATACTTCAATACTTAAGGTAGGTGTCATTTACAATAAAATGTCACCAAGATATTGGCTATTTTCTAGAAAAAAGTGCAAACAAAATATTACCCAGGTGTTGTTAAAGGCTCTCTCAAAAAAAGTTTCAAATACATCCTCACTCGAACGACAAAATACAGCTTGCCGTCAGGTTATTTCATGAAAAAAATATTGCCGCTCTAAATAAATGTAAGAATGAAATTAATATTTTGCGTACAGATGAATTTTTAACAATCATTTTACGTTGGTGGAAAATAGTAAATCTGTGTTCAAATCAGGATATCACCAACGTGATCCTTTTAGGGACCCAATAAGATAATCTAATGATAAAAATATTCAGTTTTTATTAAAATTTTATGATTTTCTCTGCTCATGGGAAGAGTTACAATTTGAAGGTTTAAGAAACGGCGACACTGGTAAATTAAATGCTGATAGGTACATTTTTTTCATACTACAAAAACATCAATTAATCTTGTTCAGTACTTGTTTGAATCATATCACGAAACTGAAAATTCTGTGTAGCAACGAGTCTCACGCTGCGTCTTGTATATCACAATATATACTCTCATTATTTTCCATCGATGAGACGTTGATCCAATCTAATCCCTATAAGTAGTCAGATTATGTTGAATATTAAAACATTAACTTATTGTCGAAAATCGTTAATAATCGACTTTAAATTATGTGGGATCGAGATTGAACATTATCAGCAGATTGATTATCGTAGAATTGCACTCGAGAATCAGATATTGGAAAGTTGATGAGACCATTTAGGAGACAACCCACAAGATACGTCGCATATCATGATGCCTAGATTTTTGCCTAGATTTTTGGCAATGTGGTATGATTTAAAGATAATCTGTACTAAGCTGGTACTGGTACTAAGGCCGCCGGCCTGTCAGATAATAATACACTAGACACTATGTATCTTTAACTGTGAGAAATATCATATTGATGTCATATAGGTATATGTAATCAAATCAGTACCTATTTTGATTAAATTAAATATTTCAAATATCATATAAAAATGTCTATTATTCTAGTAATGGCTTTATTACCTACATGGTTGTTTAATACCATCCGAATGACAGTGCTTAAGTTTTGGTTTTATGGAAATATGTATCGATATGAAACAAAAATGATAGCAAATTTCAAAGAATTGCAAAACAAAAATAATTACAATTTTATTAGTCTGTGTAATATAAATATTTCGCACTAAGAGGGCCTTATTAACCTTCAGTGGCAACTTTAGAACTTAATAAGTATGTTATTTATTAGTAGGTTTCGCCAAGCTGCCAAATACACCACTATATTATTTTTTATCATATAACTTTAGCTATATATTAGAATGGAGACATTTGACGTTTATTTTACTTTTGGCTAGAGAAAAGTCATTTTTAGAGATTTTGCAATGGACATTTGTTAATAGACTCATGACACCTTTTAGATTTAGATAACTATATCTGATTCTTGGAAATATTGAATAGTGAAAATATTTAAATAATTAAATAATTAAATAATTTAGTGAATTTTGACAAATAGCGGGGCAGATTTGACTTCTGATATTTTTAGGTGGGGCAGTTTTTGCATGTAATAAAATGCTTTAGAAACATAATTTATTACTAATTTTGACCTATATCGTTATTGTAACACTTCTTCTTAACTCATTATTATTAAAAAAATATTTGAAACTCCTATATTAAAATTTATTTAAAATTATAACTGTCAAAGTTAACATAAAATTCATGATACTTATTTAAAAGGTTAGGATTAGGTAAAACTGCTATAATGTCAATCCTGTTTACATAAGAAATATCAGGTACTCCTGGGTAGAAAAAAATGTTGTCATATCTCAACATAGGCTCATATGTTAACATATGTCAAAACTGCCCCATCAATACTATGTCAAATCTACCCCACTACCATATTTTGCGATTTTCCAAATATTACTTAGCCAAAAACTTAAAGAAGTGGTTAATTTTAACAAATAAATACTAGTAAATAGTCTTATTAATTGAGCATAATAAATATACACTCCCCGGCACAAAATTCCGTCACCCTAAAATTTTGCCCAATTTTGATGTTTTATAACTATTTTATTTATCTGGATGAGGTTGGACTTCCAAGATTGGACTGGCCCGCATGTAGCCCGGATCTCAACCCAATCGAACATCTTTGGGATGTTCTTAAAAGAGCACTCCGTCGCCGTCCTGTGCAACCACTAACCTTGCAAGACTTACGGCTGGCGCTGACAGAAGAATATCAGGCTATTCCTCAAGACAGAATAAGTAATCTTATTAATTCGATGCCACGAAGAATGCAAGCTGTCATTGCTGCGAGAGGAGGACATACACGTTTTTAAAATTTGTCTTTGTTAATTAATTTTGTGATATACCTAGTGGATGTTTTTGTTAATAAAAATAAGCTTGAAATCAGCGTTTCATTTAAAATTTTGCTGCTCGCAGAAGAAATGAGATAATGGGATGAATCAAAAAACAAAATTTTTACAATACGTCTAAGATGGCAGCAAACAGTTTGTAAACAAAATTATTCGCCTCAATTTTTCCACAGGGTGTTTTGAGTTTACGACAAAAAACAACACTTTGATTTACCCCTGTATAATATTGCCTGGACGAAAAATATGACTTATTACAATAATTAAAAAGACACACAATGAACTGATCTACAGACTGGTAAAAAATTTATGAAAATCAGATGAAAAATAAAAAAGTTATAAAACATCAAAATTGGGCAAAATTTTAGGGTGACGGAATTTTGTGCCGGGGAGTGTATAAGCCTGATTGATTGATATTGATGCACTCGAGTTACTTCAAATAACTAACGTGGTCTCGAAAAATATTCCGATGCAATTTTCTAGTGAGGTTAAAAAATACAAAACCTTCACTGTCAACGACAACTTTCATCGGAGTAGAGGTAACGCACGAACGCTAACATATATTGAGGGCAAAACGGCAAACAACAAAGTTTAAGCGGTAAATTTGAAATGTTCAAATATAATATTACACCAATACTAAATAATATTTTTACTTACCCTAGTAAAGCAGACACCAAGTAGACTACGTAAATACCACGTGACAGGGTGAAGGTATAAGCGATCATTCCAAGAAGTGAACAAGCATACACCACTAGAGTTGTCTCTCTGTAATGTAAATGAAGTTATTAGTAGTTATTGCTGCTAGTTCATTTTGAAATATTGCAAATGTAGTATCCAAATATATTGACTCGTGTTGATAAAATTAACTTACTTGAATTTGTGATATCGATCCAAAACTACCCCACAACATACGGATCCCACCATTCCTGCTACGACTATAACGACACCTATTCTTCCTGCATCGGCACTAGCAGTCTGAAAAAAAAAGTTTCTTTTAATGTACTTGCCAAAGAAAAGCATGGAGACCAGGCTTTAACTCAACAGTAAATAAGTGGCTTGATTGTACTACATATTTACATAATATTTGATTCTTCTAGTTGGTTTATGTATTTATTTATTCTAATTAAACTACATCCAGCTGGCATAGGGCAATTTAGAAAATTTATAAGAATTACATTAAATGGGGAACACTATTGAAATTGGTAGCATGAAAAATTAAATAAACGAGAACTTAAAAGACACATTTTCAGTTTCGAAGCACATAAAATGAATGTTGTTTTAAACTGCTTTAAATAAATGCGAACAAAATACACTTCGCAACTTATTTAACGCACAACCAAAAAGTTAACTCAAATTTGACGTTATGTATTTTCGACAATTTTTGTTCGTTTTGGTCGATTTTTTTTTCAAATTGTAGGTTTTTCTCTTAGGAATATCACTGTCTCAGTTGTTTTGGTAAAACGAATGATTTTGATATTATACCAGGTGCTATAAAAATGTTATGTTTTTTCCGAAATTTCAAAACGTCCTGTGGGCTATACAAGGTATTGCAAGTTATTGCAATTATAGCCAATTTAAAGCCTCATGTTTTTTTTACATTTTCTTTTTTTATTCATTTGTTTATCTCTGTTACTTCATGAAATACACCGTTTTGAAACACCATATGCTTTTATTCACATGAAATATATTTATCGGACAACTCAAACAGCTAGCAAGCTATGGAAATCGAAGATTACACGTCATAAACTGACAACTGTGTCATTAGTTTTTTGTTGACAGTCCAGCAATAATTAGTGAATAATGGAACGCCAAACCAGAAATTTAACTCGTGATGAATGTGTTGAGGCAGCTACATTACATGGTGAAGGGTGGAGTTACAATCGCATAGCTGGAAGGTTGGGAGTGTCTCACACAACTATAGCGAGAGCAATTCAAAGGTACGCGGAAACAGGACAACATTCCAGACGGGCCGGTCAAAGTAGATCTCGTGTTACCTCTGCTATCCAGGATCGCTTTTTACGAGTAAATGATGTAAGACAACGATTTATAACTGCAACACATTTAAGAGCACAACTTCAAGACGCAGGTGGTCCACTCATATGCGTTCAAACTGTACGCCGACGACTGAGGGAGGCAAATTTAAGACCCAGGATTGCTGCTCGAGGACCCGCATTAACAGTAGATCATCGAAGAGCCAGATTGAATTTTACCAATGAGCATGTTAATTGGATGGAAGCAGATTGGGAACGTATTCTTTGGTCTGATGAGTCAAGGTTCAGTTTGTATAATTGTGACAGACGTAATCGCGTCTACCGAAGACCCAATGAGCGATACAGTCAATGCAATTTTTTGTACACAACATTACATGGAGGTGGATCCGTCATGGTGTGGGGCGGAATATCTTTGACTGGGCGAACGGACTTGGTAACTGTCAATGGAAATCTCAATTCTGACAGATACATCACAGACATTCTTGGAGCACAATTTTTTACTTATGCAAGACAATGCGCGTCCCCACACGAGTCTTATCGTGAGAAATTATCTTGAAGAAGTAGGAATTGATCACATAGACTGGCCAGCCCGTAGCCCCGACCTTAACCCCATTGAACATGTTTGGGATTTTATCGGTCGGCGGTTACGAAGTGAGGGACGACAACCCCAAAATTTTCAAGAATTGGAAGGACGCCTAGTCGAATTATGGAATGGCCTAGATCAGAACCTAATCAGAACTTTGGTTTTAAGTACGAACCAAAGATGTCGGGAGGTCATTCGCGGAAGGGGTGGAAACACCAGATACTAATTCTCTATTTACTTTTGTTTTGTTTCCTGTTATTCGTGGTTTTATTGATTAAAGCAATCCATTTTTCTAGGTATGTTTTTTGAGTTTTTGTCCTTTTAAGACCTTTTTCTCTTCTAAAACACCTTGCATCTCTCAATAAATTATAAGATATCAAGGAAAACAGAACGCAAAATGAGGCATTGAACCAGTATAATGAGTAATAAATAATGAGCACTCGACAAAAAAGAAAGTTAATAAATTTAATAAAAATCACGTAAACTCAAAAATTAGATATTTTATGAAGTAACAGAGATAAACAAATGAATAAAAAAAGAAAATGTAGAAAAAACATGAGGCTTTAAATTGGCTATAATTGCAATAACTTGCAATACCTTGTATCGCCCACAGGACGTTTTAAAATTTCGACAAAAAACATAACATTTTTATAGCACCTGGTATAATATCAAAATCATTCGTTTTACCAAAACAAGTAAGACAGTGATATTCCTAAGAGAAAAACCTACAATTTGAAAAAAAAATCGACCAAAACGAACAAAAATTGTCAAAAATACATAACGTCAAATTTGAGTTAACTTTTTGGTTGTGCGTTAAATAAGTTGCGCAGTATATTAGCAGTTACATAAATTTCAGAAATTCTTCAGGTGATACCTATTTTTACGACTACTGAATTCGTCCAAAAGCAAAAGATAATAAAAAATTCTAAGAGGATAACCATGATGTTTTCTAAAATATAATAGACAGGGAGATAGTGGCAGATTTTGGGACTACTATGTGTTTTCAAAAAACTTTTCTGTTTAGATTATGCCATATCTGTGTATTTAGCTTGACTATCTCAGACAGAGCAGCAAGTCTTCTAAATTATTCCTTACAAGAGTAAAATAGTTTTCCATTTATCATTTTCATATTAATTTATTCATAACACACAAGTCACTCAAATAAAACTGTTTGCTGTGGTAACTCAGGTAACTAGCAATCATGTAGTCAATGTAATTTTTATCTGCCTAGATAATCTTGAGGTCATCATCCAACAGCAACTTTTGTGAGATAATGCCCTTGCTAATAACAGAAATAAATAGCAAAAATAGTAGAAGCCCCAAGTTTGAGTCTTGTGATGCTCCTGATTTTGTAATGAACAGAGAAGATCTGATACCATAATTTTCTAACAAATGGGTTCCTGTTACATACATAAGACCTAATTAAGCTTATAATTTGAGGAGAATAGCCAAATAAACATAATTTTCCTAATAGCATGATATGAGAAACTCTATCAAAGGCATTGCTCTCATTACTGATATTTAACAAAGCCATGTTGTTCAATAGGTATGTATTAAACATTTATATGATTCTATAATAAGTGGTACAGTATAATTTTCAGTAATTTAGCAAAAAGATATATGAAATTGGACGGTAATTCTTAATATCAGAAATATTCCCAGATTTATATGTTATTGTAATTTATTGAATGCGAAGAAGCTGAACTAATGAACGAATGCAAAGCGACTCTGAGGGAAATTTCTTAATACCATATTCTTGTTCCTCATGTTCGACATAATAAGAGAAACTATTTATGGCATGGTAGAATATATCGATAGCATTATTTAGTTAATGATTGGAAGCAACAATTTGTATATTCAATGGGAGGTTTTTAGATGGGTTGACAAAGAAAACGGAAGATACAAAATCCGATCCTACTTATTTCTCCCCTAATGAAAATTGTATTGAGACACGTATACTAAAATTAAGTATGATTAAATCTGTCTGATCTGTAAGAATAGAAAATGGGCCTGGCAAAACAATTGAAGAAAAATATTTCAAAAATAAATGCCCTCATTTTGGTAGTCATCAAAATTAATAATGGCAATAATGGGAGAACACCAAAGCCTCGCCGGACTCATATCATGGTCGTCAAGCGAGCTTAATTTGGTACGTTTGAAATTTAACGTGATTTTGAAATCGTCATATCTCGGTGGAGAATTGTCGCAGAGAAAAAAATTCAAATGGATTTTGAAAGCTTGGAATCTCTACTTGAAAATATTTGAGTCTCAAAAAAAGTTTTCATTGATTTTTCGATTGGTAATCAAGCAAGAAACAGAAATTTTGTGAATAATTTTTCACGGTGATATCGTCTATCAAATGTCGTTGTCTCACTTTTTATTTTATTGCTTGTATCTCCCAAACTAATGATCGTACTGCAATTTCTCAATGAGATTTGAAAAGCTTAGACAACCATCTATGTCACTATCCACCATTTCTATAGCATTATTTTTCAAAACCTTCACCATTTTACAGATATCTGAAAAACGGCATATTTCGCTTTTTTGCATGTTGCAATCTTGGAAAGATTAGGGCGGTCTAGTTTTCCACGTCAGCCAGACTTATTTTCCTCAACTTCAGATACTGATTGCAGATTGCAAGATCCTAATCGATATTCACCCACTAGGAAAATGAGTATAGTCGTGAGAAAAAAAGTAGAACGTCTTATAACGTATTTTTGCTAAAATCTAGTTGTGTACATCTAACTTTTCGAAAGATGATCTGAAAATTGAACTTTCAAATTTATGCAAGCAGCACAAAAAGTCCCCTAGATATTCCATAGATGAGGTTCTAAAAAATATGGTCATCGCGTATTGAGATTACCACCTTATCATTGCCAATATAATCCAATAGAATTAGTGTTGGGCATTTGTAAAGATTATATTATGATCGACATATTGGTGAAGTTGGTTACGGAGACCAACAAATTTTAGATGTGGCAAAAGGCTTTGGATCAAATTACTCCAGATATTTGGGAAAATTGTGTTAGATATATAGAAGACATTGTAAACAAAGACTAGGAACGTGAAGTACGTTACGATGAGGTTGAACCCTTAATTATTAATATGGGTTTAAGATCTGAAGATGATGATAATATTTTATTAAATACACGGTTTGACTTTAATTTATAGTCATTCACAAATTGTTAAAGAATCTGCTTTGAAATCACTATAAACACAATAACAGAGCAGGTTCTTCATAATTTTTTTCATTTGCTTCTACGAACTAAAATAGGTGTCCTATTTTTCTTCTAACAAAACTACGAACTGTTCTAAAATACGTGTCCTATTTTTCTTGCTCACGATAGTACCAAAAAAAATCACTCCCTCCCGTACTATTACTATTAATTTGCTAGATCTAACATACTAAACTGATCTTCTACGCTACAGGTTATATGATTATTTATTTTAAATTTGACATATATATGCGAAATAACTTAATAAACAAATACGATATTGTTGATTGTATAGAAAAAAATCGTTACACTTTTTTTTATGTAAATGAGAGGGAATTTGAACTCACCAGTTTCGCAGTTATGTCAATCTGATATTCCTATACATAGTCAAATTATTTATGACGTGAATAAAGACAATAATTCTCTGGAATGTAATAAGTTATAGATACCTGAATATGACAAGGCATTTAATTTAATCGTGCCGATTTGATAATTATTTAAACTGATTTAATTGTTTCTGTGATTATTTTGTCAAGGAAAATTGTTTTCACTTTGCTGTAATACTTGAAGTAGTTTTAACTAATTTGATCTTATCCTACACTATTTTAACTTTGATTTTTAACGAGTATTAAACTGTTGATAAAAACATCTGATTGCCATTATCTACTCAGGCAGTTATTAAATAATGACCCCATTAACGAAATAACTATGTTTTTGTCATAGTTTGTGTTCTAATGTTAGCATACAATTAAGCAGAAATCTTACTTACTGGATAGTATTGAAGGATGATTTGGTTAAGTAGAGTTGAAATGGCATAGAAAATGCCGACGTTTATACCATAGCCGTTCAACAGTAGCATGTACGATCGATTTTGAATTAAATTTTTTAGGGAACCAATAAAATCAACTTTATCTGCACTGTCTTGTTGTGCTGCTGCGTATGATGGTGGTGTTGGAGGTCCGTTCTTGAAGACTGAAATAAATAATAAAATGCTAACAAAACTAGTTAAAAAAATTAGGGACTAAAAAAAATTATTTACACATTTACATGATAACGTAGTTTTTTTTGCAAAATATTGAGATGGTTTGTAGTTCTACCAAATGGAGTTTACTGAATTCGTCTCTGGAATTCAATGTCAGGAATAACTCATTAAGCCAGTCATCAAGCAAAGGTCGCAAGAAATCTGGTAGTTCTGATTTTTTATGTTTTTAGGGTTCATATCAGCTGCATAAAACCATGTTTGCAGCTTCAAAAAACTTGTGCTCGCTACGTGGTGAGGTTATTTTTTGACTTCTTTTTAGTTTTTGGGTTATAACTCGTAAACAAGAGATTGTACGTAAAAAAATTATCTTAGTTTTCCTCAAGACGATAAAATTTCCTTTATTTTGAGACTAACTGTACGGTTTTGAGATACAAGACTTCAAAAGCTTGATTTCTTGATTTAAAGCAATTGTAGCTACGTACATCAGTTATAAATATATTAAAACACTTTGGAATGAATGTGACAGTTGTGTTTGACGGCTCTCCAGAAAATGGGGCTGCAGGGAGCACCAAAACTGCAGAACGGTTACGTCGGTATGTAGTCTCATCATGCAGCGACATACTGTTTCAAGATTCTACCTTGATTAAGGTGCCCCAGGAGAAATTGCAATCCAACGATAACAACAAGCGACGCCTAAACAATTTACTTTGCTCAGAATTTAAAAACCAGGGGATTCAAATCAAACGAGACGTAGAGGACGTAGGCTGCCTTATCGTAAAAACAGCTTTGGACAAGAGCAGTTCTCATGAAAAAGCAATCATAGTTGGAGAGGATGTGGATTTGTTAGTACTCATAAATGGATTGGGCTCAACTATAGATAATGTGTTGTTCCAGAAAAGCGGCAGAAGTGAATCAGGTTGTCTGCAGTTTTCCTCTACATCATTCAAAAACAAAGAGCTGTCACTATCCCCCGAATTTTTTCTGCACGCATTCACCGGTTGCGATAGCACTTCTGCTTTTTCTGGCACGGAAAAATGAAGATGCTAGACGTTCTCAAAATACATCCACGGTTGATTAATGTAGCTGCCATTTTCCTGCAATCTGATGCCACCTCTGAAGAGATAAGCTCGGCTGGAGATAAGCTTCTTGTGGCTATGTATGGAGGAAGAACCGACAGCACACTACACGACCTCCGTTACCAAATGTTTGTCCGGTCAGCTGCCAACACCAAGGTCCACCTGGGTCGTCTGCCGCCAACTGCAGAGGCTGCTACTCAACACTTTAATCGCACATACCACCAGGTATAATATTCTGTAAATAGTTAATCCGCGTATAATATTTATTATTTATTTATTTATAGGTGCAGATGTGGTTAGGAAGAGAACAAGAACCTACCGACTGGGGCTGGATGAAAAGCCCACAGGGATTGGTACCCGTGAAATCTACCAAAGATCTAGCTTCACTGGCCCTCCTTAAAGTGCTTTCATGTAAATGCCGCAAAGGGTGTAGTGGAGGAGGGTGCACATGTATGCCAAAAAGCAGGCCTCAAATGCTCTGCTCTTTGCAAGTTCTGTCGGGGTAAGTCTTGTCAAATGTCCCAGTAATTGAGATGGAGGAGTCCGACAACGAGATGGACATCGATAGAGCTGTACCTAATGAGATACTGCCTCGAGAGCCTGTTGTGACCTCGTTGGGACATCAGACCCACCAAAACCGAGACCATCCAAACGAATTAAATTTTAAATTTTTAATAAACAAAAATAAATTACATTACAATTTTTTATATAATTGTTCCATTCCTTGTACTCTCCTTTATCTGATATTTGATTTAGCCAGTTATTGATATTTTATTTATAAAATATCGTGAGAAATAATCTACATGCTTTGTTTCTTGCTTAATTTAATAATACACCGTGATTTTATTTGTAATATGGATTTTATTTGTAAGTTTTTGACCAAAACCTATTGGTCGTAGAGAACTGCACTTAATCTCAAAATGAAGGATATTTTATCGTCTTGAAAACAGCTAAGATTACTTTTTACGTAGGATCCATTGTTTACTAGATAATAACCCAGAGAATAACGTGGTTTTACCCCCACCACGCAGCGAGCACAAGTTTTTCAAAACTGCACACTTGGTTTTATGCAGCTGATATGAACCCTAACAACATATCAAAAAATCAGAACTACCGGATTTTTTGCGAACTAGAATGTCTTAAATGACTGGCCTACATATCAATTACGACAATTTAATTTTTCTGTCGATCTGGTTCCGCAAAATGTGTAAGCTACATTTCGTAAAGGAATTTACCATCTAGTAGGGAAATGCCCAAGCGTGATATTTCCAGAACCAAATATTTGTGTTTTAACGATCTGAAAGCGGTCGATCACGAATTTCGACCCCTGTAAGGAAACAAAGACTGCTCAAGACCATTAAAGACAGTTGGTGTTGGTGTTGCACAGCGAAAATTAGCTCGAGGATTCCGAGTTTCAAAAACCACTGGTTTTAGGACAATTGTCCCAAATGACAAATGAATGAAAAGAAAAAAAGGCACCAAAACATACGGTAAGTGACTGAGTTACACTGATAGTAATAGATGGTGAAATTACTTTACGGGATGGGAAGCTGCAATTAAAGACAGTTTTCCGAAAATTAGAGAAATGTATCATGCTGTTGTCCAGAGGATAATGGTACAAATCAGAAGAAAAGCGAGGGCCAGCGAGGGCCATCGAGTGCCGCAACATCAATAATTTGAATATTAAGCATTTGTGATTGTTTTCATTGTTAGTTCTTGTAATATTTAGTTCGAAAAGAGTTTTCAAAAAGTTAGCAGCATATAATTATTTTCGGAAAACTTTGGGACTATACATTATTTATATACAAAATGGGAACAGCTATTATATGGACACGGCGCGGCGTACAATATTTTGTTTGTGTTTATATGAACCATATATGTATCAAAATTTATACTAATATGTTGGCAGTTTATTATAAGAAAACAAGGCATATGTACCTTGTCACTTGTTTTCTATCAGCTGCTGGGTCTAAATATTATTCAAAACAATTCACTTAATGAGTTGCTAATTTCTTAAGCTAACAACTTCATTGAGTGTTTTAAGACATATTTCCATAAAACATAAATCGATTCAGTCGAGAATTTAGCAAATTGTATACTTACAAAGCAGAATTAGGACGAGCAAGACAGTTGTCAATATAGCAATACCAATGAACAGTGTATAGAACTGACGAGTGATTTCTTCGTGCGATCCGTTGGTGTCGACGATCATGGGTGGCAGCAGGAATCCAGATGCAATACCAAGCTGAAAAAAGCATACGGATATATAACAAGATATAGTTTTAGTCCTATAGGGTGTCCTATTCTTGCATACTTTTCAGATTTTATATTTAAAAACGCGCGAGCCATAGTAGCTGCAGTTACTTTGCAAATTACGCGCCATGTGCAGTTAGTCCTGCAGCTCAATACACTTCGGTGTGCAAGTATTTATATAGAGAAAATTACTTCTGAACTAGTTACTTGGGTGTATAATAAAACGGTGTTTATTCGTAAATAAAAAAAAACGTTCAACGTTAAATTGTCTAGAAGCTACAAGCAAAGTTTACAGAATAAAGTAACAGTTGTGGCACGGGCGGTAGAAGTGTTTATAGTCCCTTTGTTGTCAGGTTTAAGAGATGCCAAACTTATAAACATTTGGTGACATTTACGGGGCCAGTCTTACTTTCCCATTAGATGTACCTTTCGGTTTCAATACCAGGGTTGTTCCGAATGCGCACAACAAAAAGAGAATTTTATGAGAGTTATAACAAATTTTGTTTTTATTACGGTTAATAGACGTGATTTTTTTTAAATGGTTTTATGTATCTTGACTTCGTATATTTATTTGTTTGTTTATATGTTTGTTTCAAATTTTGCAACAGCTTTTTCAACTACTTATCGATGAGCTAGAGAACTGAAATTTGGTAGGTGTATAGTAGGTACTCCGGTGAAATACAGTTTGTGTTTTTATAAAAAAAATCAAAATGGCGGATCCAAAATGGCGTACTTTATTACACAAAGTCAAAGTGGCGGATCCAAAATGGCGTACTCTTCTATTTATAAACCGATTTGTCTCAAACTTGAACAAAAATTATATTGAATGACCTTATAAACAACGCACTTTCAAGTTTGAGACAAATGGGTTCATAAATAGTATAGTCATCCATTTTGATTTGATTAAGATTGAGTTAAAAATTATATAAAATTATATTGAAAATTATATTGACCTTAAACACCGCAAAGTTTAAAGCTTAAAGTTTGAGACAATTTAACATTGTACACTTTTTGTGAAACTGTTATTTTTACAGAAAACTAGGTGAGTAATTCAGGCCATATTTAATGGTCATACTGAGAAAACATGGGGGATCGAGAGTGGCCACCCAAGTTTTATTTGCTTCTTATTCAAGTTCACAAATAATGTTCTCAAAACAAATACATGCAAACTATATAGTGAGCTGTATGATTAAGTGTAGTATGGTTAAGTGTAGTGTGTAGTAGTGTAGATTAAGTTTCGGTATTACTGGAAAGTTGTATTTATTTTTTCTAAATTGCAGTCAACATTAGTGAATATAATGGTGAAGGTGCCGGGATACGTAGTAAATTATTACTATCCCAGTTCCATGATACAACTAACTTCAATCATTTTCCTATATAACTAACTTACTTCTAGATTTTACACGTTCGGGTGCTTAGGTATAACGTATATAATTAAATTTGCATATGTGAGTATTAGCCTATACGCTCTGTAGGGTCTATATTTTCCAAACGGAAACATAATTTTTCAATAAGGTATTCAATTAATATAACCACTTGTTCGCATATTAATGGTATCTATAATATTGCAAGGTCAATGTCAGGCGTCAGGTGACCCCCACTCATAGGCTATTTCCAGGACATTTTATTTATTTAGATCCCCATCAAGTTTTATTAGTAAATTATTGTTTGTTTAGGGTCGCAAATGGGAGAAACGTGTAGATGTATGTACATGAAACAATAAGTAGGTAATTGGTGACATCTCCCTAACGGAAATCCTTATAGATCGGGCTCCTCGTGACTTCTATAGCCATAATGTTTCAGTGGAATTTATTGCAATAATAGCGCGACAGATTATATAAAATGATATTAATATTAGACTTAACTTGCGGCCATTGTAGATTAAAAAATTGGCGACGTATTGTCTGTTGTTAGTGGCAATAGTCAATAATAAACACTTTTTGATATTATGTGGATAAGAAAGTTAAAAATAGCACCTGCTGAATGCAATGGGCCTTGACTTATGGCTGCTCTTATTATAGATGGCCATAATTGCATTTAAAAATTAGTAATAAGTATATTTTTTTAAACATAATATTTACATAATAATTAATAATTTAATTTATAATATTTATCAAATCTCCCAGACATTCACAGAAATCATCTACAGGTTTTTTGGCATATCGCATTTTTCCAAGCATTTTTTTGAAAGAAGTTGATCTTTTAATAATGATAGCAGTTATTTTATTGTTTCCAGTCACATGAAAGTATATCTGCATTAATTCAACAAATTAAAATAGACTTGCATATAACATAAATACATAATATTGACTGTTACACTTCTAATTAATATAAAACGCTTACCTGATTTCCAAACACACCGATACTACACGCGGAAGACACCTGAGAAGGCCCGAACCAGATCGCAGCAAGCCTAGCAGGTACAGATAGTACGAAAACTTGTGACAAAGCTACTGTCGCTTGTCCTATGAATGCCAGGTAGAACCTATCCGGGTGGACAGCAGCCACCTTAATCCAAGAACCAAGACATGTTCCTAATATTCCTATTATGATAGCCTTCCTTATACCCTTAAAAAAAAAGCACATGTAAATACAGCATATTCAATAAAGATGTACCTAAAGATAGTTAGTTCATAAAAGTGGTAGTAATTCTTTGGAAGCTCATAGTTTTTGTTGTGTAAGATTGGTTTCAATGGAATGGTGAAGTGGTTTCAATGGAACAAACATGTAGATGGACTCGATTTTTACTATAAATTGAGAATAGTCATTCAAGGAGGCCAGAATATTTTTCTAGGAAGCATATTTCTGGATATTTAGAAGAAGCTGCACTAGATTGAATATGTACTTTTGATGGACTGAATAGTATAAGTAAGTACCTTCATTATGAGGTCGAAATTTAGTGGTGGAGGACAGTATAGCTAAAAGATCCTTCTCTGTAACTTATTACAAATATATGTTCTACTGGATAGGGCTGGAACCTTTGATACTAACCTAGCTATAACACTCGGTGTAGTTTCCACAAACACCAAAACATTTTCACTTCGACGATTAAAACTAGTTCTAATCGTCTCCGATGATGCCAACTTGGTTGGCGAAACGCGCGTAGAGCGAAGTGAAAGTGTTTTGGTGTTTGTGGAAACTACTCCGAGTGTTACAAATATAAGTTGTTAAAAGTCAATCACTATTGAGAATTGTCATAAAATTCATGGGTGCATAAATGTTTAACTTTAGTACCTTGCTTTTTATTATATTTATTAACGGCTTACCATATATATTAAGATACTCAAAACGCTTGCTTTTGTCCGAAAACTTGTATAAAAAATTTTTAGGCAGTTGCAAACATTCCATAAAAAGTCAAATCAAAAGTCAAGGATCTGGATGGCATACATTAAACTCCTATATTATACTCTGGTAATGTCAAAATTTGTGTTTGCATCAATTCTTTGATGCAAACGAGTTTGACGAGTAGCAATCGCAAACTCTTTTAAAATTCTAAAAATTATTAACTTAAATATTTAAAAAACGCAATTTCCCTCTGCTACTCAACTGTGAGAACAATAGATCTGAGAAGCATAGATTAATTTACTTTAGCCTCCATTATTTTTGGTAAGAATTATAAAGTTGTAAACAATATGAAAAATACTCCTCAAATACTTTCCTTATGGCCATTTAATATGCTATCAAGGTATAGATATAGATACTTGAGTGTTAGTGTTTAATAGTCCCCACTAACTGGTATAACCTCTTTTAACCGCACTTTGTATGGCAAATAATTTAAACTCAATTCATCTAAATTTCTCGATCTATCAGGAATTTTAAAAGTAAAATTCTCAACTACTTAGTAGTAGTCTTAGTCACGAGTGTTTGTCAGTTGTTTGTTATCGGAATATATATTATGGATTATATCAACATTTCAAATAACAGTATTCACTTGCATATTTGATTTGGTTCGACAATTCTAATATTAATAGTAAACGGAAACAATTTAACCTGTTAGGTATTTTGTATAAAAATGTATCGTCATAATAAAAAAATTCAAAATTCCGTTATTTCGTATGTAGTTCAGTAAAAGTAGACATTCTCTATAGGTGGTCACAAATAATTCCCGGAAAGCTGATTTGATGGGGTCGATCGAGTATCCAACCAAAAAGTCGGGGTGTTATAGGGTGTTGCAGTAGAGGTGGCTCCTTATATATTTTTTTGAAATTTTATTTTTTCAAGCTTATACATAATAATTCTCTATAATTCTCTATGCCTAATAAATTTTTTTGCTAACCTTGATTTTTGACGGTCCAGCGCCCATTATATGGGAAAACATCCATATTTGTTTATTATGGTTCAGGAAATCTACAAAAAAAGCTGAATAGCTAGTTTTTGCAGCGTTGATCTAGAACTGTCTCCTGAGTCTCCAACCAAAAAATTGCAGTCTTACCCCTTCGGAGTTTAGCGCAATAGGGGTGGTCTCATTATTTTGGGGCGGTTTTATTTTTGGGTAATTTGTACTTAATAAAAATCTCTACAGAGTTACTTCATTATAATTATTTTTTTTAATGTTGATATTTAATGTTGATAACAGTTCAGTGTGTGCAGTTCATGGGTGTAATAATAGGCAACATGACTAAAATTTTAAATATAAAAATAATACTAAAAAACATAGCGTAACGTTGTAATAAAATGTGTACTTCAGAAAAAAACAAGGTTTCTAATTCCACGCGATCAGTATGAAGGATCTAAACAGCAATAAATTTGAAGCGGCCCGAAACGATCTGCGACGTCACAGCCTCTAATATTCGGTAGGCGCTGCGCCGGCAAGCGGCCAAATGAACTATGAAATCAAGCGGTCGAGTGCTGGGATCTCCCATGGCCGACCGAATCGGTCTCCTCGTCGTTTGTAAATTGTAGAATATGGCGTCACGACTTTGAACCTGTTTGAAACGGTTCACTCGCGCTCGGGACTTTAATAATTTGTAACAAATTTATTACTGGGAATTAAGGCGTCATATTTTGCATATCTTATTTTTCAGTATGATAGAACATTTTTCTGCAATTAAAAAATGGGAATGTTCCCTATTACAAGCAACAAAAAGAAGTAAAATATTTTTTTAGGATCCCAAAGAGCGTTCACATGTGAGTACCTCAGTTTGTATTGTGATCCGTTATTTGTTTGTATATTTGTTATGATAATAATTCACCTTAAAAAAATCGTTATGTATTAGGCTAGGTGTGCAGTAAATTGTCGCAGATGACATGTGTAATAATTCTGTTATTGTTAATACTCGAATCGAAGTGAGAAAATATACAGAATTTTCAAGGATGTATTTCCCCAATGAAATGGTCAAAAAAGCATCCGATGTTATAAATGACAATTATAAAAAGTACATTGACAAAATTGTCTGAAAGACAATTTATCAACCGTCAAGACAAAATTGATTTTAAATTGTAATATTAAGGAAAATATGGAGATTGTATGTAATATTCCTATCAATTATTTTCAGATAAATATATAAATGTATTAATAAAGGCTTTCGTAAACTAGACAAATGAAAAAAATAAAGAACGGCTCAACCGTTCTTTATTTTTTTTAATGAAAATAAAATGTAAAAATATAAAATTAAAGAATATAACTCAGCAATTATAGGTAGATGCATTTTTATTTTACCTAGTCCTTCCTACCTATATATTATATAAATACACATAGTGGGATAATGTGGGATAATGTTCATCGATTTTATCAAATCGCTATATGTATAATCATATAAATATAATGTAAACTTGAATACACAGCATATAACGTAAAATATGATATCCCATTTCTTTAAATCGTCGTACCTCAAAATTTCATTTGAACATCCCTATTAAAAATGCTTAAATATTAAAAAATAAACAATCTGGAAAAGCGGTGTGACTTTTACGTATAAGTAGCCCCCAAAATAATGAAGCAAGCCCTATTGCGCTAAACCCCGAAGGGGTTGGACTGCGATTTTTTGGTTGGACACTTACGAGATAGTTCTTGATCAACTCTGCAAAAACCAGATATTCAGCCTCTTGTTTGTATATTTCCATAGACCCTGACAAAATCAGCTTGCCAATTTTTTTTTAAATGATCTTTATTGGACTAATGGTCTAATGGCAATGGTATCAGTAATATCAATAGATACTTGAGGACTTGAACAAAAATGTAATTCACTTATCAACAATTCCATTGCAGATATTTGTTGTTAAATTCTATGCACTTACTGATTATGCAGCATCGTCTCAAGTACACTGCTATTTCTGAATGATAATCTTAATAACATTATAATTGAATGTGTCAAAGTCTGGTATCTATCATGAAGTATATTATACACTGCTCGTTTCTGAAAGATTCTCCTTTTTAAATTAAATAACCAATCAAAAGTTTTCTTCTGGGGATTTATTTATTAAACATTCCTCTTCAACCATCCAAAAAATCATTTGTTCTAAATTATACTCGTTTCTTATGGACAAGACCACATATATAAAATGCCCCAAATTAAAGGGGTTCTAGATCATTTACTAAATTAAAAGGAAACTTAAAAGTAGTCTATGGAAGAAGCAAGCGTCAGTTTTCGAATGTTGATATACCTGTGATGAAATTCGTTCACTCAGTGAAGTTGCAGTAGTAGATCGGGCTGTTGTTTAAGGTGAAGATGGACGTTCTATACGATACCTAGTAAATCAGCTACAGCCCATTTGTTATCTGTAAACTTGGAAGTTATTTTAGTTACCAAGAAACAAATAACTACCCCAGAAGGACTAGACAAGGCAGGGAAGAAAGGACAACCAGTCGAGGTGACAGGTATGTCGTTATAAGTTCCCTACGCCATACGTACTGCCACCGCTGGAGAACTGTAAAACCATCTTATAAATGCCACAGGAGGAGAAATTTCTGACCAAATAGTCAGATTATCTATTGAGTAGAGATCATCAAATTGATAGTTCAGTGTACACGTCGGCACTGGAGATCAGTGCTATTCACTGATGAGGCGCGGTTAACTTTACTTATTCCGAGTAAAGTTAAGTAATTTCTGTAGTATACTAGTCAGAACTACTTAACTGTACATGAAATTCAGATTCGTAGGCGGATAAATAATGGTTTGGGGTAGCTTTGGTATTTGGTAGTCGTTCCGAACCAATTTGGAAGTCGTTCCTCAACGACCAAATGAAGATATATACGTAGATGCAATGCTGAAAAAGTTTGTGTTGCCACTTGCCAACAATTTTGGTGATGGATTTCTTCTACAAGATAGAATTCACACGGCGCAACTCAAGAGAAATTTCCTCCGGGAGCATGGAATTCAGGGGATATATTGGACATAAATATGTTGGAAACTGCCCTGTTGCATTTGTTAGCGTCTGATGGAGGCTCTCCTGGAAGAATATCAGTATCTAGAGAGAATTTCTAAGACTAAGAGTAATTCGAAGTATACCTTGCTATTGTCAAGCCTTAATCGAGGATAATGGAGGGCACATGCGTTATTGAGATTCGAAATTGTTAGCGCAAGTGATCATTCTTGATAACAGAAATGCTCACTGCACTTTTGATTTTGAGACATTTTTTACATTTTTGTAAAGTAATAATTAAGCATTTGTAAATTTAAGACGATTTACTTCCTCTATTTAAGCTCTATAATGTGGGAAAGATGTAGTTAAGAGGACAGAAAATATTAGCGAAAATTTCAGAAACTGGTGATACATGACTTCAGATTCAAATCGTGGCAAATTATTTTATCAATTATTCTTACAGATGCAAAACTGATACTTGATTTTATTTAAATTTTCTGATAATTAAACAATAAACAATAAATCATTATTATTGATAAACAAATTCAGATTGCAATCGATGAAATTATAATTAGCATATAGATACTAGCTGGCAAATCTCTCAATTTTAATCGACTGTAATTTGACTAGCAATTATTATTAATTAAGCAAAGCAATTTTGAATGCGTCATCTAAAAATCCATCGATTTTATTTACTTTAACTATTATGTAAAATATAGTAACGAAGTAAGAGACGAAATAATATGGTTTAGAGAGATATTATATTTTTACGATAATCGATTTTGTAAATAGAGTACCACTGATCACATCATATGTAAAAATAATTATTACATTTTCGATATTTTACTGTTAACCAAATGCAAATTGTTAGCATAATTTATTAGCAATTATTTATTTATGGATCTATAGTGAATCCTAATTTATTTTTGTGTGTTTATGTAATGCCATTCAGATAGTGTTTATTAAAAGGTAAGTATTTAAAATTAGGTTACATTAAAAAAATATTTTTATGTTTCTGTACTTCTTCTCATTTTAAATCAAACTTTAATTCGAATGATTCGTTTATTTCTCAGCTATTAATTAATATTGCTGGATAAATACAATTATGAGAAACGCGTGATGCTCTGCGACCAAAGAAATTCCTCAAGAGGCTATCAAAGTCATATTCTTGGGACGTGGGGCAAACAGGGTAAACAGGTGCTATTAGATTTAGCGAGCATAGGTACGGTTAACGTATCGAATTGCAAAATAGGGGTCAAGCGTTGTCCAGCACGCCTCAAAATAGTTATCATAAGTACGTTGCGAGCAACGTGAATATTAGTGATTCAAAGGGAAGCTACTTAAAAAATGAAGACAGTGGTAAATTATTTCACTATTCATAATCGGTAATTTGGGTAGGTATATGCAGTGTATTTCCCTACTATATCTTAAAGAATGTACATTATTTAAGAAAGGGACACGATATGGCATTTTTTCTGTACTCCAAATCAATGTGCATTGATTTGGACTACATTCTCTCATTGAGTGAGAGAAGCAAGTGTTTTGCACATTTCATGAGTCAAATAAATTTACTCTTTTCATAACGCGTGAAGTTGTGAAAATTGTGATTTTAAATTGAATCAGTTACGTAAAAGAATCATTTCATAACTCAATTATGAAATGGAATATGAAAATGACAGTTGAAGAAAGCTTCTAAATTCCAAAATGTCAAAAATTCATTTAAAATGTGACAGTTCATATTATAATTAGATAATAATTATTTATTTTCTTAGTGTGATAAAGGCACTATTAACGTACGAGAGCGGTAGCCTAAGTGACAATTTTTTTGACATTTCTCTCAAAAACGCATAAAGAACTGAAAAACAAGCCATTTAAGATTTTAAAAAATGTACATTATCATGGACGAAATATACTATTTAACACGCAATTAATTTGACATTACTAACTGGGGTGATTTACGCCCCAGTTAGTAATGTCGCCCTCTGTTGATAATGGCTGTCATTAATTGCTCATTGAATGATACTATTATCAACGACTGACCAGTTTTGAAAAAGACTAAAGAAATCTGAATACGGAAACGAAATTTTGCGTAAAATGGGAGTTGTAAGGTATTCGATGTCATAGCAACCAATAACCATTTAACAATTTTTATGTAACACTCGGAGTAGTTTCCACAAACACCAAAACACTTTCACGAGCGTCGAGCGAAGTGAAAGTGTTTTGGTGTTTGTGGAAACTACTCCGAGTGTTACAGTTACATCAAAGGTTCCACCCCTATCCAGTAATTTTTATGTAATCAAATATTGCAAATTTCGTGAAATTTTTTAATTTTTGTAATTTCTCTGTGTGTAGCTAGAAAGTTTGACCAAAATGAGTTATTATTATTTCATTACCTGAGTATTATCTAACTCAGGTAATGTGTTTCATTATCTAGCTGAGTTCGATAATGAGTTTGATTATCTAACATTAATTAATTACATAATAGGATTCTTTCCAGTCCAAGCAGTCGTAGATAAAATACTCATACTTATCTTTATTATATTGCATATTAAAGAAGAAACTAATACAATAATTAGAATAAACGTTATCACAAGACTAATTTGACTAATAAACAAGAAAATATAACTTAGTTAATTGAATCAATTTGTCAATTTAGTTGCATATTAGTACAAATTTAATATATCTTATAATTTTTTAATGAGTCTAAATTGACAAAATAGACATAAACGTATTTAGTATATGCCACACATTCTATTGAAACCAATTTTGCATTTCCTTTTATGCTTTCATGCTGGTGATGATCCAAATTATAAAATTGAACGTGTAACAAATTATTATAAAAGTGAGCATTGAACAATCATGTACTCACCAACTTCTCCAATAAATAGCTTCCAGGAAATATGAAGGGTATGTACAAAACCATATAAATCATAGAGGTCCAATCTACCAATTTAGTCGATACACCATAGTACTTCACCACAACGTCAGCTATTATGGAAAACTGGATCCACTGCATGGAATTCGACGCTGAGAACGCGACGAACAGCGCCAGGATGAGCCATCTTATATTGTACACTTGAATCTTCTCTATCTCCGGTAACTGACCAATCTTCGCTTCGGTGCCTTTTGATTCTACATCGCAATTGTTCATTTTTCAAAGCCGCCAACGGTATAATTCTGCAATAAAAATTGAAAACTCAACGGAATGCTTAACGAGGTGATACAGGAGGTACACTCGGAGGCAAAAATATAGTCCCAAAGAGAAGATGTACATCCGCCAGCAGTTGAAAGTAAACGACTCTTATAATATTTTTTGTTAATTTAGTATCATGTAATTGTGGCTTTTGGCAGCATAGAGTCAATATTACGTTTACAACGTTTTGATGAAAAAAATACATTAAATCAATTAACACTTTATTTTAAATTCAATATTTAATAGGTGATCCATTGCTAGCAATTACTGCTTCCAATTGTCTTGAAATAGAATACGCCAACGTTCGATAGTAATCTGTATCCACATTTTCACAAGCGTCCTAAATGGCCAAATAAAGTCTCCCCTGTTTTGCGGGCAAAAATTTCTGACCGTCCCCAAACCGTCAGTTTTGTTGACCGTCCCCAAAAGTTTTCAATTGTACTGAGAACGGGACCTCGGAATGACCAAGGCAAAATTTGAACGCTGTTCTTCCCTGTTGCAAGGTAAAATTATCTAGATGTAATTGTTGCAACAATGGTAACAATATTTTGCAGTAAATGTCTATAATATTTGCCATTTATTTAGCCTTCCTTCGATATGCCAGCAGACTGGCCGCGCTTATCTAAGCCCACATTTTAACAGAAAAACAACCGCTACTATTAACTGGCTTGGTATACCGTTCTTCGTACCAAGAATTTCTTGGTTTATACACACGAAGTGACCAATCGTGGCATTGAATATTTTTACATCGCAGAAAATAACATTAGCTCAGAAATCTTCATCTCTGTCAACATAATTGTTGATAAAGAGCCTCCTTGCTTCTTTGTTGTGGTCAAATAACCAAGGCATTTTACCTTTGCACCCGCGTAATTACTTATATCGCTCCGTTTAATTCGTCATCTAGCTGTCCACAAGGAAGTAGGAAACTGCGTACCATGACAAGCTGATACAGCCGTATGAAAGGGGTTTGTTCTTGCCAAATTTATAATTTCTACAACTTGAATCAAATTGCTTCACTTTGTAGCTTCTCCCCCATCATGGTAAGCTAACTCATCATCTTGCAACCATTTTCTTTTTAATTTAAATATGCAACGTTTTACAACTTGGAAAATGTTGGCAATAGCACCTAAACACTACCCAGCATTAAAATAATTTACGTAGCGTGTCTTTTCCGCGCATATGTAAACTTCACCATGGTTTAAAATTATGAAATGAAAAAAAAATGGAAATAAATTTAACAAAAAGTCACTTTTGACATATCAAATTAATACATTCCCAGGCATTCATTTATACTCTATACATTTCTTCAAAAAATTTAAAGCCACAATTAGATAAAGGAAATAAAATCGTTTACGTTCAACTAGTGGCCACTCTGCAGGTTAAGATTCTAATTTAATTATGAATGAAATTATGTTAAAATGCTGCAAAAAATACAGCTTAATATGTCAGACTGTAATGGCCTGAACGGTTTTGAAACTGTTTTGAAACTGTTTGGCATAAATGCAGACCATTTTTGGATTACGTATTCAAACCAGAGAATGCTACTTGAGTTTGGTGTTAAAAGTGTATTCACTTATGGATACTGTGGATAAAACTGGACCTCAAGCATTACCTTGTGGTTATGGCTTTATAAATAATTGTGGTCTTTATAAATATTTCCACAGTTATCCACAAGTATTCGAGTCAGTGTCAATATATATCGATATACATTCAGTTCTAAAGAATATCGATTTGAAAAAAAATTCGTCAATGTAGGTAATTTTTTAACAAATAAATACACCTAAGGTATCTTTTGTTATAATCAGATTCCTGTAATATTTTTAAGAAACAATGACCCATGAATATAGTTAGGTATACTTTAATAGCCATTTATATAACCAGTTGGGAAAAGTACTATTTTGTGTAACGAGGAGATTTCTGCAGAACGAGTTTCCCAACGTGTTCCATACAAGATTTTTTTCTAATTTTCACAAATTTTATATTTTATGAGAAGAAAACTCTGAATTTTATACGTTTAAAAATAAATCCAGTAGGTTGTAACGTGTGACAGCTCGTCAGTTTCATAGCTTGTCAGGTCTAAATAACCTACTATGAAATGAACTTTACAAAACTAGTTGCGTAATATTTTACTTTTCGTAACTGGTTGTGAAAAGTAAGACGTTTCTTAAAGTCAAAGGGTTTTAAAAACTGTCACTTATTTAAGATTATTTATCTATGAGTCCGGGAGGCAGCAACATTTTTGACTAGTAGCATTAGTAATCGTGAAATGTATGTTAATCAAGAGCTTAGGTATGGCACAAAGTAAAGGCATTAGCCACGCGGATCGCGTTGGGTTTGATAGTGGGAGGACGCGGGAGTTGATAATAAAACTTCAAAGTGAAATGGCATTAGTAATTGTGAAACTTATATGTATACATTATTTAGAATTACTTAGCCACATTTAAAGTTGTCAGTCGCTATTCTGAAACTAGATGAGTCGTCAGCTGTGAGAGTGAAGATGTACATAAACGCTTGATTATTGAAAATGGCATTAGTAGTAGTGAAATTTTTGTAGGTGATAACTAAGACCACGAGACACCTTAAAATGAACGTCCTATATTGTGTAGTTGCCGCTACGAATGACGTTAATTTTTAGGTGTCTCATGGTCTTAGTTATCATCTATAAAAATTTCTGTACTAATGCCACTTTTAATATCAAGCGTTTACGTATATCTTAACAGAGACGAGATGAGACATGCGTTTCCTTCAGAATATGGAAAGTATTCTTGTTTTACTGTGCATTACTGAATTATTTTTATTTCAAGTCACACATAGATAATTAGCTTTAACATATGAACATGCAATTGACCGATTAAGAAACGACTTGTCGCACTACTTATGATTGCGAGTGTACTCGTTACTAATTTGCATTGTTTAAAAATTATCCGTATTATGCAACAAAGTTCGGGCCATTAGCGAACAGCATTATTAGTTATTATTATGGATAACTATTAAAACCCGTGCCATACAATAGGATACAGAACGAGCTGACATATATTGCAAAAAATCGCAGGTATAATATTTAAGAATAATTTATATATTAACATTTGAAGCATCTGTCTTCAGTTGTAAACATGTCAGAAACTCGCTTATCCATACTCCTGGACTCCTGCTTATAAGATCCTCATATAACAGATTTGAACCAATTACTGAATAAATAAATATTGTTTAAATAGTAAATGATTTATCATGAAATAATGATTCGCTTTAAAAATAGTCTCTTGAATAAGTCGTTTCATTATTTTCGGAGTGACGTTCGATAGACAATCCATCATAAGGTACAATTTTGTATTTGTTGGTACTTCCTTTATTATTATGGAGCATTTTATTTGCTGCCATTGCTTCTCTTCTTCTTCCACTCGTTATTTTCTTCTTATTATTTTTCTTCCTCAGCTTATTGTTTCTCTGTCTCCCCTTCTTATTGTTCTTGACCTTCCTTGGGAATTTGAATACACAGCAAAGCAAGACAAAATAAGTAAGCAGAAATAATAAGTAAGTAAAGTAAGTGGAAAAGTATATAATTGCGACGGTTCTCTCTTAAGCACAACTCTAAACGAATGAATGTTTTCGCCACATATTATTTAAAACAATCGGAGACACTGCTCTGATCTGGTGCCGTATTCGTTACTTTAGTTCTTCCAGATTCCTCGGTTTTGGGGAGTAAACTTTGCTTTTCAAGTAACCCCAAATGAATAAATTCAATGAGGTTAAATCAAGCGATCGAACAGGTCATTCCACAGGCCCTCTTCGACTAATTCACCGCTCGAGGAATACCTCGTGAAAATATTGACGGACATTTACTGCATAATGAGGGGCTGACACAAGGTTTTATTGGCTGAAACGTCTGGATAGTCAATATTTGGGAACAATACGGCAAGTGCGGGGGTTAAGTCTTTGCGGAGAAAATTTAAATAAGTGTCTCCGGATCAATTTCCCTCAAAGAAATACGGCCCAAAAATCCTACTTCCTATAATACCCGCCCATACATTTATTTTTTGTGGATATTGAGTGTGAGCTTCAATTGCCCAATTTGGCCTGTCACTATCCCAGTATCTGCAGTTTTGCCTGTTCACAATGCCATGTAAGGAAAACGTCGCCTCTCCGGAGAATAAAATCGAATATGTTAAAAAAGTGGGATTTATGCGTATTTCCTGGCAGAATTGAACACGTCGATCTGGATCATTCTCGTATAACTCATGTATTAATTTAACTTTATACGGATGATACATACCTGTTGATCTTCAAGATTTTGTGAACTGAAATATTTGAAATTCAATATTCACCTGCAGTTCTTCGCGTCGTTGATTGTCGATTTTCATGGACGGGTAACGAAACATTTAAGCTATTTTCATCATTAACAACTCTGGTACGTCCACTTCTCGGGAGATCTCTGACAGTGCCATGCTCTCTATACTTTTCTTCATTACTGTGGACTGACTGACGTTTTTACCTTCATATTTCGAATTGAACGTATCACAAACTTCTTTATGTGTTCGGGTTAAATCACCGTAGCCTATCATATTTAAATTTCTATTCTTTCTTTTTCAGATAACATCTTTGCTTCTAGTGATTAACAACACTTTTGACAGTGACAACATTATTTACTGTCATCTAAGTGTTTTGTATCAAGCGAGCTATAGCCCACTTCTTCCAATTGTTGTCAAGAATAAATTTTTATTAATTCGTTTAAACCTCTGTTTCTCAAAATAAATATAGTGTGCTATATTACCGAACACTATAAGTATGTTTGTTTACTTCGGTTGGGTGGTCTTAGAAACTAAGTCAATTTGACCAGTTTTCATAGATAAGGATGTAATAGCTAATTCATTAGATATGTCTCTTGCATATTTAGTACAATTAGTCTTATAGTATTATATTTTTAGTCTTTAATATATTTAATTTTTTTTTTGTCAAACTTCCGAATGTTTCTTCTGAATGTTGTAGATCTGCATATATTATTTCGCCGTTTTTTGTTTTTTTTTGTTTTTAGTACCTATATAATTATATTAATTTTTCTTTAAAAAATATATCTATAGGTATGAATTATTGCATACAGAGTTATCAAAAACTGACATTAAAAATATTCAGAAATTGATTACACCTGTTTATAAAAATAATAAAATATAACGTATTTATTTGCATTGTGTTTCCCTGATTATACAATTTTTGTTTATTTCATGACAGTTCTGCGAATTTTCTAACGAACTGATTATCAGTAGGGATAAAATTGTTATTTGCCAGGACAATTACAGTCTAGTAAATTTCTTGTCTATTACCTTGAAAAAAATAATTAAACTTAAGTTAGTATGATTAAAGGTAAAGTGGTATGTATTGTACATATTACGTTTATGTTAACCACTAAATATTTATAGTTTTATTTAACTAAATCATTATAATTGCATAATATGTATACTCTAATATAAAAATATCACAATATTAAAAAGTGTCGATGGAACCAATCGAATTACTTACTAATAGACCCAGAAACGTAGATTTTGTTTCAGAGGATCATCTTTTTTTGTATTTGAAGTGTTTTTATCGATTTTGTTTTTGAGAAAACGTCGTCAGACAAATTAACATCATATCAATAAATATCATAAATTTAATTAAACCCTCCTTAGTTCGTATTTTAATTAGTATAGTGAAAATCACATAAGGGGCGATTTTCCCAAATCAGGTCGATTTTCGATAAAAGATTAATCCCTGATTGGCTCAAAAGCGCTCTGTTGTCCAACAAAATTATCCGTCTTTGTGATTTTTATTAAATAACGATTATAACGAATTATTAACGAATTATTAACGAATTAATAACGAATTAAATAACGATTATAGTAATCGTTATTTGCGTAACAAGTTCATGTTTTATTGGACAAGTAGATAGATTCCAGTAAAAGCTAGCTGAAAGTCTAAACGTCCCGTAAAAACACATTACTTGTAGTTGCATTCACTATTTTTTTCAACTTTTCCTTCATCTTTTTCAACAATAGCTGTCAAACAAGAGCTGTTACGTTCGGATCTATATTCACACAACCGGTCTTAACAACAAATAACTGATATTAGATAAAGAAGTGTCATACCCAGTTTCCAGGAAAAATTAAGGCTTAGGGTTTATCAAATAAAATAAAATAATATTTTAATTGGACAAATTTAGATTTTTAAGTCGAATCGGGTCATAAATGGCAAAAAAGTCTGCCATCTTCGAAGTACCATCTTGATTATTTCTAAATGCTTTCTTGGTTTTTTCTAAATGCTTTTTTGATAGATCAAACACAAAGGCGCTTGTGCGTCGTCAGAGTTGCGCTCTGAGACACAGCGCGGAAAGTTTTTTCATTACATCGGTATTTTTCGAGTTATTCGCATTTGAAAACGTGTTAAAAATGCATGTTTTTGGACCAAACATGACGCTTGACCAAACATCTCATAAGCTTATAAGAAAAAAAAATACAGAGACCATTTTTGTGTGAATAGGTAGAAAATAAAGGGAGTTATGTCTCGTTGATGACTCTTTTTTTTTGCGACAACTTCAGACAAGGTATTCCACGTTAAATAACTAATGCATTTTTAGGGAAAAACTTACAGAACAATTTTTGTAGTACCTTTGGAATTAGTTACTTTAATATTGCGCTATAACTAAGCGAGATCCGATGCAAAAACGATGGGCCACAAATTCTTGAGAAAAAATGAGCTCTGAAACCCCAGCCATTTCCACCAGAAAGGATATTGACCGTTATCGCCGTACAAAGTACTTTATTTTAGTATTACTTATGAAATTCAAAAGTTTGGCAGGGTTAAAATGACTATTTTTCAAATAAAATATGATGAAAATGAAACACGGATGCTCAAATTTCTTTAAAAAATACTTTATTTTCCAAGTATCTATAAAACTAAAAAAGATACGTAAAAATTGATATAGTACAAAAATGTAGGTTTTGCCTTAACAAATGTTTTGGATTCTTTTCTATTCATGTAGAATAGAAACTAACGGAGATATAACTGTTCGAAGTTTACACTATAGTGCGCGGACTACTCCTCCCGAGCCGTTTAACCCTCTACCATTTTTATATGAAAGGTTTGGGCAATATATGATCTTATAGCCCTTGAAGTTATCTATAAAATGGTTATTGAATGAACGTTGTATCTTCAAAATTAATGGAGTTATAGTAAAAAAAGAACAATCGGATTTTTTCGAAGCTTAAAAATTTTTCCATTCCACATAATTAAACATAAAACAACAACGGTGGAATTAACTTAATAGTGAAAAATTAGGTTAAGGGAAAGATTTGAAATAAACCTTGCAACTTTCAATTTTAAATATAATCATAATTTCCTTCCCGGTTTTCAAGCAGTTCAAAATTTTGTGTAAATTGTTAAGTGTTTTTAGCTTTTTCGGGCTTCCTCTGATCAATTTATAAGGATCATGAGTTGCTTTTCTTAATTAACAAAAATAAAATAGTCGTAAAATGTAGTGGTATGAGGAAATTTTGATGGGAAATGAAAAATTCCGAATCAACGACTCAAAAAACATAAGTGACCATATAAAACTAAATGCTGTTCTTTCTTCGAGGAATAATATTCGAGGAATAATATTCTCTATTACCTGGAGTATCAATAATCTAAGTCTATCTAGGGTTCCAAAGGCATGTTATGCATATGTACCTGCACAATTATTTAGATTTGAAAAGGTACTGTTTCCAAGCGTTAAACAAAAATTCTACTTTGCAGCATTTAAAAAAAAATCTTAAATATGTCAATTCCCTAAAAATATGAATTAGATTCATTTAGAATATTTATTTTCTATTAAAGTCAATGAATACCGGTGGCATTAAATTATTACATTCGGATTCTAGATTAAAATAAATTTGTGAAAATATCAGGAAACATAAATTTACACTAGGTGGCCATTAAGAATTATAAACATTGAGTGAATGTAGAAACACTGGTCTGAAATATTTCCTGAAGAAATCCAAATATAATCTTGATTAAAGGAATGTTCATTATGCACACAACGTACAGTTATAATAAGAATAATATTAAATGGCCATTATGATGATTTTATAATTGTTCCTTACTGTTCAATATATGTGTATGTATATTTAAGAATGAAATAATGCATAGATAAATATAATAAGTTCAAATGAATATATAGACGGAACATATTCGGCTTATATTCTAAACATTAAAATAATACAGAATACAACCGAAACGGAATTATTTCAAAACCACATCCGAATAACATATAGAGTCGAAAGAAGTCGAATAAACAATTAAATTACAAGTAAAACATTTTAAGAAAATCTACTTACCACCAAAAGAAATCAGCCTTAAAACTCACAAAACTGAAATAATTCCCTTCGGAAATAGCTATCAAGCAGCGTATTAAATTTTCAAAAAATTTACAAACGCAAAATATCACGAAATATGCTTGCTGTGGCACTGTATGATTCCAGTTTGGAGTTTCAACAAATTATGCCCATCTATTCCATACCTCAAGCAATATATAAACTATTATGTGGACATATTATTAGCAAAATGTTAATCTTATTCTCAAACTCTTCAAATTGTACTACGTAATTCCGATATTTATACAAACAGTACTCGAAAATTATACAGGCTAAGATTTTGGCTAAAAAATTAGCAATTAACTGTCAATATTATCTTGAAGTACGTTATCTTGAATAAATGCCGTGTGTGAAACAATACGATATAATAAAATCAGTTTATTTGATTGCATTAATTTTTATATCAACAGAGATTCTTGCATCCTTGATAGGTTTTCCTCGACGATTTGCTGTTCAAATAGTATCTAATTGTTGATGATTTGATTATCTCAAACGTTCTATTCGGTAGCAGTTGAAATCTGTTCTACGCTACAATGGATTTACGTTACTGATAAGAATTATCATCAGAAATATCTCAAATACTCATCCATATTGAAACGCCACAAGTAGAAGCTCTTTTGATGCGAGAAGAAGTTCTTGTGCGTAAAAGGATTATGTTATCTAGTCCAAGAAAAATCGGTTACCAAGCTTATTATGACCCCATGGCCTATTACTCAATCAGTATTGTTTTCAATGAAACGGAAATTAAAACATATTGGTACCTTTCAGTATTGAAAATACTTATGGGCGTGTGTACATGAGAGCCGTCTAAGAAAACCTTCGTGACATGCGACATGCTATTTATCTGTCCAGTCAGCAATGTCAGGGAATACGGTGAGGTAACAATTTGCTGTGTTGGGAAATAAACGAATTACTAATTCTTTTTATTTATACGCTGACTAGTAAATGTCGCTCTTTATGAATGGCTGCATGCTCAGACAGTATAAGATACCTCAAATTTTAGAGGTCAAGCTTTATGTTTAATTCGAAATAATATAATACGAACAGTTCGATAGTTCGGTTTAAAAATATATCAATAGTTTATTCATTAGAATGTTTATGTTTCAAAAACGCATAAGTCAAGATACTTCTATATTATCTGCTACGATGCCCCGACGGGCACCGGCAGCTACCATAGGCGCAGAATGTATTCAACAATCGGAAGTTAAGTAGAAATAGGCGCTAATAAGCACAGTTGTTGTTAAATTGATTCAATACAATTATAAAGTAAAGTATATATAAGATTTACTTGTGAATAATTGGTTTAAAAAATCTAGTTGTTAATAATTTCAACAGTTTCTGTTAGGGTTGCTACTCAGAGCGACATACAACTAATTATAATATATAAAATGCTTAACAAAAAAATGTGTATAAATTTAAAATGTCTTTCTTTGCAGTATAGACTGAATTCGGCATAATGGGTGGAGCACTACTTATGTGCGATGCCTGACTCTTCGTAAGTGCCTTTAGGAAACCATTTTTTACCATTTTGGTTTAATTAAAACAAATCTTTTATCTCCATTTTTACAATGTATATCGTACAATATCAATGACGAATGACGGAATAACTGACACTCATATATTTTCCTAATGTAAGTTTTGTAATCGGCGCCAACCACACCCAATATTACTTAGTCAGCACACACTCTAGTATATGAAGGATTAAGAACGCTAAGGGCAATTTACCGTTCCAAGATTTTTCGAAGATAATGCAATTCTTTTTAGACATTTTAGGATGAGGACATGTATAATAATGCTATAAATTGTAGACCGTACGAAATGTTTTATATGTACGAATGGTGCTTGTTTACGGAACTTTGTCCACAAATTGAGAGACTAATTGACAGACTCGTATTTGATGGAGTCAATTTACCTCTTCCAAATCCTCAATTTGTATGCAATTAGCATAATTAAACAGCTGTTGCTGATTACCTCAAGGTTGATGTTGACCACGTGTTACTGGCGATAGATAAAGTATGCACACTTTAACAGTATGCAGCGATAACAGGAAATATCAATATTGATGTTACTTTGGTTCAGTAACACGATATGCATTGATTAAATTGATGTTTACTCGTGTGTTTAATAACCTCTGTTTAATTTTTTAGTCATTACATCTGAGACGGATCAGAAAGGCATCGACGATTCAGGAAGCTAGGTCCTACAGTCCACTCAAGTGGAACTCAGTAATTTGTAAGGTGAGGTTTCACGTTTTTCTCATTTTTTATTTTAACACAAGAAAGTTATGTGGTTTCCAGTCCACATTCGATATCAACCTCGAACAAGAAATGGATGAACGTTTGCAGAACCTAAATTCCCTTTTTTTTGACGACTAATCAATCTGATGAGCATGTCAGATTGTACTTTTGAAAAACATTCCACACATATTTTTCGAAACCAGATAAATGGTTGTAAAAGGTTGGCTTGCAAGAATTCGAAAAAAGAAATCCGCATTCAAGAGGCTACATCTGCAGCCAGAGCAAGCGCCTTAAGTAAACCTCAAGTGAGACTAGTCTTCAACTCCTTCACTAAAATAATATCAGAGTATACTTTTGAACAGAAATAAATTTGGCATTGCAAAATGTAAAATTTTTGAAAAATGGGAAGAAGTTAGGTTTCGGAAAAATGCAGAAATGGGTCACTATGTCACTGTGGATTTTTGTACGAATGCATTAACAACTCATATTCCCCTGAATTCTGAATATTCAATAAAGAAGAAGGCATAATTTCTTGCATCCCATTCGCCCAAGGAATAGGGTGGACGAATGGAGAAGCAAATTTTCCCACTAAACACATTTTTGGCACACTAAACACCTTTTACAGTCAGAAGTTGGTTAACTAGATGAAAAATCACTCTGGTCGCGCTGTGGTCCACTAGCTGAAATATTAAAACAGACATATCTAAGAGCTGGTATAGTAAAAACTGGATATACTTCATCTGGAATTTATTCCATTAATGAAAATTATCTTCCAAGTTCAATGTTTGCTATGTTAGAGCAGTTGAGATTTTGTCATCCTCATATTCGAATTTTGTCAAGATTTCTGAAAAGCCAGAATACCTGTAGTGCCCTCCCGAAATTCAGTTGCTTCACTTAAGAGATAATAAGGGGAAATTTGGGATACTTCCGGAAAAACTGAAATCTGAGGCTAGGAAGAACTAGGAAGAAGTCTGCGCGACCCGCCAATAAGCGAATACCTATTTGACCTTCAAATAGCGGCCATGAAGACCAACTATCATCTAAAGGTGAAGATCATTTATGTACAGCCGATCCGAAACAAATGTTTCAAACAAGTTCTTATAAACGTTATAGTATTATTATTATTTATCTAGATGTAGATGAAGAGATGTAATTAAATATTATAGCCCGTTGTCATAGCACTTGTCAATACGAGATGCAAAGTGTCACTTACATTTCAAAAATAATGTTATAACAGTCTAATTACAAGGTAGGTATGACGAAACAGTATATTATGTTACGACCATTTAATGACGGCTATTAAAACACGAGCATGAGAATTATGACATGAGCCGTAGATGATTGTCATAATGAATGTGAGTCTTAATAGCCATTAAATGTGAGTGGCATACACCGTTTTCTCTACGACCAGTCATAATAAAACATACAAAAATCAACACTTTATTTCCGAAATGTATTAATTATAATTACAATTTAGTAAATATTATGGAAGTTATTATAAAGAGAACACAGAAATATCAGAAAATCAACTTGTGGATTCAAATGTCTTAGATAACTCATCAAAATATGCAAGTACGACGTTTTCTGAAAAGCTGCTAATTTTATTTTTGTTCCTCCAATCTACGAACTGCGAATAAAATTTTTCGTACGTTTTTACTGATTTTATTGGTAATATTTTTTGTAGCTTTGGCGGCCTGTTCCACAACTCCTGGCCGGGTTGAATTTTCAATTTCACTTTCACTGTCACAAGTGTTCATTTGTTTTATTTGCAAGAAGCACAAGGCTTGAACATTTGCCAAGTAAACAGTAATTATGGCTTGTCAAAATTTGTATATTTACGATTTTTCAGATGTTTGAGGCAATAGTTGATATTGACAGAGTATGTCGCGTTTCTATTGGTTATAAAACGAATTAAAAATATGGAAGTAGAAAATAGCTATTTATGTAACCAGTTGGGAGAAGTACTGTTTTGTGTAACGAGAAGACTTCCGCAAAAGGATGCGAGTTATACAAAATAGTGTTTCCCAACGTGTTTCAGATGTTTTCTATTTTTCAGCTGCAAGGTGTGACAGCTTGTGACTTTTAAATCTATTACAAACACGTGCAAACGCGTGCAAACGCGTGCAAACACGTGCGAATGCGTGCAATCGCGTGCAAACGACGTACAATATACTTGTAGCCTCGTGAAGCCGTCCACGAAAGTCTATTTTCCGCACTAGTGCTTACAAAAATCGAAAAGCGCACGGCTATAATAGTGACCGGACAAAAAATGTGTATGTGGCACGTGCGGCCGGAGATCGCGACTTGTGAGCGTCTTGCGCGACCCGATGGTACCTCGTCCTGCCAGTCCTGCCTGAAGCACCCGCAGGGCTCGGTGCCATGGGCTCGCGCGTGTCGCTCACTCTTCGCAGTCGCCGTCTTTCCGCACTTGTTACACAAACAACTATTACAAAACCAGTTGCGTAAAATTTTACATTTCGTAACCGGTTGTGAAAACTAAAACGTTTCCTAACGTCAAAGGGTTTTGATAAGTGACACTTTAAATGTTAAAATTAGAAAAAAACATATTTCTCCACTGATTAGGAAATCCGCATATAATTTTTGAAGTGAATACTTCTTTGGCCGCATTAGTGTGATTTTTTAAGGTCGCGTCACAACACACTTTATAAAATTTTCGTCTCGCAAGTAAGATAAAGCATATGCCAGATATGAGGGAGAGAGAGAAACAGAGATAGCGAATGCAGCTTTAACTTGGGCAATGATCCACCACGAGTGTTCTAAAGCGGAAAGCAATTTTGATATAGTTGGGAAACGATCCCCCACAAGTGTTCTAAAGCGGAAAGAAATTTTGATATAGTTTATAAACGATAGTGATAGAATCGGAATTAACCAGAATACAATATTACTTATGCATAGCTTGCTGGATATATCTGGATGGGGCTTTCGAATCTGATCCAAATGGATGATGATTTTACCTGTTTACCAAGAATAGGATAAATAAAACTCAAAAGTAATTATATCATATTATATTTAGCTGTTTTATTGAAGTGGCCTTCGTTGGCCGTATGATAGTGATTTTGCAAGGTTCACAGTTTATAAAATTTTTGTCTCGCTCGTGAGATAAAGCATATGACAGATTTGAGGGAGCATAGAATCACGAACATATGTTTCATACTTCAGTTACCATAAAGCCATAATATCCGCTAGTGCGGATACCTGCCCCAATTGAAGATAATGTACAAATTGAAGAAATAAATTAAATATTAAATTTGTATACCGCATCTTATTATTTTGAAATACCTGGAATATGTACAATATACTCTCTCTTTCTCTCTCACTCTCTCAACGAATCGGTAAAGAAGTATTTATTCACTTCTATCACTTGTACTGTGCTGCACGCGTATTTTTTTTGTTGGTACTATTTTCCTTTGATAACTGTCGACTCAGAAAAATTAACCCTTGCAGACCAGAGCATATTAAATCCATTTTTAGGATGTTTACTATGCGCCATATTTTACATCATACCGAAAATTTAGAAACGGATAGCAAGATCAGGGCTGTTTAAAATGTGCAATACTAAATCGGTTCATTGGCATTTGCAATCGAAATAATTCAAACACCTACAGAAAGTTAATATATTAGTTTACAGAAAATGGACTGACTAAAAAAACAAACACTGTTCAGGATGTTTATATAAGTTGAAATACATTTATATGAGTAATCTCCTTTTGGATGCTGTTTGTATACATAAGGGTCATTAAATTTTTAATTTTAATAAGTTATATAATATTACAAATGACACGAATTTGACGTGAAAATGTCCCTGTTAGCACGATAATCTCATATATTGAACCAGAAAATATAGGTACTCTGGTGCAAGATTGATCGAGAGCGTCGTACCTTTCAGGAGAAGTGGATTCAATATTTGTGTAGATTTATAAGGACAGGCCAATTTGTCTGATACACAATGAAGCCGTCGCAGTTTTAAAAGGTTACAATTTAAAATGACTATAGTGCAACTAAGAACTCACGAACTGGTCAACAAAATATTATTCTAAAACACAGTAAAGAAGCTAAATATACAGATTTATTGTATTGTTCGCAGGAGTTAGTCTGGCCAGAAGCCACAAGACAATAAGTATATGCAATGGCAGCAAACAAAAGTCACTGTTGGGGAGGTGGTGGAAAAATGTGTTGCTTTATCCATAGCATTTGATGCAAGCACTATTATTACTAATTTTGTATTCGTGGTCGACCAAAATTGGAAAATAACAGACAATTTGCCCGCGCCTTGAACCATAAGTGTCTCGATACATAAAAAAATATACTTCTTTGTAGTGAAAAAAAGAAGACATTTTGAGGAAATTGTTAATATTTTTACTGCTTTTAAACTTTTCAGGAGTATCAGAGAAATGTAGTTGAATTTTTAAAGTGAAAATGTTTATCTATTTCATAAATTCAACCAATAGGAGTCCAGACATATACTGTATCGTATGTTCATTTCCTCCTCCTGCAAGAGAGCCATGTGAAACTATTGACTGAGATTTTTTTTCTGATTTTCATTTGCTTCTGATGCTTATCGTAACGATACTGATTTCTTTTAAGTATTTACTACTAAGAGCATTTAAGTATGTACTAAAAAAGTGCGAAATATCAGAATAACATCATTGCAGAATGAACTGAAGCCACTTAAGTTAAAGACACGAAAAAGTGTTCAACGCAGGACTACTTACTTTTTACTGTTTTTTTAAATTATGTTAGGGCTTATAGTTCGCTCAACGATAATTATTTCTTTCCACCAACATATTTCTAACATACTGTATAATGGACGCGCATTGTCTGGAACAGTGTTCAACATCAGGCATATTTGTTTTCACTTGTATCAAATATGTATTATGTATATGTATATGTAATATGTAAGAAATAAAGTTTGCAGTTTGCAAATTATGTTTGTGGGTGCTTATTTTTAATCTCGACTGTTACTTTTTTCTCCTTTAAATTTCAAAAATTTCTACAAAACTTTGGAAAAATATGTATATTTTCGAGACCAAAAATTTAACAATTTTTAATAACAAAAAACAATAATATAAAATTGTTCCAAATGAAAGGTTGGGGATTTACGAAATTAGTTGGAACGATTGTGATCGAAAATATATTGGACAAACGAGACGATCAATCAATACCAGGTTTAAAGAGCATATAACTCATCTAAAATATGGGAGAACAGATAAGTCTAGTGTTGCACAACATGCTTTTGACAACGATTATAGAATAGATATTAGTAATTTAAGATTAGTTAGAAATGTGACCAATAATAGACAGTTGGATGCATTTGAGAGCATAGAAATTATGAAATGTAAAAATAGTATGAATAGCGACAAGGGACCTATACCGTCTAGCCCGCTTTACGCACTGCTTAGCAAACTGATCATTGAAGCGTGATTAGTCACGCTCAAATTTCATGGTGATAGCATTAGTGACATCACCATGAAAATGGTGTAAATAGGGTATATTT
This sequence comes from Tetropium fuscum, assembly GCA_964058915.1. Lineage (NCBI taxonomy): Eukaryota > Metazoa > Arthropoda > Insecta > Coleoptera > Cerambycidae > Tetropium > Tetropium fuscum. Next base: position 343,515 of record CAXKVY010000352.1, read on the forward strand.
TTTAGTTTATGATTAGTTTTAATCATCTCCAGATGATGCCAACTTGGTTGGAGAAACGCGGGTCGAGCGAAGTAAAAGTGTTTTGGTGTTTGTGGAAACTACTTTGAGTGTTAACATTACATCAAAGGTTCCAACCATATCCAGTTTTTAGTATTCAGATTGATTTTTATATTAAGTTTACAATCGATGGAATGCCCGTCTCATTAAGAAAGGTCCTATTCTTGTGTAGCGTGGGGAATCAGTGGCACCTCGAGGCCTGTTTTTTAGGGCGATGAATAATTGTTTCAACCTTTCCTTATTATAACATTTACCTTCTTAATGTGTTATGTGATTACTCAGTGAGGAGACTTAGCTTTATATACCTATACATATATTTTTTTTGTAATTTTCCATATTTCCCCATATTTCCTGTCTACATTTTTCTTTTTCTGTACGGAATAACTCAGTGAGATATTTGTTCTAGATATGCTGAAAGATTGGTTCTTCAATGTTATCTATATACTTATCACATTCACGTAAATACATACTGTATCGTGTTATGAACATCTTGATCAAAATGGAGTGTACTGCGGTATTTTACACGAGCCAAATTGATAATGCCTTATCCCTTGAACACGTAAGTATCACGGTATACAGGGAAGAGAAGATATTCTAAGCAAATAATTTCATAAACCCCAAAGAGGCAGTAAAACGTAGTTTTTATGAAATGAGAAATAGTAAATTTGGATAAAGTACGAATATAAAATTGATTATAATTATTTTAAAATATATTCTAAGATGATCACGAGACTATTCTATACTATTAATAACCGTAACTTTTGACAATGACACAAGTATTTTAATTACAAACTGTACAATAAAAATGCTCAGTTTGCTACTTTTTCTAATTTGCAAAGTGAAATACAAAACTGCTGTTTCTATTATTTTGACCACATTGTACATCATATATGCATGATATATGGTGGACGAAATTAGGCTGGGTAGATCAAAGCTTCAATTATAAATAATTATGGGATATAAGTGCGTATGTTTTATACAGAGTGAATGCAAAAAAAATTTAGGTATCAATTTGATCTATAAAAGCCGAATCATTGCTCTGTTGATTACAAATGAGATAATTGGTATTATGTTAGTAATCCGTTACAGATTTGTTAGCTTTCGCATCCGTTACAGATTTACACTACTTGCATGTTTGTATAAAATATGAAAAATGTACCGCTGCTAATACATGTATCCAATCAATTGCAACGATAAACATACCACACATTTAGGGAATGTGGCTAAAAACAAATGAATCTTTATTTGATGCGTGCATATACCGCATGCATGCAGCTTAAAACCCCTGGGTGAGCAGGCACATGTGCGAAGCAGAATCAAGGGAATAAACACAGTTTTAATAAAAAATTTTAAACCAGTTTGAGACCATGGCATTTGCCCCAAAAATAATTTGGAGCACAATATGAATATGTTTAATAAGTCTAACACATAAGTATGTCGCTGTTTGCAAACCAGTTAAGTCGTTTTGTTTTGCATATTTCAGATCCACAATTTTTGTATATACCTACCATTTATCACTACCTATAATATTCTTGCAGGTCTCTTTCTGGCATTTACAAGTTTTTATTGCATATTTTATATCAAAGTTATCTAGGATCGGTTTGCGAATTCTAATTCTCATTCTTGTCGATAATTAAATACTAATAAACAGCACCCGGATCATAGAGTGTTAACCCCTTATCAATATTCTGGCCCGGCTCTTTGACCACGTGACGCTTTACTCTAAGGCATTTCACATAGTCATGCTCGGGTCTTTGACATATATTATAGATTTGTATCTATGGCACAATCAGCGTTTGATGTAGGCAATACTCAAGTAAAGTTGTTGATATAGATTTAGTCTATCGAACAGTTTATATAGGTAAACGTCTATCAATTCCAAAGGTAATATGGACAAGTGACGAAAGTTGTCATACCTACGCAGTGCAGTGTTAATTCCCATAGTGGGGCGTGTTCTTAGATTTTGCTAGTAGCGCAGACTCTATATATAATTTTCTATTTATAATTTGTGTTCAAAACTAGTTAATATTAGTAACAGTGGGAACTAATTAAACTCTTCTAGAAGGTATCGTTAGGCGCAGGCGCGTGGTGAAGCGTGGTGACATAGAGCGAACTCTAATCCCATGCAACAGTTGAGACACATATTTAGATATATGCGGTTATCATAAAAAAATATTTTCCGAATAATTAAGAAGCTTACTCTCCCGCTGTTAGACGTTTGAAACAAACAGGTGCAACTCTATTTTTTTAATGTTAATATCGTGAATATGACATTATACGAAGATATGACCTATGTAGAATATCTACTGGTTCTTGTGCAAATATTTAATCTTGTTACCATACCATACTTTTACATAAATCACCTGTATCAGCCTGCGTAAAATTCTGTTGCGAAAATTATAAATATTTAAATTATTTACATTTTGAACATTCAATAATTTCATCATATATGTCAGTTCGACATACTTTTAATAATCATTATAAGTTACGTTTCTAATTTAATTCACAGGCCGCGTATTTTTAATATAAATTTGTAGTAAATATCCTGTTTATGACAATACCCCGTATTTAAACTTACTATATTTTTTTTAATAGGTACATGCAGGCAGTTTTGTGTGTACTAATCGCAATATTAAAAATCCATATGTACCTACTCATGACGAATGCCTGCTGTTTCATTTCATGGGCATATTATATGAGTATAATCACACACAGTATAAATATTTATCGTAGTTTTCTTATTGTATAGGGCTACTAGCAGTTCAAAGTATCATATTGTATGCTACCTCTTCCTGAAGCCTTTTATATTGACCATATATAAAGTAGTAATCCTAGTTAGTCTTATAGCCAAGCAGAATATAAGGAATATTATTATCCGACGAGTATCCAAACCGGCAACCCTAATAGTAGGTATGAATCCTATAGTGTGATTTACCGTGCGTGTTAAAGTTTGGCCTTTGCTCAAAAACTCTTGGGGGACTATTGGGGGACTAGAAATAAAGATAGGATGAAGGCCCGGGGATACCTTTTGCAAAGCTACCCCAAAACCAGCCCCAAAGGTATATTTTTTTGATTTTTGCCAATTTTCTCAGAAACTATTACTTTTACGGAAATATGTCGATAGCCTTAATTTAAAGAGAATAAAATTTTCTAACGATTGGGTGTATTATATTTATTTTTAGCAAAAAAATATTTCTTAAAACAACCTCAAAACTATTGCAAAAATACATGGGCACTATAAATTCCTACTTTATTTAAAATGTTCAATTTTGAACAGGTGAAACATTGTCAGCCAATACATAAAATACTCGGTACGGTCTTGACTATGTGAGATAGTAAAAAGATAAACTTAAAATACAAAATATTAAAAAAAAACAAAAATGTAAACCTTTACATTAAATAAAATGTTGCTAACAGATGAAACATTGTGAGTCCATTAAATAAATACCTACTCGTATTATATTAATTTATAAGAAAGATAAGATGAACATAAAATACAGAATAATCAAAAACAATTTACTATATAATAATGAAATCAAGATTTTGAACACACACATTTGCATATTAAAGTACAAGGAAGTTTCTTTTTTTACAACTGATGCATTCTTTAAGACTTAACATTTTTACGGTTACATTTGATCGAGTCCTCGTCATCTATACTCTTTTTACTTACTTGTGGGATTGATATTCACTTTGGGATAAGTTTGCCCTCGGGAGATTTCACCCAGCCCCAATCAGAGGCGTCTGGAGCATGAATCAGTGGCTCTTTGACAGAAACCCATACGTTCGCTTGATACAGAGCCCCTTTGCAGTGTAGCACTAGGGCGTCCTGCGTGGGAGGTAGGGTCTCTGGGTTATTGCACTTGTGACAAAATATCTCCTTTCTATGCTGGTAGCCTTTTGATTCTCCGCCGTAAGTTTTAATAATAAAGATTTCTAGTTCACTGAAGAAGGGAGAGTTTATTTTAATAGTTGTAAATGGCTTATGCAAAATATCACATATTGAGGATATTAGTGATTCACCTCCTCATCTTCCTCTTATCGACGACGTGGAAGCACATCTTGTTAGGGTGGTAAATAAGGGCAAGGCGCGGCTGAATTTTGACCCCAAAGGTAAAGTGGTAAACGTTCCCGTTATTTTATTTTCTTTTGTTTTTCCCCGTTCCGTAATAAAAGTATATTGAACAATCGTGATTAATCTATTTGAAATTTCGAAATGGTACGTTAAGATAAGGATTATATCGGAATCTAAGCTTTTTACGAGAACTGTTTTAGAACCTGTTTCTGGAGCATGAATTACATGTAGGATAATTTTGGTGTCTGCTTCTTCGTGATCACCATTTTCACACATCTCTGTTCCCGGACCAAAACATGGCTTCGATCTTCATCTTGAAATCCACATCGCGCGAAAAAGATATGTGAGGTTCAGATACATATATGCGCTAAATTCGTATATATTAGACTATTAGATTAATGTAAATAATGGTTGTCGGTTGTTAATACACTTACCCAGATTACCCACTTACAGATCATTTCAACCTATTACGTTTACTGCGGTACGGCTGAAGATTAGAACCGTGTTGCCCGTATAGCGGGAGAAATAAATTTTAAAAATAACTGAAATAACTCCAAATAACTACTTTGCTTCAAGATAAATAGGTAATTAAAAGTTCAGTTTCAAATTTTATTAAATTTTGATAGTATTAGTCTAGCTCCTCATATTTTTTTTATTTTTACCCTATACTTATCTCGTTTTGATTATTTATTAATTGATTAAAATATCTATAGAATTCTCTTGGAATTAGATCTCTTGATGTTTCCTCGAAAAAATGATAGTTTTTGAAAAAATTGCGAAAAACTAAAAAAAGTACATTTGGGAGTGGTTTTGGGGTGGATTTTCAGGGATGATCCATCCTGCCTTTTTTCTAACCCCCAAATATACCCATTTCCAGTAAAGGCCACACTTTAACACGCATGGTAATCACAACCCATTTTTATCTGGGAATTAATACCTACTATAAAAAGTTTGTATATAGTTTTTGTTTATATTTTGTTTATCAGATTTTTTAGATTAGATTGTAAATAATCACCGAATATGTCAATATTATTTAGATTCTAAAAAAATAACAAAAACAACCAACCATGATGGTTTCATTTGAAAAAAAATCTCTTTTTTTGTAATTTTCTATTTTCGCATGTCACACGTTCGTAAGTTACAGCGACCGTTCACTTTTTTTTATTAACAGCCATAGCTTGTAAACTAATAAGTAATGTAACTAATGTAAACTAATAACTAATATTAAAGCCGATTTTATAGGCCATCAATAATTATTAATCTTTCAAAGAAGCTTCTAAACGAATTTATAGCTATTGTTAATCTAGTGTTACGTGTATTTGTTTATAAAAAATTGAGCCTTTCTTGGCATTTTTCAGTCCTGCATGTTTTATATCTTACTTATTATTCAAAATAAAGTAACATACATTGAAGATGATTTTACTTAAGTCATAATATGGTTATTCAATAAATATTCAATCAAATCGATAACCTTAATACTTACGCTTTTTCAAACGCTATTCAAGTCCCGTTTTTTTTAGCTTTCTGATTATTTTTTTCTTATCTTACAGAGGATACAAAAAAATCTTCATAATACATTGTAAACAACACAAAAATAAAAACAATGTTTCTAAATACTTAAAAAAAAATTAAAAAAATTAATAATGTTAATGAAACCATATCTTTCAACAAATAAAATACGAAAAAATAAAATTATAGCAAATAAAAATAATATAATATTTGTATCTCGTTTAATATATTTGTCAAAATATCTCCAGAGCGAAATAATTTTGGTCAAACACACGACGTGGAATATAAACTACAACTCTTAAAAAATACTTAATTAACAATGGGCTCATTTTGTGAAAAATCAATGAAAACATTATTTTCAACGAAAATTAAAGTGCCTAAATAATTGGTCATTCCAAATCGTAGAGCGCTCGCTCATATTTTAATTCGCAGAATCACGAATTCTTATATTTTTCAAAATTAGTTCACAATTTAAATACTGAACTGATTTTACATTGTTATGAGCCTAACCATGCTTAATACATAGCTGAGTTATTTTATTTTAGGTATTATTATCTGCACCATATCCTTCTCAATAAATCCGTTTGTGATAGATTCCAACTTGAATTAATATTATGTTACGGATGTTTTCTGGTGATGACCACATTTCTCGACGAAAAACAATACAATATGTAACAATGTTTGACATACGAGTATAACTCGATTACATTCATTTCTAAACGATTTGCCACATTTTAAATTAGGCGGTAATCAAAAATTATCAGGTTGATGCAAATTAAATAAATTATTTGTTTTTATCAATCCGTTAAGCGGTAGGTAAATAAAAATAAATTTTTATGTGGGTATTGATAAAACTGATCTTTATTTGGTACCTATTTATTTTCAATACATGCTTGGTAGACATTTAAAAGCTTAAGTTGTTATTAAAATACTTTTTATTAATCCATTATTAAGGATTATCATTTACATTAATAGTAGCAGGAAAGTATCACAATGAAAGATATACATATATATATATATATATATATATATATATATATATATATATATATATATATATATATATATATATATATATATATATATATATATATATATATATATATATATATATATATATATATATATACAGTGAGCTCGTAAAGTTTGGAATAAATTCAATTAATCGTTATTGAAGGATTTTCACAGGAAATCCTCGGACACGTCAACCTTATTTTATAAAATGTCACTTTTTTCAGCCATCGATTTTTTTTTTGTTTTGTTCGTTTTTGAGCTATGACGTCATCGACAATTTTTTTAAATGACAACCCATATTTTTTTTCACGGATTTCGATAGAGCACATTTTTCTGAGTGCGAATATGTCAAAAAAATAGTACCTTTAACATTAAAGTTTTCGAGATATTCGGTTGCAAAGTTTATAAAATGTACCATGGCACCATGCATAAGCTATCGGGCGGGTCAAGATTTTTAATAGCTTATTGATTCTAATAGCTTATAGCTTATTACATTTTAAAAGATTAAGGAGTAATATTATTTATTTTGGTAGCTTATCGAACATTTTGAAAGATTTGGGAGTAATCTGTTTAATTTTTTAACAACAATTTAAACAAATAAAAAAATATTTTAACAAATAAATGATAAATAATTAAAGTAAAAAATAAAATCAGAGTAAATTTTCAAAGTGACCTTCATTCACTTCCTGGCAATATCCCATCCACTGAAACTCCTGCAGAACCTTACCAACAGTATCGGGTTGAATGGTTCGAATTTCATTGCGAATTCTGTCCTTTAATTCTTCGATGGTATTTGGTCTATTGAAATAGACTTTGCTCTTTAAATAGCCCCATAAAAAGTAGTCTAGGGGAGTGAGATCTGGAGATCTAGGGGGCCATTCGATAGTTCCCCTGCGACCAATCCAATGGTTAGGAAATACATGGTTTAAATAATCGCGAACGATCACTGCAAAATGGGGTGGTGCACCGTCTTGTTGGTACCATATCGTGTGATGGGGCAGATCTGGATCTACGTCATTTGGGTAAAGTACCGCAAGTGCAGGGACTAAGTCGTCTCTTAAAAATTCTAAATATATTTCACCTGTTAATACGCCTTCAAAGAAAAATGGGCCCAAAATACGATTACCTACAATACCAGCCCAAACGTTAACTTTTTGTGGAAACTGACTACGAGTTTCCATTTTCCAGTGTGGATTTTCAGGAGACCAATATCTACAGTTTTGTCGGTTAACTGTGCCGTCGAGATAAAAGGTAGCCTCATCAGAAAAAACAATATTGCGTAAAAATCCGTCGTCATCAATCAGGCGTTGCAACATGGTTTGGCAAAACTGTAACCTACGCTACGGTCAGGATCATCTTCGTTTAACTCTTGGACCAAAACTACTTTATACGGATGCCATTTGTTCAATTTCAAATATTTCAAGACGGAGCTTTGAACTATTCCGTTGTTTGCCGCCACTTGGCGGGTGGGTAAATGGGGATTTTCTTGAAGCTCTAGTAGAACATTCAATTTAACATCTTGTTGCACTGGTGGACGACCCGTTCTAGGGCGATCTCTCGTATGACCCACTTCTAAAAACTTTTGTTCTATTTTGCTAACGGTGGACTGTGTAATTGGTTCTCTGTTTGGATATTTGTTGTTAAATAAACGGCAAACTTCTACTTGTGTGCGAGCTCTGTCCCCGTAACCGATCATCATCAAAATTTCGATTCTTTCCCTTTCACTCAAACGACGGACCATTTTTAAATAAAATGAATTATGATGGAATAATGATTAATCAACTTACTTAATGATATTATTCAACTGATTAAAACACAAACTTGCGAGGAAAAACTTCAAAATTGTGACAACTGTCAAAACTGTTGTTTTTCCTGCGCTTTCTTGATAAATGATTAGCATTTGGTCATCGCTTGTATAATTCATTCTTAAAACTTTGCAACCGAATATCTCGAACACTTTAATGTTAAAGGTACTATGTTTTTGACATATTCGAACTCAGAAAAATGTGCTCTATCGAAATCCGTGAAAAAAAATATGGGTTGTCATTTAAAAAAATTGTCGATGACGTCATAGCTCAAAAACGAGCAAAACAAAAAAAAATCGATGGCTGAAAAAAGTGACATTTTATAAAATAAAGTTGACGTGTCCGAGGATTTCCTGTGAAAATCCTTCAATAACGATTAATTGAATTTATTCCAAACTTTACGAGCTCACTGTATATATATATATATATATATATATATATATATATATATATATATATATATATATATATATATATATATATATATATATATATATATATATATATATATATATATATATTTATATATATACCGGGTGCCTACGATATTACTAGCCAGCCTATAACTTCCTTGTAAAAATATATATCGATGCCAAATTTGGGGACGTTATATGGTTGACTACGGTGCACAGTTTGCTTGCATCAAGATCTGATTTTCACTTTCGGTTTAACCGGAAAAAGTTGTTAATTTAAATGGAATACCTTGTAAGTTATTCGACATTTAGATTGCCCAGGAAATCTATCTCTGACAGTTATCTATAGTTATTTATAGTATCTATCTTTGACAAATTTTGAGAAAATGGCGGCTGAAAATGTTATATCAATAATAAATTATTTCATGTTCACATAAAACCAATGAATATAGGAACACATATGTTACGGTTATCTAATTTTATTGTTGAGTAAAATAAAAATAAATTTCATTTCCGGCTGAACCGGAAGGAAGTACTACGAAAAGTGATTTTTAGGCTCAAATTACTTCGATATTTTAATGGATCATCCTGTATTGAATCTTAAATGTACATTCTGCTAACCTTTCTAGATATATTTGTTTCTAGTGTCCCCTGTCTAAACCTAATAGTTTATGAGATATCGGCAACTTGTGACATCTGTGACGTTTTGTGACATATTTATGCGCAGGATAACATTTAGTCACCGATATCTCATAAACTACCAGAAACAAAAAATATTCCAGAAATGTTAGTAGAATATAAATTTAATGTTCCGTATAGGGTGTTCCATTAACAATATCTAAGTAATTTGAACCTGAAAATCACTTTTCGTAGTACTTTCGGTTGAGTCAGAAACGAAATTTTAATGACTATCAAATTTTATTAACCAAAATACTTAAATAACCGTAGCAGATTTGTTCCTACATTCATTTGTTTTACGTGAAAATGAAATAATTTATGACTGATATAAAATATTCAACCGCAATTTTCTCGAAAACTGTCAAAGACAGATATAGGGTATGTTATTAAAATCCTACTTATCAAATATAACTCAATATGTAGAACTACCTACAGGTGAATGTTCTACGAAACAATTAATTATCACTGGTGTTCCACAAGGTTCAGGTCTGTGACCTATTTTTTTTTTTAATTAAAGTTTTTGATGTAGATTTAATCTATCGAACAATTTATATAGATAAACGTCTATCACTTCCAAAGGTAATAAGGGCAAGTGACGAAAGTTGTCATACGCAGTGCAGTGTTAATTCCCATAGTAGGGCATGTTTTTAGATTTTGATAGTAGCGCCGACTCTGTATAAGATTTGTGTTCAAAAATAGTTAATATTAATGGTCAATTTCCAATTTTGCGCTGATAAACGCAGCGCTTCGAACAATGGTAACTAATTAAACTCTTCAAGAAGCTATCATTAGGCGCAAGCGCAACAGGTTAGACCGCGCTGGCATAAAGCGTACTCTAATCCCACCCAACAACTGAAACACATATTTAGACATGTGAGCTTATACATAAAAAATATTGTCCGAATAATTAAGAAGCCTAAACTCTCCCGCTGTTAGACGTCTAAAACAAACATCTAAAAAATCATACTAATCAAATATGACTCCAATATGTAGAACTACCTACAGGTGAATATTCTACGAAACAATTAATTACCACTGGTGTTCCACGAGGTTCAGTTCTGGGACCTATAAATTTTTAATTTACATAAATGATCCACCGGTAAATATTAGATCAGATGAAACTGTATTGTTCGCTGCTGACACAAATTTTATAAACACGGGTTCAATATATGAAGTTTAAAAAAAACAGAGGAAGAGTCTAAAAGATGCTAGACGGTTTGAAGCAAATAGACTCAAAATGATAATGCGGATAATGACACTGTCAAAATCCCAGATATACACATTCATAGTTCAACTAGTGCATATAGAAAAATTAACAAAAAACTAAACAGAGTAGTATATCAAATTAGAAAACTAATTTTTATTTATTTATTTAAAATACAGAAGACAGCTGTAATATTGGCTATGCCACCATTCAAATACCATTGAAAGCAAATTTAAAAAAAATAAATATTTATAGTCTACCAGATATTTTCATTCGTCAGTGCTAAATGTATGCAAAAGAAAATAAGTTGCTACCCAGAAATGCTAGTTCTCACATGTATGACAGTAGAAACCAAAATTTTAACGTCTCATATCATAACTTGAAAATAACTCAGCAAGCAGTAAATTATCTATATATTGTCTTATATAACATACTTCCATGTCACCTAAAGGACTTAACAACATACCAACTAATTGTAGCTTTAAAAGAGATTTTAATTAATTCTAAATCATTCATTTTATAGTGTACGTACATTTTTCTACTTCAACTTTTATGAGAATTCAACTTTTATGATCGTACATTTAACTCTTTTTTTGAGTTCATTGAACAAGTAATGTGTCTATGTATATATGTGTATAATACATGTATAAATGTACGTATATTTATAGATTTATATATAAGTATATGTATAATTGTATGTATATATTGTGTATGAATGTATAAGTAATCATATTTTGTGTTTTTAACTAAACGTTACAAAATGCTGTAATGTTTATTTTGTTTTGTATGGCAACCATAAACATTGTGACAATGTATCTTGGACAATAAATATTATTATTATTATCCTCCACAAGGTCTTATCACAACGCAACAAATTCATAACTTTCTCATATATGAAGTTAGTGACTCAGTTTCGAGTCGCTAGCATATCCCGCTTCATATATTTCTACAAATTCTGAACTCTAAATTCTACATAAACTTTCTGAACTTCCCTTGTGAAACTAATCTCAGAGGAAAAAGCAAGTCTCGGTGCTCCCCCTGACTTACGCCGCTGATTACTGGGAATACCAGATATTAGTCCAATAATTGAAACTTTTACGTGAAATCATGAGCAGATAAGCATTTAAATACATAATAACTAAAAAAGTAATAGACGGTAAGTATCAGTAGCCATGACTCTTTATCAACAGTTATTACAATATTGTCTCCTGATTCTGATGATAGAGTGATATACCCTGCCCTCGTCTTAAAGCTTATCGAAATATGTGGAATAAGATAACATCAAGCATGTGGGTAGTCTCGATTATTGCGTGGCATACCAGATCATATTTATTTCTTAGTATGTTAGATTTATCTTTAAATAGCCGATATGATTTTAAGACATGGAATACCAATAATTATTATAAATATGACGACAAGCCTCGACTATTTATTATTTTTATTTAATATTCTTACGGTAATATTATACAGGGTCTCTGATATGTATGAATAGGGTTGTTTATCTCCTAAATTAAGATAGCTATTGAAAAATTATACGTAAAAGTTATAGAATTTAAAAGAAAGACGTAAAAGTTATAGAATTTAAAAAAATCTATCACAATGAAGATAAGTATAATTAAGTATGCAGGATCATTCAAAAAGTAATGACGAAAAAAAATTTGCATGTTCTTTAATAGAACACAACGTATTTCACATTTCACAAAATATCAATTTTGTCACCAACATATTGTTTCCTGACGGGTCTACATTTTGTTTAAACGTAAACCGACACAACTGTAGGTATTGGTCAGACCAAAATCCACAAGACCACAGAAAGTAAATGTTTGGTGTGGCATTATTGGTGGACACGTCATAGCACCCAATTTTATAAACGGATTTTTAAAAAGTAAAATATAAAGTAGTACATGTTTATATTTTAATCAAGATGACAAAAATCTGATACCTCGAGTATTTAATAAAAAATAAAAAGCCGTTGACGTTTATTATAAACTTTTACATAAACCGGAAGTGAAGTAACAAAAATCGTAGATTTAAAACAGGTAGATTTATAGATTAAGATATTTTACATAATATATTTATTTGCTTATAATTAATAATTGCTTGAGAAGTTATAAAGACAATGATGGAGCTAAAGCAAATAAAAGCATTAAAAATGAAAATGTTAGAACGCAATCACAGCAACCCATGCAAAAATAAACATAAAAAATAAAGATAGGATTATAAAAACTGCTAAGAGAAAATTTAATTTTGCTTATCACCATTATTACTATTACACATTATTACACAAGAAGGAAATTACTATTTAACAAGATAGGAAATTACTATTTAACAAGATGGTAAAGTCCAGGCCTGGAATGTGTCGAGAAGTATAATATGGACCCAAAATGCATTTGTCCATTGCTTTTGCTTAGAAATTCTTAGTCTCCATTAAGTGGGTAATTTACTTTGTTTCGTGTTTTTTTTATTTAGGAAACGTATAGCAGCTACATTTCAAAACGTAAATAGGAAACACATGTGTGGCTATGTACCAAGTAAAATATCTCAACCATATTGTCGTTATTATAACATAAAGAGAGGGTCTTCTATTAAGGAGGTCTAATAAAATCACGGGCGCCACGACCATAAAAGGTTGACAGTAAGATAATAAATTATTACTTGGGTCAGTTTGCAGTTAGACCACTCACTTAATTGATTCTATTCGGTATTCGTATATTCAGTAATTAGTTACAAAGCAGATTAAATAGTTAAACAGCCAAACATTACCCCAGCAAAGAATATTAGAACAGTATTTACATAAAATGTACCAAGCAGTGGATATAGAACTAATGGATATAGAAATATTATCTCAGAAATACCATAATTGTACTGCCTTGAGAAATAAGGAACTAAGTCGACTAAACTACTAAAATTGATATTATCCATGCAATTACTCGTAAATGTATCCAGGTACACGTCTTGTAAAATGTTTTATTAGTTCTCGCTTTGTAACCAAAATGTCGCTAGCTTACGGATAGTTTTCTTAAATTATATACAAGATAAAGTAGATCCCATATCCTTGACCGAGATTTCACCCCCTTTTAAGTATTATTACTTAAAGGGGATGAAAGGCCTTTAAGAGAGCCGCACCTCCAACAAGGGCTAGAGCGGCGAGATTTTTGCCATGCAGTAAATTCCGGCTTAAAATCAAATAGTTTAGTAAGCGGGCAAGTTAGTCAAAATTGTTTTATTACAGTTTTATTATTTTATTATATTATACAATTTGGCATCTAGTTTGGCCACAGCTTGCGTTCAGTTGTACACCAAACAGACTATTAGAAAGTGATATATAAGGAAAAAATAGAGGAAACCCGAAGATAAGATTGAGAGATGAAGTTACAAAATACATTAACCAGAATAAGTACTCAACTGGAAGGAGTAAATACAAGATATATAAAATAATGTAACTACATATATATCATAAATTTAGTATTAGATATCCTCCTTATAGTTCATCTAATTTAAAAGTTTTTTTATATTGTAGAACAATTATTTAGGAATACTATTATGTTGATAGTTTTTGGAGTAAATTCACTTTTTACCAACTTGTAGGGTATAATATCTTGTATAACTTGTATAATCATTTTTAACACCTTGAAGGTAGTTAAAAATCGCTGACCAACAACAACTGCATGTCTCACAGTAACCTGGACCTATGACATTATAGGACAGTAGGTTTTTGAACTTACATTTAATACTTTTCCAAACTTATATTTACAAATATTCATGATTGATTGCTACTATCAAACAGGCGTATTTGCGGAAATGATATCAGACTAAAACTAACCGCGTTACCCGTAACACTGTAAAGGTGAAGGGTTATGACTTTGGACCAAAAAATGCTATATTCCTTTGTCATTGTATATAGAAGTGACAGTGGGGTATGCATGGGCCGTTGTAAACATATATGATTAAACTATTGTATACATTAAATAGATATATGATAGATAGATAATCATTTATTTATTCCTCTATACCACGAATCAGGTATAGAATATATCAAGTTTTCTCTTGTACGTCTTTTCTATCGTGTATAGGAGGCAATTTCTTACATTTATGACATGCAATTATGAAATACCTATTAACGTTATTTAGAATGTCTTCTGGATTTTCCTGTAGTTAGTTCCTTTCGTTAGTTCTGAACTCTGCATTTTGAAAAGACTCTTTTTCTTACCTCCGTGTCTGGAGGTTCAAAGTATTTAACATTTGTTATCAGAATTTGTGCATGATTATGTGATAATCCTGAGTTTACGAGCCCCTTCCCATTTCAGTTGGCCCACCTAGGGATTAGTCAGAAATTTCATCTTATGGAGCAAAAGTAGAAGAAGAAATATACGACACGAACTTCCAAATTTATTTATTCTTTTGACAACTTGTTTTAACCACAAAAATACATCTTAGGTGCCTGAGACTGATAACTAACACAAAATGAGAATAAAAAGAAATATATGTGAACAAATACGTTAAATTAACAAAACAACAATTTTATAATTTACCACTGGGTAACATCAACTTTATTTTTTATTACAGCCGAAATTCGTTGGGGCATAGTATTAACCAAGCCTTGGCATAATTCTGGTGTAAAAGAATCCCATATTTCCTGAAGCCTTTGCTTCAGTTCAGGGATTTTTCGAGCAGGGTATTTCCGTAGCACCTTTTTCATCTCGTGCCACAAAGTTTCAATGGGTAATAGATCCGGACTACTAGAAACCCATTCCAAAAGTGGTATACCATAGTCCTCCATCCATTTTAAACTTTGTTTTGAGGTGTGGCATGCTGCGCCGTCCTGCTGAAACATAAATTCTTGGCCTGATGTCAACACTCTTCCATGACCGGTAAAAGTGATTTTTCTAAAATGGCCAAATATTTGTTTGTATCCACGTTTCCGACAATAAAATGGAGTTTTCCTACTCCTTTTGATGACATGCTTCCCCATATCATGACGGATGCAGGAAATTTTACTTTTCTTTTAAGACAGTCAGCATGGAATGCTTCATTTTTTTTGCGAATAACTCTACTTCGACTATCTCCAACACAAACTTCGAATCGGGCCTCATCGCTCCATTGTATTGCACGCCATTGCTGAGATGTCCAATCCTTATGTTCTTTTGCCCATCTTACCCTATTTTTCTTCTGCCGTGGTGTTAAAAGTGGCTTTTCTTTGACCTAATGCAAAATTGTCACTTTTAATTTTTCTAGTTCATTTATTTTATTAAAAAACTTACCTTGTAAGTCCCAAATCCTAATTTGTGAAGCTCTCTGTGAGTTGTTGATCTTGAAATACGTCTTCCAACGGCATCACTCCACAGAACACTTAACTCGAGGTAATTGGCACGTCTGTTTTTCTGGATAATTCTTCTTAACGCTCTTCTATCACAATCTGTAATCTTGCTTTTTTTTACATATCGGGGCTTTGCAGCGACTGAACTCGTCATTTTATATCTTTAACTATATTTCTTACACTATACCGCGATAATTCTAATAAATTTGCAATTTCCGAGTTTGACTTCCCAATCTTCAATTGAAAAATGTAATAATAAGTGAAAGAATTTTGTCATCCATAACCTCTCCTCTGCCCATTTTTAAAGAACACAACTACTTTGAAGCTGTATGAAATGAATTCTGACAGATATGAGTATTAGCAATAATTGTTTAATTGTTGTGGCGTCTGTTTTCCACGGCCACCTTCGAATTGTAGGCTTACTTTGTAATGAATAAAAAAACGGGTTCATCGCCGTACTTGCAACATTTTGCTTCTTTGTTACACATTTGAGGGAAGACCAATAAAGTTGGGTGTTTTCTACTGCATAAGATTAAATATGCCGTATTAATTACTTTGAGACCTAAACACAGCTTGTAGTATTTATTATGTTTTGATGCTGACCAAAAAACTAAGATTTCAATGGGTGGGCCAACTAAACTATTTTCACAGGTCTCAAAATTTATAAAAAATCTCCAACAGTGTCGCGTGTAGCTATAATTCTAGTCTAGTTTTGTAACTCTAGTTGGTTGAAAAACAGCAAGAATGTACATTATGTTTCAGTCTGTTTGAACTTTCTAATCGACCTGGGATGTATATTTTATTAGCCGGATAGTGTAGATAATGGATTTGAAGATGGAAGTACAGATAGTGAAAAATGATTTTTTTTAAATTTCCTACAAATGTAGAAAATGCTATTTGGTGTAGATACAATTGTTTATCCCAAACTTTCAACATACTTCAGAAGTAGAATAAGACGCATCTTAATATGAGTTGTTTCTACTGATAGTAGTAAGTAGGTGATGTTATCTCTAATTATTTATGTGAAAGTCAGCTGATTATTTTGTTTGTTATTTCTAAAGTGTCAAATTGAAGAATCTATCCATCAAAATATGTACATCTTTCTGCGAATATTATCTATTATATTCCCAATATATGAGTCTTGCTTATTAAATAAAGATTATCGAATATCAGCAACATATAATCAAGAATTAGCAGTTTTCATTTTATTATCCTAATAGGCTAAGCATAACCCGGTCAAGTTAGCCTAAAAAATAGGGGTAAGGATACAAAAATTTGTATAGAGCTAAAAATTGTTTTTTGCGTTTCTCAGCCAAACGATAAGTTTTATCATAAACATAGGTCACACAAAAATTGTAGATCATGCAATTATCTACAAACGTCTAAATCGTCTTAATACTTTTTCTCCTACGTCACAGTTTCCGAGATATAACGATATAACGATTCAAAAAGTGGAAAAAGTTATACACTTCATAATATGCGTAACTACACCGCGTACATACATCACTGGAGCTGTAATACAGGTAGAATATTTCTTTATCGGTCTGTATAACTTATACATACAAAATAGTATGATTGTGAGAATATCAACTCGAAAGAAACCCAGTCCCTCATTTTATGCGCCTGTGTAACCTTGAGCACTTGTGCCTGATATTTCCTCATTACCTTGTACTTCTAAGGACATGGTAATAAGGTCTCTGACCAGGGAAAACGTTTTGTTTTTACATTTACATTTACAGTTAAAATTTTACATTTATAAATACCTCGTTTTTTTTTGTTATCCTGCCTTAAATCTATGCTAATAACATTTTCTGCTGGGAAAAAAGTGCGTACTGTGCAGGGATCTTTACTTATCTTTTAATTTTTATTTTAATCCAGAACGGAAAAACTCCACAATACAATTTTTGCAATTGCAAGAAGTGGAGTAATCAGACAAATAGTTTAGTTTAGAATACTGGATAGGGCTGGAACCTTTGATGTTAACTATAACACTCGGAGTAGTTTCCACAAACATCAAAACACTTTCACTTCGCTCGACGCGCGTTTCGCCAACCAAGTTGGCATCATCCGGAGACTATTAAAACTGGTTTAGTTTAGAATAGCCAAGTATACACGTCACAGGTGGCATGGAAACGTGTGCATATTATAGAGAACAACTTTTTCAACAGTTTGATTCGTTATATCTCATAAATGGTGATTCTTAGGGAAATTACACTTTTTTATAAGTAAACAGTTTTTATAAATAATTGCATGGTCTACAATTTTTGTCTGACGTGTTTTTATGATAAAACTTATGATTTTGACTTATGAAAACTTATGACTATGATTATTTGTAAACTTTGACCTTGAATAATTTTTTTTTGCAGATGTGGGAACAATTACGTTCCCAACATTCATACCAATTTTCAGCTCTATGCGAAATATTTTAACCTAAAATGTCTATTTTGAACGGGCTACAGAAAAAAAAAGCAAATAGGGAAAAGTTTTGCCTTACTCGTAATTTTCTCACCCTTTATATTTTTGGGTCGCTGAACCTGAATCTGACCATGAATCTTTGCTGACAGAAATTTTGCCCGGAACCCCTTTTTTCGCAGAAAAAATTGAAAATTTTGACACCTTTTTCGGTTTCTCGCCTATATCTCCAAAGCATTGAATTTAATCGAAAAGATCATTCTATACGAAATTAAAGTAGACAAAATATGGCAAACTATATCTGGCTGTAGTTAAATTAATTCAATTGAAGGGACATTTCCACTCCACTTAAGCACATCTGCGTCGAAAGGAGTCATAAATATTTTGATTTAATGTGAACGAACGAATATTCTCAAACCTAGGTATAAAATGAAGATAGTTCCTATGCTAATTCATTATTATCGAAGTTTTTGTAAGCAGCGAATATGTGAACCACTGCTGAAGTTTGTTTTGAAAAGATATTACATTTGTGAATTATGGGCAAATTGTCTTTGTTTCTATCAACCAAAAACGAAAAATCACTTCCATGCATCATCTTTCAAAATACTTTCAGACTTCGAGTCTGCCCTTCATTTACATGGATGTTTGGGTTTGCACTTCCTTTTACTCATAAATTCGCTTCAATAATTCAGAGAACTTAGCGAAAATATTATGTATCCATATTACGTATATAAACCAATTTTAAGTTTTGAAACTCTGATGATTCCTCGTCTATTATTCTGGAACTAAGTACTAAAATATTCTCGGATATCGGAACACACAAGAAAATTTAAGGGAAAAAATGCGAGAAAGCATACGTGATTGGTTGAACGCATCAGATCTTAGTACGTAGTGCTGGATGTCGCTCTTTAAAGAGTTTCAGACTCTAAAGTAATAGGGCACTGATATAGCTGTCTTGTAGTAAACGTTAATTTTGAAACTCTGATGATTCCTCGTCTATTATTCTGGGACTAAGAACTAATATATTCTGGGATATCGGAACAGAGAAGAAAATTTAAGGGAAAACAATGCGAGAAAGCATACGTGATTGGTTGAACGCATCATACCTTAGTACGTAGTGCTGGTTGTCGCTCTTTAAAGAGTTCCAGAATCTAAAGTAATAGGGCACTGATATAGCTGTCTTGTAATAAACGTTAATTTTGAAACTTTGATGATTCCTCGTCTATTATTCTGGGACTAAGAACTAAAATGTTCTGGGATATCGGAACAGAGAAGAAAATTTAAGGGAAAACAATGCGAGGAAGCATACGTGATTGGTTGAACGCATCATACCTTAGTACGTAGTGCTGGATGTCGCTCTTTAAAGAGTTCCAGAATCTAAAGTAACAGGGCACTGATATAGCTGTGTTGTAATAAACGTTAATTTTGAAACACTGATGATTCCTCGTCTATTATTCTGGAACTAAGAACTAAAATATTCTGGGATATCGGAACAGAGAAGAAAATTTAAGGGAAAAAAATGCGAGAAAGCATACGTCATTAGTTGAACTCATCAGATCTTAGTACGTAGTGCTGGATGTCGCTCTTTAAAGAGTTCCAGACTCTAAAGTAATAGGGCACTGGTATAGCTGTCTTGTAGTAAACGTTAGCTCCTTAAAAACTCATGATGTTTGCAGAATGGAGTTTTCATCTCTGTTCTGCTAGGAAGAGTAAAGTATATTCCTAGAAAATAGAGTCTGGAAAACCAGTAATTTACGTTGTAAGAGCAGAGATAATCAGAGTGCAAGGACAACATAGTGATTACACGCTGTTGGTACGCAGGACTTGTGTGACTGTTTAAGTATTTGTTGTCGTCCGTCTCATAGTTATACCTCCCAAGAGTCCACACTCTTGGAATTGGAGTATCTATAGAACCGAATGTTTGGAACCAGCCCTGTAGGATAATCGGGAGTTCCATTCGCCTACAGCGCGAGACAATTGTAGTAGGAGCATTTATATACTAGGCACGAAGAGGCTGCGATTGGTCAGTTTTGACTTCTGCTCTTTTGACCTGATGTTAACTGCTGACCATGTATGTATGTATGTATGTATATGGGTCGTAGTGTAGTGGTTACACTTCCACTACAGAACTTAGGCCTCATTAGGCCCCTTGTTCATTCCTCCTTTTTACAAGTACTTTTGTTCAACCCATCCTATTTATTACGGGTGGCTTGGTGGCAAAGTCTCTTACAATTTTTATGTTAATTGCTGACCATGTCGGCAGGTACCAGAGACACTCAGAAGTTGTAGATACTAATACAGGAAAATTTTAAGTATTATTGAAGAGTATGTACTGTTATCTCTCAGTACAATTGCCTTGACTTTCCCGAAAGCTTCCTACGGATTACATTCTAAACGATCCACTTGAAACATAAAAGAAACACCAACAATAATTTGATAAAGATCTCTCGTAGTGACCACTTGACAAGAAAAATTTAAGGAGACAAGGGTTATATTTATGCCAATAGTTGATTTCAAACAATTTCATTGTTTTCTAGGCAGATTTTATCTAAAAGCAGTATCAGTAGACATAAAACCGGATTAAAAATAATTGACTAATAATACAAATTGAAAACTAATGTATTTTTATAGATTAACATTGTAGTCGATTAGTATAGGAAAAATTAGATAAGGTGGACGGTTTTGAAACAGACAGGGCGATTGTGATCAATCAATGATTATTTTCTATCGGAGGTGCCATAATTCGTCATCTGTCAAAATCATACCACTTTTGTTATTTATATTAGTCAGTTATTACTACATTTTGTGCTGAGCTGTGTCTGGTCTAGTCTCCTTTTTGTGAAATGAAGATTTTTTTTATTAATTTAAATATAGGGCTAATTTCTTAATGTTTGTAAATTATGTCCTCAAGATGTCCGTCATTCTCATTGACACATATTTGCAGTCTTTTCCTAAAATATTCCACAACACTTCGAGGCAAATATTAGTTAATTAGTTAAAAATTAGTCCGTTTACCTCTTCCATAATCCAGGATTTTAAGTCTTGTATTGCCTGGGGACCTGCAGTGCACATTTTTGCCATTAAATAATCCCGACGAAGAAAATAATCTGGTGCTGTTAAATCCGGGGATCTTGAGGGCCATAGTATATCACCAAAATGCGAAATAAGGCGATGTGGGAACATTTGCAAAAGGAAGAGGAGTACCAGATCATATATTTCCAATGAAGCAGCGGATAGAAAAAAAACAGAAACGAAAATATATATGTAGTTTACAGATATCGCCTTCGACAGTATACCGAGAACAGAAGTATGAAATAGCTTTAGAAAAAAAAACAGTAAACGAAAAATATAAGCAAGGCATAGCAAATACATACCAGAAAAGTAAAAACTACATGAGGACAGGAAACAGGAGGAATTAAGGAGGAGCACTCAGTCCGACACTAGTTAATGTATTACATATGTCCTAAAAGAAATTAAAGTATTGACAAAAATACAAAAGTTTGTAAACATTTTATGCTGTTTGTTCCAGTCAGTGGTTTTAACTCGGCTTTAGATCATAGTAGACTATCAGAGGAACTGTACAACTATGTTGTACAGGCGTACACGTTAAGTCACAAGAGAACATTTGGTTAAGATCTCAGGAATATTATAGAAACAATGATCTCATAAAAGTCAGGTAGTGCAGCAGTCGTGCTATATCCTTATCGGCCACCTTATTGAAAGGGGGATATTATATGCCATAATTATATGAAAGCAAGCAATTTTATATTTAACATGTTACGCAGCATACTGTCTACTTGAGAGGACGAAAATAAGACTGTCATTATTTGAATATGTTTAGTTGTAGATAGCTTATTTCCCTGAAGTTTTCAACCTCGGTAGAAATGATTTCAGTTCGTACATAACGGATAAGTATGGCTCCCTGGTACAGATGGCGTAGATATTCAATGTTTTTAAGGTGGGCTAGCAGTTTTTTATATTTTTCATGTTCAAATGTTCAAATAAGTTTCTGTGTGGTTTTAACGTTTTATACTTTTTCCTCAATTTTTATAATGGGGAAAAACAGGAAAACGAACAAAAATATCTAAACTCATGTTCTATCTCCAAAACATAAATATTTCTCGGACTATTATCTCGGTAATGAGATAATGTTCGTACCTAATTGTTTTATAGTGTGTTTGAAACATAATTAAACCAGGGTCCGACATAGGTATTTGGTCTGTCACATTTGGTCTGACATATCAGGGGTGGAATTTTTGGGAACAGTCGTTTTAAAACGTTTACGAAAGAAAAGCGTTTGCACAAAAACGAATGTTTCTTCCATGAGCAATTTTTGACGCCGCTCGTTTCTTTTTAACCCGATGATCGCTTTTAAACGAGTGGTGCATGTGGCAACATCGCAATTTTACATATTTGTGTCAGTTTCAGTTTGAAATTAAACGAGTGGCAATATGCATAATCATTTAAACGCGAAGAGTGAAGAATTGCATTTTAGGATATTTCGCTAATTCACAAGCGTTTTTAAAAAACGAATGGTCAAAAATTGAAACCCTGTTCTTTATTTGGTTAATAAAATGTTCTCGTTGTCACATAAAATAGATATTTAACACTATATTAACATTATATTTAATAAAATAGATATACACTTGATAAAGTTTTTTTCAAAAAGTACATAATATGTATTACAAATGAAGAAAAATGTGCCACAACAATTATTTGCTCTGCACATATGACTGCAATTCTGTTTTTATTGTTGGTCAAGTAGTGGCATCAGTAGCAGTCTAGGCATATCATGGAAAATCGCGCCCATCTCAACACTGCCGACATGAGAGGGTAT